>CM061540.1:255317904-255675404 GCA_030864215.1 Capsicum pubescens | reverse complement strand
TGTCCCATCACTTCTACTTTTTTCTCTTTTTTACATATGGTAATTATGAATTTTTTGATTAGTTAAATTTATTTATATTTTACATATAGTTCAAATAATTTATTTTTTCCTCTATGTAATAAATTTTTACGTTTTACATAAAAAAATTAAAAAATAGAAGTATCAATTACCTCATTAACTTAACAATTTTCTTATATTTATTCTTTCAAAAAATAATCATTTCTATCCTTAATTATCCGATTTCTCTCTAAAAAAAAATTATACTTTGGAGTTTTCCTCTACTCCAAAATAGTGAAATGTTGAATTATTGTCGATCAAATATGCTACTATATAGAAGAATTATATTTTTTTGGTGTGTCAAAAATATGAAATTAATTTTTTTGGATATTGATTCATCGTAGTTTTTGATTAGTGTTTCGATTAGGATATTGAGGAAACTCACATGCACAAATACATTTCATATTATAATTAATGGAGTAAAAAATGACAATTTAATTTAGGAATACTCCTAAATTAATATAAGAAAATATATTTTTTTAGGAACACTCCTAAAAAAATATAATTCTTGTATATAGTAGCATATTTGATCGATGATAATTCAATATTTCACTATTTTGGAGTAGAGGAAAACTCAAAAGTATAATTTTTTTAATGAGAAATCAGATAATTAAGGATAGAAGTGATTATTTTTTGATATAGAATAAATATAAGAAAATTGTTAAGTTAATGAGGTAATTGATACTTCTTTTTAATTTTTTTTTTATGTAAAACGTAAAATATATTAGAAAAAAATATTATTTGAACTACATCTAAAATATAAATAAATTTAACTAATAAAAGAATTCATAACTATCATATGTAAAAGAGGAAAAAGTAGAAGTGATAGGACATTTATGGAAAAAAGAAATTGTGGGTGAGGGACCACTACTATAAAAAAGTTAAGAACGTAACATTTTGTTACGTTGAACAACTCTTTTTTTAGTACCTTTTAATTGATTTGACAATTCATTTTATTTTTTCCTCGGTTATCGTGTAAAACGTAAAAAATTCTTACGTTTTTGTAAAAGTCAACTCCGTTAGTTGACCGTTAAGAAAAAAGTAGAAAATGTAATAAATTATTACGTTTAGCCTATTTTGGTAACTTTTTAAATAGGTGGCCTATTTTGGTCACTTTTTAAATTTCGTGGCTCATTTTGGTTCCGAGTTTGATATATGTTGAAAATCAATTTAAAATACTAAAGCTCAAATATTTTTAGGAGAACTCAAACATTTGTCCCCTTGTCTAAGGTCTTGTATTAAAGACTTGTCTTCAATTTTAATTAAATTAATTTAGTTATTATTAATAATTGCTTAATTTGAATCAACAAATGACTAACCTGTTATAAAAATCTGTTGCAATAGATGACTAACTTGTTGCAACAAATAGATAATCTATTGGAAAATAATTAAAATACTAGGGAACTCAAATATTTTTAGGAGAACACAAATGTTTGTCCCATTGTCGTAGAGACGTCTTTAATTTTAGCTAAATCAATTTAGTTATTACTAATAATTGCTTAATTTGAATCAACAGATGACTAACATGTTACATCAGATGATTCATCTGTTGAAAATGATCAAACAGATAGAAAATCTGTTGTAACATATGGGTCAACTATTAGAAAACAATTAAAATACTAGGGAACTTAAACGTTTTTAGGAGAACTCAAATGTTTGTCCCCTTGATCCTTTTGCATTTGATGTATGGTATATTATTTTTGTCTTCTTTACCCATTTCATGAATTTTTTCATGTGTTTTACTTATTCGTTGTGCCCCTGTTGAAATTTTTTTAAAAATTTTTAGGTCAAATTTTGTTCGTATATCACTTGGACATTACTTCATAGCTTATTTTGTAAGTAAAATTATAATTTTTGTTGAATTTCTTATTTGGTGTATCTACTACTGCTACAATGGATAGAACCTGCAACATAAATCCAACATATGAGTCATTTATTGCAACAAGTGAGTAATTTGTTGTAATATATGACTAATCTGTTGCAACAAATGACCCATATGTTGGATTCATATTATAACACTATAAAATGAATCCAACAGATGAGTAATCTGTTGCAACAGATTAGTCATATATGTTGCAACAGATTAGTCATATGTGTTGCAACAGATTACTCATTTGTTGCAACAAATTAATTATATATGTTGCAACAGATTAGTCATATATGTTGCAACAGATTAGTCATATATGTTGCAATAGATTAGTCATATATGTTGCAACATATTACTAATCTGTTGCGCAGATTAGTCATATATGTTGCAATAGATTACTAATCTGCGCAACATATTAGTCATATATGTTGCAACAAATACTCATCTGTTGGATTCACGTTACATGTTTTATCCATTATTAAAAAACAGCAGTAGCCGATACATCCAGATGAGAAATTCAACTAAAAAATAACAACATTAAAAAGAAATAACAAAAAACATAAAAAAATAACAAACACCAACAAATCAAGTTCCTCATTTTCGTCATAACTTAAAAGCCCTAATTTTTTACTTGTGAAAATCGAAAAGAAACGATGAAGAACTCGAAGTTGTTGTCGCCGGAGAATGTTGTCACGTCGACTGACGGTTGAAAGTAAAAAAGGAACGAGCAAGAACTCAAAACTATTTGTTGCCAGAGGTTGGAGTTGCACAAGATTGAAGGGAGAAATTTGAAAAGTTGTTGGTTGGGAGAAGTTAAAGAGAGAAACTATCGAGAGAAAGAGAGAAGAGAGAGAAAGATTGATTTACAGAGGGAGGAAAGTTTTGTGGGTGTGGGTTAATTTGTATTTTTGAAAAGATTAAAAAGTTTAAAAAATATTAATCAAGTCCACAATTAGCCTAATTAAGTTTTTTAATTATGTTTGACCCTTTAAATTGGTCAATGTCACAAATCCTTCATTCAAGACTTAAAAGACACCTTTCCTTCAATTTTCTCAAAAGTCTTTACTTTAGACAAAATCGTCTTTTCACTATATTTTTTCTAATATTTAAGAGTTGAAAATTAATTAAATGTATTTATTATAAAATCTTTCCATATTAAAAATCATCATAATTAATAATTTTTTCTAATATTTAAGTGTTAAGAATTAATTAAATATATTTATGGTAAAGGGTGTGTTTGGTATGATGGAAAATGTTTTCTAGAAAATGTTTTTCTATTTTTCCTTGTTTGATTGTAGTAAAATATTGGGAAAACATTTTCCAAGATAACTCATTTTCTTCTATTTAGGGGAAAATGACTTCCCTCATGGACAAGGGGAAGTTATTTTTCGGAAAATGACAAACGTGACTTATGCCCCCATCCCCACCCCTCTTCCCCACCCCAACAACATTCATATTCACATAACTCAAAAAATTCACACTTCTAAAAAAAAATTACATTACTCAGAAATATTTTTCATTGTGCTTTGTTTCAATTTTTCACTGTTTGAAATAAAAAATAGTGAAGGCCAAATTTTTTCCTTTTCCAATGTTCGTTGAATGTATTGTTATTTCCATATGCATAGAGGAAGACTTACCTATGTTACTTTTGCTAATTGCATATTTCATTTTTTCATTGATGTAACTTGTTTCACAAGGTTGAATAAGCTTATCGTTCCGTTATATTTCTATTTCTTGTAGTATCTTGAGATTGTCCTGACAAAATGTTGAAAAGTGTCTTTTATATTTTCTAATTAATAGTTTCTTAAATTTAGTGATTGTAATATTTTAGTATTCGATATTAATATTATTTGCTATGCTTAAATTAGTTCTTACAAATTATTGAGTTGCTAGAGACACTGATATACTAGTTAACAGTTAGTAGTATTTTCTAAAAAATATTTTTGCACTCACCAATCAAACATTGGAAAATATTTTCTAAAAAATATTTTCTACTCACCAACCTAGCACCATAAAATATTTTTCAAAAAATATTTTCCATTCACCAACTAAACATGAGAAAATAAAATGAAAACCAACTTATTTTCCAGGAAATCATTTTCCAAGAAAACATTTCCCATGAAAAATATTTTCCACCATACCAAACACAAATCTTTACTTATTAGAAGTCAACATAATTAATGACAACTAAAACTCTCTTCATTAGTTTAAGAATTCTAAATCAACTAAATTTGATTTTAAGAAGATTTGAAAAATCTAAAAATAAATTTAAAAGCGTTAGAATAAAAAAAAAAAGAAGTGCCAAATTTTAAAAGTTATTAGTACGTAATAAGAATATAGTTAATGATTTTGTAAAGATTTGATTTTAAAAATAAGAAAAGATTTTAAATGTAGAAACAAAAGAAAAATAATTGTATTAATAAGATTTTTTTTCTAATATTTAAGTGTTGAAAATCAATTAAATATATTTATGGTAAAATCTTTCCTTATTAAAAGTTATCAGAATTAATGACAACTAAAACTTTTTCCATTAGTTTAAGAATTCTAAATCAACTAAATTTGATTTTAAGAAGATTTCAAAAATCTAGAAAGAAATATAAAAGCATTAAAATAAGAAAAATTAAGAAGTACCAATTTTTTAAAGTTTTAAGAACGTAATAAGAATGTAATCAAACATTTTGTAAGATTTGAATTTAAAAACAAGAAAAGATTTTAAATGTAGAAAAAAATAATCGTACCATAAATATGGTTCAAATTGATGCGGCTCTCTTAGACTCTGTAGCAAGAGAAAGAGGTACTGCATGACAAACGCAAAAGTGATGATCGATCAGCCACTTGAAACTCCTAGTGGTAAAATAAATTTGTGCTTACACTAAAATATATGTTTATGTTTACATTATTAAATTAAAATGTGAAGGATCTTTGAAAAGTGAGTCGAACTTTTTACACTTTATTTAAAAATCTTCGCAATAAATAAAATCATTTAATTTTAAATAATCAAACGTTACACGTGCGGTTAAACTAGTATAAAACAAATATGAGTTCTAAGCTAGTAACCTTACTTTCTTATAATATGAAGTTTACTTTTAACATTTTTGAACAATCAGTCGTGGTAGCTCCTTGGTCAAGGAGGGTTCACCATACATGATTGTGCAATTTTGATGTTATAAATTTAGTAAATCTGAAGTATTGAAAATAAAAGCTAAAATGTTGTGCGACCTAAGGATCGATCCCTGATTACGTGGACAAAAACGCTAGCTTCAACCAACGCACCAAGTTGCACTTCCATTCTTCTTGGGGTTCACTATTAACTATATCCCAATTTCTCAAGACACACACACACACACACACACACATATATATATATACACAATTTTTTTTTGACATTAACGAGTGCACGTGCACCCCCGCTTATACATGTGGGTCCGTATCTGCACGTAAGGGAGCCGGAATATGTCACGAGAGACTAGTAAAATTATACTTAGTTTAAAAAAATAACATTTTGAAATTTTTGTTCTAAAAGAATTTTTATGTAGCTATAAAGAAGAATTCTAAAATTAAATTATTTTAAATTAGGGATAATACCCACGAAAATACCTGAAGTTTAACCAAATTTCCAGTGGAGCATATTGAACTTTGCGGGGGTCCTATTACCCCCTATACTTTTTTAATTGAAATTAATTCCCCCCCAGACTTTTTTAAAGTGGAATTAATCCCCTCCTCAAAACGTATACCCAGTTTTTTTCCGTGGAAAGTGTAGTACGCGCGCCGTTCTTCTCCATTTTATCACTTTTCAACATTTTTTTACAATTACAACCATATTAAATATTTCAAATGATTCCATTGAATTTATGAAGAAAGTTTTTTCAAATAATTGAATGGAATCTTCCAGTAATTTTCCATTGAAACTCGGAAGATTCAATTAGCGAGTTCCATTAATGGAAGATTCAATGAAACTCGCTAATTGAAAACTCAATGGAAGATACAATTTCCATTAATGGAACTCGGAAGATTCGAAAAATTCATTAATGGAACTCAAAAGATTCGGAAAATTTAATTTCATGATTCAATTTCCATTAATGGAACTCGAAAGATTTGAAAAATTCATTAATGAAACTCGGAAGATTCAAAAAATTTAATTTCATGTATGAAGCTATTCAATCTTCCGTTAATGGAACTCGGAAGATTCAATTTCCATGAAGCTATTCAATCTTCCGTTAATGAAACTCGGAAGATTCAATTTCCATTAATGGAACTCAGAATTAAATTAGCGAGTTTTCGAGTTTGAATCTTCCGAATCATTCATTGAGTTTCAATTAGGGAGTTCCATTAAATTATGACCATTAAGGAATTTTCCGAGTTCCATACATGAAATTTAATTCGAAATCTTTCCACTAATTATAACCATTAATCTTTCCGAATTATAATTCCGAGTTCAAATTATAAATGAAACTCGAAAGATTCGGAAAAATCTTTTCATTAATTATAACCATTAATCTTTCCATTAATTCGGAAAAATTCCGAGTTCCATACATGAATTTTTTTTTCATGATTTTTTGAGTTCCATTAAGAAGAAAGAAGAATGAAAAAATAAATAAAAATATAAAACTTTAAATAATTATAAAATTAAGGGGCTGTTTGAAAAAAAAAAAGAGTTTTAAAACGTTTTTAACACTGTTCACGCGCTCAATGCGCGTGAATCACACGCAGTGTGCCAAGTGACAGATATATTCCATTAACATACGAAAAAAAAAGTCTGGGGGGGGGGGTGATAGGACCCCCGAAAAGTTCAGTATGCTCAACTGGTAATCCGGTCAAACTTCAGGTATTTTCGTGAGTATTATCCCTTTAAATTATGTATAGAGACTCTTTTTTGGGACAAATTAAAAGAAAATATTGTCGCATAAAATAAGATAGAAAACATAATAAATAAAATAATAATTTATTCTATCATTATTTATTAAATCTATAATCTATATCTATATCTATTTTTATGTAGCTATAAAGAAGAATTTTAAAATTAAATTATTTTAAATTATGTATAGAGACTCTTTTTTGGGATAGATTAAAAAGAAAATATTGCCGCATAAAATAAGATAGAAAATATAATAAATAAAATAATAATTTTACTATTTCATCTTTTATTAAATCTATAATCTATATCTATATCTATATCTATATCTATATCTATATCTATATCTATATCTATATCTATATCTATATCTATATCTATATCTATATCTATATCTATATCTATATCTATATCTATATCTATATCTATATCTATATCTATATCTATATCTATATCTATATCTATATCTATATCTATATCTATATCTATATCTATATCTATATCTATATCTATATCTATATCTATATCTATATCTATATCTATATCTATATCTATATCTATATCTATATCTATATCTATATCTATATTAAAATTGTGAAGGGCCTTAGAAATGTTGTTTGAACTTTTTGTCCTTCATTAAAAGATTTTAATTTAGGCAAAATTATCTTTTCACTATTTTTTTTAATATTTAAGAGTTGAAAATCAATTAAATATATTTATGATAAAACCTTAATAAGTCATCAGAATTAATGAAAACTAATAATTTTTCATTAGTTTAAGAATTTTAAATCAACTAAATTTGATTTTAATAAGATTTGAAAAATATAAAAATAAATATAAAAACATTAGAATAAGAAAAATTTAAGAAGTATCAAAATTTTAAAAGTTTTAAGTACGTAATAAGAATGTAATCAATGATTTTGTAAAGATTTGACTTTAAAAACAAGAAACGATTTTAAGTATAGATAAAATGTCACGACCCAAAAGGCCATGAGTGGCACCCACACTAATCTTCCCGTGGGAGAACCATCTAAATTGAACCATTACCCAAACACTTAATCAATATTAAGATGATATTATTATAAATCAACATAAAAACAATAATCTAGGACTAATCACTATTAATGCGAAAGTCATACAAACTACTTACTGAAATCCACAAGACCCGAAAGTCATCGTACAAGAACTACTAATAAAGATCATGTCCAAAGAGATACCAAAAAATAAAGTAAATAAAGAATATTTCATTGCCTGAAAGATAGACAAGAACAAATAAGATGACCCATGGCAGCCTGGAGACGGAGTGCGCATCCTTGGATCAAGATCTGCTATCAAATTCTAGAGGTGAGGTCATGTCTGAGTCTCTAGAACACTTTCTGCACTCAACAAAAGAAGAGTACAGGGTAGTATCAGTACAAACCACTATGTACTGGTAGGTATCATAGGCTAACTCAATTTAATAACATGTACACAACATAAATCAAATAGCAAGTAGACAGGCATCGTCACAGAATAAATATTCAATGAATCAACAATACAGCAACAACAGGTCAAACAGTGCTCACAAATAAGCCACATAACCATCAAGAGTATCAACCATACTGTAAACATCCACAGAATCAACACAAATACGTACACACATGCTATGAGACTTATTTTTTCCCAAATAGTCATGACCTGTAGGGAACAATCTATGTTCATTTACCGTACCAGCGTGGTACCCGATTCAACATATACATATCCGTACGGGCATAGTACCCGATCTAACATATACATATCCGTACTGGTGTGGTACCCGATCCAATATATACATATCCGTATCGGCGTGGTACCCGATCCAACATATATATATCCATACCGACGTGGTACCCGATCCAACATATAAATATCTGTACCGGCGTGGTACCCGATCCAACATAAACAAGTAATATCAAATCAAATTTACATTACCTCACAGCATACAACACAGTGTACCAAGTTTACAAGTACACTTAAAGTCATAATTCCATCAAGTAAATTTTCAATAATCATTTATACACGCATTAACAATCCAAACATCAACAATTTCAAGCATGTCCGAAAACTAATCAACAAGTATCCAACTTAGGAGCATACACACAATTAAGTTGAGTCTAAACTCCAATTAAACCGTAACCTACCTCAACCAAAATATTCAATTGTACTTAGTCTGCAACAACCTTGCCATTCCTCGCAACTTCAAAATGTTCAAAATCTCTTCAAATATATAATTCTTATAAGAGTACGAATCTAACGACACCCTTTTTATTAAATTCTTCCACTTAAAAAAAGAAAGAATCTAAGCCTAAAACCTAATTTGTAAAAGAAAAATACAATTCTACGTGATAAGTAATTTCCCAGAAAAAGAAACTCAGACTGGAACTAGGCAGGAACGAAACCCGTACTGTAATAGCATTCATAATGCCAAAGATTTTGCCTGCCACCGTTCCTTAGTCTATGATTTGATTTTCTAATTGAATGATACAATAAGTAATGATTAGTTGTAATCATTACATTGGATCATACCTGCAGTATATCCCAATTCGTGTAGTTCCAATTACAGAAAGTAAAGAATCATGCAATTACTTAGTTTTTAATATTCTATTGCATTATTGTGTATCAATTAATTGAATCTACTCTAACCTCAAACTGTCGAGCACCTTCTCTTCCCAACTCAATCACGTGCAAGTTGTCTTTTGTGTGCACTTCTGTTACCATTCAAAGTTAAACCTACTGAATTTAATTAATCTCAATGTGGGTTATGGGAGAAGAAAAATAATTGTAGTTTTAACCTATAATCATTAATTAAATTAATTATTTAAAATACCCAAAACTTTTAATAATTCCTCAGAATTTGTTTGAAATCCCATAGAAATAAATTAAATGTGTGTATTGACTAAAAAGTACATTCCGAACCTTACTGAAAATATTACGACACTAATTCGAGGTCGTCTCGATTAAACATTGACCATTATCGAGTTTAACTTTCTCAACTCAATAACCTCGTTAGTGACTTAAATGACTTTCGTGAGTTATAATCCACGTATACAAACTACGGAGAGTGCTAAAAGAAAGAAGATGAGAAAATTTCACAAACAACCGGGAGGATCGTTACATCAGATACCAATTAAACAACCGTTCGTCCTCGAACGGATAAACACAAGACAAGGAGGGAAATCTAGGAATTACCTGAATCCGTAAAAAGATATGGATACTTGCTACACATTTTTGCTTCGGTTTCCCAATGGGCCTCCTCAATAGGACGATTCTTCCACTGGACATTCACAGACGTAATCTCCTTAGTCCTAAACTTACGGATAACCAAATACCTAGCTGAGCCTATGCTACCCCCACCACCCCAGACTCAGAAGGTTCAATCAGTATACAATAATACAAGACATATTCTTCACCCATATATATGCAACCGTCCTATACCGCTGATAAATATAGGTGCATACTGGTGATAGGCTATACGCATGCAGAAATGAATGCAAAGTACACAATCAATATCACAACTCATCATCATAATCAACCTTCGGCCTTATCGGATATCAACACATCATCAATAGTATCCTCCGGCCTTGCCGGATATCAACATATTATAAATATATTCTCTGGCCTTGCCGGGTATCAACATCATCACAACAGTATTCTCCTGCCTTGCCAAGTGTCAATATCATCACAATAGTTATTACTGAATAACATACACTAAAATACTCATAAGTATAGTCATATCACCATAGAATATCTATCTAGTCAATACTTTCCAACTACTCGTTATTAGCTAACCAACACTCATTATAATAGAATCACTAGTTCGCTAGTCATCACATAACCCCTAGTTATTAGCCTAAACATTATCCTTCACACAATCCTTATTCACGGGATAGCAACTAACCACTATTTATTTAATAGCCAACATCTAACATCTAGTCAAGATTCATCACTAGACCAAAACTGTCATTTATCCATCATTCATTATTATCAACTAATCATCCTATATCTGTTAATCATTACTAGACAATACATTACTACTTGTCACCTAACCATCTTTTATTAACTGACTCCATTCATTATCTAACAATCGTTTACCAACTAATCCTTGCTTAACTATTCATTGGTTAACCATTTAGCAACTATTCAAAGTTATTAACTAGTCACCTCTTATTACCAACATCTCTTAATATCTAACCTCATTAACACACAACTCCTCGTTTATCGACTTATCGACCTCACAAACTTAGTCATCAATACCAACTAATCTTCACATATGCTAGACCCAACCTCACCATAAGTCATGCATTAACCATCGTTAGCTACCATGTTTTAACTAAGCAAGTTCATTAACTAATACATTAGATTCCTAGCCATCACCAGTATCCAATCAATAAAGTCGTAAGCAACATACCGCATCTTCCTCCGTCTCATACCGGAGAAATATGTATATATACATATATGTATTCATAAACTGTAATCGTATCCTTTACACTGATAAACACTTCCCGGATATTCAATCATTATCATAACACAGATCATAACACAGCCCTTGGCCCATTAATTTATTCGGAATAGTCACAACAACATAATCACGTCCTTAGGCCGATATATCGATAATCATATTTATAAGTCGTAACATATCTCTAATCATCTCACATATAGGAGGTATCTCACATATTGGAGGCATAATATAAATAAACATGTTATCGTCTATAGGAGATCTTATATCGATCGATAGGTTATACATCATGACTACGAGGAATATCACCTCTCTAGGCCAATTTGCATATCTAAGAAGAAATAATATCTTTATAGGCCAATTATCAAGTTTAAGAGGAAATAGCATCTCTATAGGCCACATAATGTAACTAGGAGAAATATCATCTTTAAATATCCAATATCACTTCCATAAGAAGTATCATAACTATAACTCAAAGCCCACAATCCGGGAACATCAATACAAGTTACCAAGTTACGAAGTAACCTTATTCTAAGGTTTACTAGCCTCATCTATGTCTAACATCCGCAACTAAGTCCACAAGACTTAACAAAAGTTTAACGAAAGTTTAGGCCTAAGTAGGCCAGACGATCCCACTTCTAATCCTCAATTTTCATAATTAGTCACACTATGCCCCCAAACTAGGCTAAGGTACCTAGTTCATCTTCTAGATGTCAAGTAAGTCATATTCAAGCCTAAGATAGAAGTTTCGACTAGAAACAAGGTATTCAAGTCAACTCTACCCAACTTACTATTTCAAGACTACCACACTAACCCAATAAGGATAAATATACAAATCATGCTTCAAATACTAAAACCACACCCCAAACATAGGTTTACATCATAACCACGCTACAACTAATCTAAACTAGAGAGGAAAAACAATAGGATTCAAAAGGGGTATAAACATGCCATTTTATGGGTACCACAGAATTAAAGCCTACAACACATTATCCTCCACAACATTGTTAATATCCATCTAATCATCATACCTTAACCACTCAACAAGAAATATCCACCAAGTATCACTCAAGGAAAGATCAATCATGCCATTTAATAATTTATTTATTCTCCCATTCAGGATCATCCTTAATTATTTTATGAATGTAACTAAGCCATTTGATTTTGCATTGCCACTATCATGGAAATTACTATCCTCTAAAAGTGTCACATATCAGCCAACTTTGTGGGACATGCAAATATATAATTCAGGCACAAGGTCAAGTCAATAATAATTTATCTTCTCAAAATTTTTCCTAATGCATAAATCCACAACTACAACTTATGTCCTGACAATCACTAACTCAATATTTTTTCAACGAAAAATACTTCATGGTCAAGCCAAACCTCTCTTATATCACTAACACTAATTTAGGATATACATAGTCATTTTTATTTCTAACTAACAATATTTTCATTACGGGCATTACTTAACTCTTAATTACCTCAAGAGTGGTCCCCACACCACTAGCACATAAGCAAGGCCAAACAAAATAAATCGATTATAGGTCATTGACACTCTCATCACCAATATCACATTTCAGACAAGTCATCGATCAAATTCTGTAGGTATCAACAACCATTACTAGTTTTTTTCACTTTTATTTAAAACTCATTATTTTGTAAAGCATTAAGATTTTGTTCTCATAAGGAACTCAAAGATAATGTCACTTAGCTAGTCCCCACAAGGAACCTATTATAATTTCAATAATAGAACTGCACAAAAATTCTAAATACGGTCTCAATTACCAGACCACACAAGGATTCACAAATAATATCAAATAATCAAACTACACAAGGATCCATCCACAACATCATTAACAAGAACCTCTCATTACGGAAAACACATATCACCTCAGTCTTTTATTCATGTCACTTTTTCACCATCTTTTCTTGACATCATATTCTCATATCAGCCTCTCAATTCTCATACCATCAATCTTATCAGTATAATAGTACCAAAAATACGTAAGCATCATAGAATTTCTAGTTTCACAATAACAAGAAATCAAATAATCCCATCACATTTATCAACAAAAACAACTTAGTCAATTTTCATCACTTAACAAAAATAATTCACAATAATGATAAAAATCTAGCAACACAAGTTTATCCAAATATCAAACACAAGTAATCAATAAGTTCACAACTTTCACAAGTCTTTACCTATTAATAATAAATTTTAGACCTTATTAACAGGTACCAATTAAAATCTCCTAGATTTTTATTCAATATTATTAAGAAACCAATTGGAATTTTCTAGATACCAATTGGATTCAATCTAGTAGTCCAAGATAAGGACGACCCGATGAAGAGAAAAAAATGACTTTTACATACCTCATAGCCTTACGAAGATTGGGTGTGGGACCCTACACACTAATCTATGAAACTCCACTTGACATTACTTTTATTAACAAATACCAATTGGAATCGCCAGGTACCAATTGAATTCAAGTAATAGCTTGTAAAAAAGAAGAATTTGAATTTTCCTAGTGTCCTATAGCCTCTCAAAGAAAAGTACAGACGTCTCCGCACCGTTCTGTAAGACTCTACAAGACATGTTCTTATACGATGAGATCGACGAACCTAGGGATCTGATACCAACTTTGTCATGACCCAAAAGGCCATGAGTGGCACCCACCCTACTCTTTCTGTGGGAGAACCATCTAAATCGAACCATTACCCAAACACTTAATCAATATTAAGATGATATTATTATAAATCAATAGAATAACAATAATTTAGGACTAATCACTATTAATGCGAAAGTCATACAAAAAACTTACTGAAACTCACAAGACCCGAAAGTCATCGTACAAGAACTACTAATAAAGATCATGTCTAAAGAGATACCAAAAAATAAAGTAAATAAAGAATATTTCATTGCCTGAAAGATGGACAAGAACAAATAAGATGACCCATGGCAGCCTGGAGATGGAGTGCTAACCCTTGGATCAAGATCTACTATCAAATTCTAGAGGTAAGGTCATGTCTGAGTCTCTAGAACACTTTTTGCTCTCAACAAAAGAAGAGTACAGGGTAGTATCAGTACAAACCACTATGTACTGGTAGGTATCATAGGCTAACTCAATTTAATAACATATACATAACATAAATCAAATAGCAAGTAGACAGGCATCGTCACAGAATAAATATTCAATGAATCAACAATACAACAACAACAGGTCAAACAGTGCTCACAAATAAGCCACATAACCATCAAGAGTATCAACCATACTGTAAATATCCACAGAATCAACACAAATACGTACACACATGCTATGGGACTTATTTTTTTCCAAATAGTCATGAACTGCAGGGAACAATCTATGTTCATGTACCGTACCGGCGTGGTACCCGATCCAATATATACATATCCGTATGGGCGTGGTACCCGATCTAACATATACATATCCATACCGGTGTGGTACCTGATCCAATATATACATATTTGTACTGGTGTGGTACCCAATCCAACATATACATATCCATACCGGCGTGGTACCCGATCCAACATATAAATATTTGTACCGACGTGGTACCTGATCCAACATAAACAAGTAATATCAATATCAAATTTACATTACCTCATAGCATACAACATAGTGTACCAAGTTTACAAGTATACTTAAAGTCATTATTCCATCAAGTAAATTTTCAATAGTCATTTATACACGCATTAACAATCCAAACATCAACAATCCAAACATCAACAATTTCAAGCATGTCCGAAAACTAATCAACAAGTATCCAACTTAGGAGCATACACACAATTAAGTTGAGTCTAAACTCCAATTAAACCGTAACCTACCTCAACCAACAAATTCAATTGTACTTAGTTTGCAAGCACCTTGCCCTTTCTCGCAACTTTAAAATGTTCAAAATCTGTTCAAATATATAATTCTTATAAGAGTACGAATCTAACAACACCCTTTTTATTAAATTCTTCCACTTAAAAAGAAAGAATCTAAGCCTAAAACCTAATTTGTAAAAGAAAAATACAATTCCTACGTGATAAGTAATTTCCTAGAAAAAGAAACTTGGACTGGAACTAGGCAGGAACGAAACCCGTACTGTAATAGCATTCATAATGCCAAAGATTTTGCCTTCCACCGTTCCTTAGCCTATGATTTGATTTTCTAATTGAATGATACAATAAGTAATGATTAGATGTAATCATTACAGTGGATCATTCCTACAGTATATCCCAATTCGTGTATTTTCAATTACAGAAAGTAAAGAATCATGCAATTACTTAGTTTTTAATATTCTATTGCATTATTGTGTATCAATTAATTGAATCTACTCTAACCTCAAACTGTCGAGCACCTTCTCTTCCCAACTCAATCACGTGCAAGTTGTCTTTTGTGTGCACTTCTGTTACCATTCAAAGTTAAACCTACTGAATTTAATTAATCTTAACATGGATTATGGGAGAAGAAAAATAGTTGTAGTTTTAACCTATTATCATTAATTAAATTAATTATTTAAAATACCCAAAACTTTTAATAATACCTATGAATTTGTTTGAAATCCCATAGAAATAAATTAAATGTGTGTATTGACTAAAAAGTACATTCCAAACCTTACTAAAAATATTACGACACTAATTCGAGTTCGTCTCGATTAAAGATTGACCATTATCGAGTTTAACTTTCTCAACTCAATAACCCCGTTAGTGACTTAAATGACTTTCGTGAGTCATAATCCACGTATACAAACTACGGAGAGTGCTAAAATAAAGAAGATGAAAAAATTTACAAACAACCGGGAGGGTCGTTACGAAAAATAATAATCATATCACAGATTTAGTTCAAATTGATCGTGTCTCAGCCTCTGACTGAAGGGAAAGAGGTACTGCATGACAAACACAAAAGTGATAGATTAGTCAATTATTCAAAACTTCTGGTGGATATATATATATATATATGTGTGTGTGCGCACACACGTTTATACTAAAATATATGTTTAGATTTATATTATTATATTAAAATATGAAGAATCTTTGAAAAGTGATTTGAATTTTTTATACTTTATTAAAATCTCCACAATAGATAAAATAATTTAATTTTAAATAATCAAACGTTACACGTGCTATTAACCTAATATAATAAAATATTTTAAAATTATATTACATAATGACTGTAGTCAATAATAAAGGTAAATTATCAGTTAATTGATGAACCATCCTTCCTGTTTTTGGAACAACATAACCCAGAAACAAGAATAGAGTTTTGGAGACGCGAATAGATTTTTGGTTACTTGTAATGGTGCGGTGGGACTCTTTGATTTTATTTATCCTATATAATAACTGGCAAAGAAGCAGATGAAGCAGAATGCTCATGGTCGACATGCTGACTTCAGCTGCTTCAACTGTGATTTTACTGTATTATCTCTGATTAATTATTAGAAGTCATTTACGTATTAAAAAAATTAAAAATATTTTATAAATCTTAAAATAGATATTTATGACAGGACTGTTTTAGCTGCTTCAACCGTGATTTTACTCTATCACTCATAATTAATTATTATAAGTCATTTAAGTATTAAAAAAATAATAAAATTTAGTAAAAGATGATAAAATAAACGTAAAATAATAAATTATTTTTTGACATTTTTATAAGTCATTTAAGTATTAAACAATTAATAATATTTAACAAAAAAGATAAAATAAACATAAAATAATAAATTATTGTTTGATGTATTAAATTAACTTGACGCCTTATATGTGACCACTTAAAAAATATAAATTATTTTTGATATTTTAAATTAACTTGACGTCTTATATGAGACTACTTATAAAATTTTCTCAAGTATTTGTTATAATAATTTTACTATGTCACTTCTAATTAGTAGAATAGAAGAAAAGATATTATAAATCACAAAAATTAAAAAAATAAATTATTTAAAAAATATAATTGACTATCAATGCCACAAAATTTTGATCAACTTAAAATATTGTTATACAAATTTCATCAATCTAAATGTAATAATATACTCTTAACTTTGAATGTATCAACCAAACAAATAAAAGTTTTAATTAAATAATAGAATTATACATAACGTAGAATTTTTAAGGATCAACTTTGGGCGCGTAAGCCGACTAGTAAGTGTATGTAGGTGTAAGGATTTGAATAGCTTGGACAAAAAATTATACTTAAAAAAAACAAAAAAATATACTGTTATTTTTGTTTTGTAATTTATTTCTCAATTTGTTAAAGTTAGAAAGTGCGTTAAATTTAGGGGGTTAAGGTTTTTCTTTGCTTTCCCGCCCCTGCTATGCTTTTCCTCCTATAATTTTTAGGTATTTTCTTATTTATATTAAAGGCGGAGCTAAAGTTTGAGGTTTAGAAAATTATAAGACAAAACAATGATCTCAAGTTAATATATATCAACCATCAAACTAACTAACAAGTACTGATATTTTAACTTATTTAAGAAGACACAGATTACTTAAACACAAAATTTTGGAAAAAGTACAATTTAGCCAGCTCCGAAAAAATTGGAAGAAAAAACTCTAATTTGCCTACACGAGATCTCACCGAAAACAATGGCCTTCATGGCCAAGTACAATTTAGCCAGCTCCGAAAAAATTGGAAGAAAAAACTCTAATTTGCCTACACGAGATCTCACCGAAAACAATGGCCTTCATGGCCGATGGCCAGCCTCCAACATTGGAGATTGGTCAAGCAACTCTTGATGATCCTACAAAACTAAAACCCACTTATTCTAATCTATTACAAACCAATAATAAGCCTCATAAACCACTTCCTCTAAAAGAGATTTCATACTTGCATGGTGAACCACGTATTATTTGGGAGGAGGAGAAGGTCAACCAAATGATAATCAATGAAGAACTACACTACGTGGTTATTGGAAAATTCTCTTATGGCTGGCCAGATATTCAAGATCTGAGACGTCTAATCCCAAAACAATGCGAGTTGAAGAGAGGGGTTAATATTGAGATACTTGGTGGTAGGCATGTTTTGATAAGAGCTACTAAAATAGAAGATTGTATGCATTTGTTATCTAAACCACAGTTCTATATTACAAAGAATTATTGGTCCTACCCTATGAGAACTTTGAAATAGGATCCAATGTTTAACCCGGAGGAAGAAACTACTACTGCGATTGCATGGATATCTTTTCCATCACTATCCCCCAATTCTTCGCAAACAAATAAGTCTTTTCATTAGCAGTAACTGTTAGGAAACCACTGCAAGTGGATTTAGCCACTCAGAACAAAACAAGGCCAAGTTGTGCGAGAGTTAAGGTTGAAGTAGATCTGTTAGGTGATTTTCCTAAAAGGATCAACATTGGTATGAAAAAGAAGACAAGAGAGATGATAGAGAAATGGATTAACATTAAATATGATTATGTTCTCAAATACTGTAAGGAATGCAAATTACAGGGACATAATGAAAAAGAGTGTTATGCTATACATACAGAGTTATATCCAAAGGATGACGTAGAGGAGGAGGAAGAGAAAAAGACTTAGAATAAAGAAAAAAAGACTAAAGAAATTGTTAAGAGAGATACAGGAAAAGATAAGGCATTGGAGGAAGAAGACTTTCAATAACAAAAAAGAAAGCAGCAAAAAAAAAGGGATACCATAGAGTAAGGAAAAAAAGAGGTGGAATCAGAAAAATATACCCATGAAAGAGTCAGAGGTTGCAACTAATAACAAGTTTGGTGCACTTGAGGAGAAGTATTCAATGACTGATGTTAATAAAGAAGAAGTAGGAGCAAGTAGCAGAAAAGCAAATAATAAAAAACAAAAAATTCAACAAGAAGGACATTCTTTGAGTAACAACAAAATAGGTGACATAGTTGCAACTCCACAAAGTAACAATAAAAGTGCAAATAAAAGAGGAGATAGATAGAAAGAGTCACAAATTTCAGTAAGAGTTAGTGATAAAGAAACAGGTGACTCATTTAACAAAGGGCAGAATGTGACAGAAAAAAAAGAAGACATAGAAGTTGGGAATACTAACAAAATGCATGAAATGCATGAAATAGAAATAAGGCTAAACAAATAAAGGGCATAGAGGCGCCTAAAATACAGAATTTGACTCAATAAGAGAAGCAACAGAGGAAGGATCACGAAGAAGATGCAGAAATGGATGCTAATATAGATCAAATTGGTAGAGATGGGGATTTGTCCCCAAGGAAAATTGGCTAGTTGAAGGGAAGAAATAGAAAAGAAAGCAAAAACATTGCAGCCAAATCACACATCAATACAAGGAGAAAGACAGGTTACCAATCCAGTAGTGATGAATGATTAATAAGGTATTATTTTGGAATATTAGATCTATTAGAACTTAATGTTCATTTGAGAGACTAATAGATCTAAAGAGAAGAAATAATTATTCTTACATTGCTCTATTGGAACCTTTTCAAAGTCCTTAAGAATAAGAAGAATACAAAAGAAGACTAGGTATGACAAATGCAAAGGAAAACTATTCAACTAAAATTAGGGTCTTTTGGGATGATGAATGGCAAGAAATTGGCTCTTATGATTCTTACAACAGTTAACTTTGGAATTTAAATTGTCTGGAGGAACAGAAGTTTTCAAAGTAACTACAGTTTATGCTAGATGCAGTCATTTAGAGAGATTAGAACTGTGGAAGGATATGGAGGAAATTGCAAATAATGCTCATGTTTCTTGACTTGTTGGTAGAGATTTTAATGTCATAATGGATGAGCTTGAAAATTCAGGAGGAATTCCAGTTACACGACAGGAAACTTTGGATTTTTCGTAGTGTATAAACTCATGTGGTTTAAATGAATTGAGATTTACAGGAAGTAGGTTCACTTGGTGGAATGGGAGAATTCAGAAGGACTGTATTTTCAAAATATTGGGAAAGGTATTTGGTAATAATGAGCTTATTTTTTTTTTGGAAGACTTTAAGCGTTGCTATAGCTTATTTTATTTATCTATTGCAATGCTTAATGTCAAATGCGACAGTTATGGTATTAAATTAGAGCTAATAGAACAATTATTTTTGGCAACGCTTGCAACTGTTGCAATAGACCATCTATTGCAACACTTTGTTAACCGTCGCCAAAAAGTTTGTTGCCATAGGGGTAATTTCCACTAGTGAACTCATAATTTAAAAATAAAAAGGGATCCTTGGACTCTATGGGTGAAAAAGGGCCCATGGATGAACATCACACATACCTTAAACCCTTAAGCTTGAAAGAGAAACACCAATCTTGATGCTTTCTTGAAGGTTCTTGTATTTGGGAACTTGAATTCTTGGTTTCCTTAGAGAGAAAGTAACAAAAATAGATGTTCTTGGGAGGTAAATAGGGTTTATTTGAGAGAAAAATGGAAGAAGATGGGAAAATAATGCCCTAACTGACGTTATAATTTGTGAATTAACAAATTGAATTGAGGGGAAAAACATAATTTCCCCTCAGGCAATTAAATTCATAACTAGAACGTGGTTTACAGGGTATCTGCGATGCGATGAGGGTTCCATCACTATTACCACTGCGATGCATCCTAATTGCGATGAGCTGCTGGAATCGTGATCCAAACACGACCCAATTCTTTTCCAAAAAATCCAAAACTTCTCCGAGATATGTATCTTACACCCCTGAACATGACTTAACTCAAAAACCAACGTCTCGGGGTCGGTAAGACCAATTTAAAAATTATCAAAGTTAAGAGTCCTTAAAATGACTAAGTCCCCAATACTTAGTGAAATTTTTAGGAATTAAGCTTCTTATGCATGCAACTAGGAGTTGAACTAAGCTAAGAATAATACGGGGTATTATAATATCTCCCCCTTGGGAACAGTTGTCCTTGAATGAGACTGATTTAGCTGAGAATACTGAAGAAACTGAGATAATATACTGAACATGCATGACTGAAAACATGAATACATAACTGAGTCTGAAACATGATATATGAACTGAATTGATTTCGTGAATGCATGCAATGACATGAGAATGATTATATAGATGGAATTGAGAATGGAAAAGAGTCAATTTAAGAGGAACTATTACCTTAAGCTAAGTCTGAGTTTTCAGAGAAAAGGTCAGGGTACTTGGTTTGCATATCTGCTTTTGCTTCCCAAGAGGCTCCCTCAACGGACTGATTCCACCAAAGGTCTTTGACCCAAGGAACTTCTTTGTTCCTTAGTCTACAAATCTATCAATTGAGGATCTCAACTGGGACTTCTTCGAAGGAAAGGCTACCCTTAACCTTCATACCTTCCAAAAGAATAACCACAGCTGAATCACTAATACACTTCTTTAATAGGGAAATATGAAACACTGGATACACTGATGCCAAATCTGCAGGCAATTCTAGCTCATAAGCTACCTTCTTAAAATGGCTCAGGATTCTGTAAGGGCCAACACATCAGGGACTAAGCTTCCCCTTCTTGCCGAATATCTTTGCTCTCTTCATGGGCGAGATATTCAAATAAACCCAATCCCCAACTTTGAACTCAAGATCTCATCTCTTCACATTTATGTAAGATTTCTGACTACTTTAGGCTATCTTAAGCCTCTCCCTACTTAATTGAACTTTCTCCATCGCATCAAACACTGAATCTAGCCCTATCAATGCAGCCTCACCTGCTTCAAACCAACAAATAGGAGATCTACATCTCCTCCCATAGAGGGTCTCAAACGGAGCCATCTGAATACTAGATTGATAACTGTTATTGTAGGCAAACTCAATCAAAGGGAAGTGATCATCCCAACTTACTTTAAAGTCAATAACACATGCTCCCAACATATTCCCTAGGGTCTGAATGATCCTCTCTACCTGACCAACTATCTGAGGATGAAAAGCTGTACTGCAATGAACGTGGGTACCAAGACCCTTCTGAAAAGCCCTCCAAAAGTGAGAGGTAAATTGAGTACCTCTATCTGAAATAATAGACAACGAGACTCTATGCAACCTAACCAACTCTCTAATATAGAGATTGGTGTAGTCCTCGGTTGAATAAAAAGTATGACCTAGCAAGAAATGAGCTTATTTGGTTAGTCTGTCTACAATCACCCATATCGAATCATGCTGACGACGCGTATGAGGCAACCCTATCACAAAATCTATAATCACGTCTTCCCACTTCCAAGTAGGAATGTTGAACTCCTGCAATGTGCCACTAGGACTCTGGTGTTCAACCTTGACTTGCTGATAGTTTGAACACTTAGCTACGAACTCTAAAATATCCCTCTTCATACCACTCCACCAATAATTTCCCATAAATCACGGTACATCTTAGTGGCTCCTAGGTGTAAAGAGTAACGCGCACCATGCACTTCCACCAAAATCCACTGTCTCAAATTATCAACACATGGTACACACAACCTACCTTTACATTGCAACACACCATCTCCTATTTGGGAGAAAACCTCTACCTTCTGATCTCTATCTGATTGCTTCAACTTAACCAAACTAGAATCCCTATCTTCCTTTCTTTCACTTTGGCAACCAAAGAAGATTCTGAACCATTCTGAACCCATATACTACCCTCAGCTGAATCAACCAACCGAACGCCTAATCTAGAAAGCTGATGAACCTCCCTGACTAACTTTTTCTTTTCATCCTCAACATGAGAAACATTACCCTTAGACAATCTACTAAGAGCATCTACCACTACATTGGCCTTGCTCGGATGATACAACACACTCATATCAAAATCTTTTAACAACTCAAGCCACCTTCTCTAACGAAGATTTAAATCCTTCTAAAAAAAATACATACTGTAAACTTTTGTGATCCATGAACACATCAACATGAACTCCATAAAAGTAATGCATCCAAATTTTCAAGGCGAAAACAACATCTTCCAACTCAAGATCAAGGGTAATTCTTTTCATGAGGCTTAAGCTGTCTAGAGGCATAGGCTATGACCTTATCTCTCTACATCAATACAAAACCAAGACCAACTTTGGAAGAATCACAGTAAACAATGAACCCATCTAAACCATTTTGCAAAGTCAGGCTTGGGGTTGAGGTGAGTTGAGTCTTCAATTCCTAAAAACTCTTTTCACAAGAATCTGACAACTGAAATTTGACTTTTGTCCGAGTCAGTCAAGACATGGGGGATGCAATAGATGAAAAACCTTCAATAAACCATCGGTAATAGCCAGCCAAACCCAAGAAGCTCCTGATATTTGATGGAGAGATAGGTTTGGGCCAGTTTCTCACTGATTCAGTCTTTTGAGGGTCAACTCTAATGCCATTACCAAAAATACTATGGCCAAGAAAAGCTACTACAAAGCTCACACTTACTGAATTTGATGAATAACTGATGGGCTCTAAGAGTCTGTAATACAATTTTAAAAAGGTCTTCATGATCATTTTCACTACGGGAGTATACATGAATATCATCAATGAAGACTATGATGAACATGTCCAAGTACTACTTGAACACTCTGTTCATCAATTCCATGAAAGTTGCTGGGGCATTTGTTAGTCCAAAAGACATAACTAGGAATTCTAAATGACCATACCAAGTTCTAAAGGCTGTCTTTGGAATGTCACATTCTCTAACTCTGAGATGATTATAGCCGGATCTGAGGTCTATCTTAGATAAATAACTTGCAACCTAAAGTTGATCGAACAAGTCATCAATCCTGGAGAGTGGATACTTATTCTTGATTGTGACTTTGTTCAACTGACGATAATCGATGCATATTCTGAGAGAACTGTCTTTCTTACGCACGAACAGGACTGGAGTGCCCTACGAGGAAACACTGGATCTGATGAATACCCTATATAAAAGATGTTTCAATTGTTCTTTCAACTCTTTGAGCTCAGCTGGAACCATTCTGTAGGGCAGAATAGAGATAGGCTGGGTATCTTGAAGGAGATCTATTCTAAAGTCAATTTCCCTTTTGGGAGGAACTCTGGGAAGATCTTCAGGGTAAACGTCTGGAAATTCCTTTACTACTGAAATAGACTCAAGACTTAGAGTCTCAAAACTAGAGTCTTTGACTCGAACAAGATGGTAAACATACCCCTTAGATATCATTTTTCTTGCCTTAAGATATGAAACAATCTGACCCCTAAGCACGAAGTACTACCCTTCATTTAATAACTGGTTTATTGGGAAAATACAATTAGACGACTCTATTTCTATTGTCAACTGAAGCATAGCATGAGTAGAGCCAATCCATGCAAAAATAATATCAAAATCAGTCATCTTTAACTCCACAAGATCTACTGAAGTGATTTTCTGGGATACTGTAACTGAGCAATTTCTATATACTCTTCTGGCTATGATTGACTTACCCACTGGAGTAGAAACTGAGAAATGCTCTGCTAATATTTCGAGACTGACACCGAATTAACAACAATATAGAGGGTTGCAAAAGAAAGTAAAGCTCTAGGGTTTAACAAAACATACACATGAAGATGAAAGACCTGTAACGTACTCGTAACTACATCAGGAGAGCTTTCTTAATCATGCCAGTACTGAAGTGTGTATAACCTGTTCTGGCGCTGTCCACTGGTTGTACTGGAAGCGACACCCTGCTGAGTTGGGCGACTGGCTAGAACTTAAGAATGACTGTGCTGACTATGCTGGCCTACCTGTGGGTATTCTCAGACTTTATGGACTGGCTTGCTATATCTAAAACATACATCACTGCTAGCCTTACATACACCTTGATAATTCTTACCATACATCCCGCAGAGTGGATTAGTACGACAACTGTTCACACTACCCTGGGACTTGGTGCCTGGCATCCTATCTTATTTTAGAACTTTAGAACTAGTTAAAGATAAGTTGGGGCTAAAAATTTCTGATGGAATTGAGAATGGTTACCACCCTCTGACCTCGGTTGAGAAAAGTTAAAGCTACCTATTCTGGCCCTCTTATTCTCTCTCTCTCTCTCTTTCACCTTAATCTTCTATTCCTCAATTTGCTGAGCATAAACTATAAGACTAGATAGGTCTATCTCCTTGATCAACATAGCAGTCCTACACTCCTTGACCAAACTATCATCTACACCTGAAATAAACTTACTCATTCTAGACCTATTATCAGCCACCATCGAAAGAGCATACCTCGCCAACTGAGTAAACTTAAGCGAGTATTCCTTCACATTTATATTACCCTACTTCAAATTAATGAACTCCGTCACCTTAGCTTCCCTCAACTCTAATGAAAAAAACCTGTCTAAGAAGGCCGTGGAAAATTCCTCCTACTCAACAGGACCTACCTCAACGCCCCTATCCCCATTCTACTGCTTATACCACATATAAGCTATATTCTGCAACTAATAAATAGCCAATTCTGCACTCTCACTTAAAGTGAAATCCGTGATATTAGTCACCTTCTGAACCATATCAAGAAACTCATGTGGATCTTTCTCAGACTTGGATCTCGAAAACAAAGAGTGATTTATTTGAGTGAAATCTTGAATCCTAGCTGCAACTGTATTTGCCACTGGATTAGCTAGGGCAGCATCATAGTGGTTGTTTTGAGAAGCTACTGAGTGAGCTAAGGTAGTGAATGGATCTCTGAACTCGGTATGAGAGACATGTTCATTCAGGGGATCTTCCTAAACAGGTGGAGGTGCGGGCTGATTTCTATTTCTTCTTCCATTGTTTCTTTTGGGAGGCATTATCTGTAAACGGAAGAAATAATGAGTCATAAAGAGAGTTTTAAATAGAGCTTATACTCATTTGTATGACATGAATACTGAAAGAAGGGAAACTTTTCCTAAAACATCTTGTAGCCTCTTTTCCATAATTGTGGCGCGCTTCACACCCATCCACAAGACTCTACTCAACGTGACTTTTAGACTCCGTAGGACAATGTAAAATTTAGGCTCTGATACCAAGTTTTGTCATGACCCTAGGCTACCCCCTAGTCGCGATAATGGTGCTTACGATCATAGATGACCACAAGCTAACCTATGAGCTGGTACCTGCTGTGAGCATTGAATACATTGGCAATAAAACATGTATGCAGAAGATAAACTAATAAGGCTAAAATCAATCTTACTACTAAAAGTGTAATTCAATCACAAGTCTGTAAATATCTGATAAAAATACTGATAACGCAACTGATAATACTGATAAACTAACTAACTATCTAACTAACTATCTGAATGTCTAAATGCCTCTAAACTGACTGAGGATTTGATGGGACAGGCCCCAACTAACTCTAACTGACTAACTGAAAAGAAATGCAGAAATAACTAAATAAACATATCAGGTCTTCGATATATGAGGACTCACCACTTCTGTAGCTGCTGAGCGCTAGACTGTCTAAGTACGGTTAGAAAACTGAGTGTTCAAACCTATGATATAAGACATCATAGTACAAAGAAGAGTATGTGGTCAGTACTTTGAATGTACCGGTATATGCAATGAGGACAGGCTAAATTGCATAGGGTACTGTGCATATGAATTAAGGAATAACTGTATAAAATGAGATAACTGAACATGAATGCATGGAAACTAAAATATCTAGGAATGTAAGACCAAACATATATATATATATATATATTTCTTAAATAATCTGTAAATTGAAATAATAAAATTTGATAACTAAATGACTGGTAATCTGTGTGCTTTGGTCAAGTAAATCTGAATTGAATTCTAGACTGAATACTGCACTAAGACTGTGGGAGGTATCATCTAATCGAAATACCCTAATCTGAGATAATCGGGGTCCAACCTGTAACTCAATTGGAAGAGTGTTAGTACCTTGCCACGGGAACTAATACTGGCTGTGTGGATCCACTAAACTGGTGTCCCAAAGGACTTAAGAGTCACCCTATACTGGTAGGAAACTCATGTGATATGTGTCAACCCTAAACTGGTAGGAAGACATCTCAAACCTATGCTGGCTATGAATTTCTGTAACTCAGGGATTGCTACTAAGGGTCAAATCCTAAACTGGCAGGAATGCCCCCATCTCTGGGTTCGCTCAGTGCTAAATCCTACTCTCAACTGAATGCCACTATTTACTGGACTGAACTAAGCTTAACTGAGAAAATAACTGATCATAACAACTATCTGAATGTCAATGCTTATGGTTTATCTAAAATCATTTTGAACATACTGAAATTATGTAAACAACTAGGTATCGGGTATTCATAACCCACCAGCACTGAATGGAAATAACAATGATGACATATAAAGTTTTAAAATCCATAGTAGGGGATCATTACTCAAAACCCAATATTTAGACATTTCATCAAACACATGTGAGTCATAAATTTAAGCATGGTAATGGGTAAAGCATGCAAGGATAACATGATTACAATACTAAAACCATGAAATAGGGATTTCAATATGAAGATTTCAATATTCAAAATATGTAATGTCTCATCCCATCGAAAACATTTGTAAACATAACTCAAAATAAAAATAAATAATAGCTTCATGAAGATAATTCAACTCGAACATGTATAAACTCATATATTAAAAATAAAAAGGGATCCTTGGATTCCATGAGTGAAAAGGGCCCATGGATGAACTTCACACATACCTTAAACCCTTAAGCTTAAATGAGAAACACCAATCTTGATGCTTTCTTGAAGGTTCTTGGATTTGTAAACTTGAATTCTTGGTTTCCCTGGAGAGAAAGTAATGGAAATTGATGTTCTTGGGAGGTGAATAAGGTTTCTTTGAGGGCAAATTGAAGAAGATGGGAAAATAATTCCCTAACTGACGTTATAATTTATGAATTGACGAATTGAATTAAGGGGAAAAGTCATAATTTCTACTCAGGTAATTAAATTTGTAACTGGAATGCGGTTTATAGGGTCACCATTATGCGATGAGGGTTTCATCGCTATTACTACCTTGACGCGGTCCTATCACGATGAGCTCCTAGAATCATGATCCAACGTGACCCAATCCTCATTTGAAAAATCCAAAAATTCTCCAAGATATGTACCTTACACCAGTGAACATGACTTAACTCAAAAACCAACGTCTCAGGGTCGATAAGAACAATTTAAAAATCCTCAAAGTTAAGAGGCCTTAAAAATGACTATGTCCTCAACACTTGAGTGAAATTTTTAGGAATTAAGCCTCTTATGCATGCAACTAGGAACTGAACTGAGCTAAGAATAATACGAGGTATTACAATATCTGAATTGACTCATCTTTTAAGATCAATTTGTATCCACCTAGTGTTGAAGCCATTGTGTTGAATGATAGTATATCATCTTGCAAAAATAATATTGATCAACTTGTGTGGGAAACTTGCCCACCACTTGAGAATGTGTGTGATATGATTAATGAACCTTAAGTGAGCGATGATGTTGAAAATATTGATCAAGTGAATAGTAGTAACCCTTTGAGCATGTCCTCTAGTGAAGATCTTAATTTTAGTTTGGCTCATGGGGATAATCATATGTTTGCATCATCTTTGATGCTTGATAATTGTCATTTAGAGAGTGAACTTGCATGTTCTACATCCTCTTCATGGATAAAACCTTCTCTCTTTAAGAATAATATCTTTTTTAAAGATGACAAAATCACTCCTAATTAATTACATAGTGGTGCGGATAGCATTGATGATGTAGCTCATCTTGAGGGCTATATCTTACATGACATCCCACTATGATGTGACAACATTCCTCTTAAAGATGGAAATCTCTTCTTGGAAGATGAGAGTACTCTTAAGGAAAATGAATGTGAAGTCTTGGAAAAGAATAATCAATTGGGTGATGATAACTTTGATTTTCTTGAATATTTGAGAAACCTAATTAATAATTATTCCTATGAAAATGCTTGTGGTTGTGATCCTTTGTATGCCACCCCACCTTTGTTTGATAATTACGAGAATGAATTGCTTGCTTTTTGTGAAAACTTAGGAAATAATTCCTTTAAAGTTAGTGGTGGTATATGTTTACTTGAGGATTCTTCCATTGAAAGAGAAAGTACTATTTATTTAGAAATCGCGTCTTCTTCTTCTATTTTTTGTGCTCCTATTATTGAGGATACTCATTTCAATGATCTTGAATCTAATAGTGAGTACATACATGAGGGCACCTTAGTTAAAGTTGACTTGAGTGATACCTTTTTATACTCTTTCTTTATTTTTGATGATGCTTATGCTAATGTGGAGAGTATATCTTATAGTTTGGGTAAAGCCTATGGGGAAAAAGTATTTTCTAGACCCGTGTCTTTCTCCATTTTATCTATTTGACCTCGGTACCAAATTTGGATATGGTGATTTTGGCATACCCAACTTATTGCTTGGTCTCTATGACAAACAAAATTTGAGTAAGGATGTTGGTATCCTTCCCTATGATGGAAGGTCTTTCTTGGGGATTTATGATCCACTTGATGGACCAACATTATGCAAGGGAAAGATCTTAAACAAAGATGAGAGATTTTTAAATAAGGGGAGTAGTGAAAAGATCCAAGAGAGTTCACCATTATGTGTTTACACTCTTGACCAAGATTCCACTACTTGTAGGTTAAGAAGAGAGTCTTCTCTTGAAACTACTTTGGATGAATTCCATTCATGTGATACCCTTCTTAAATACATGAGTGGAATTGATGACCTTCTTCCCAAAGGTGTTATCATTCTTAAGAACCCGAGGCCAAATATGTCATTGTGTCCTTTGGGTATTGCTTATAAACTTGCATCCTTGCTTGCCACACTTGTGCTTAAATTGTGTAACACCCAACTTGTGGATACCAAGTTGATTATTTTCTTGAAATAAAGAAGTCCTATGGGCTTAAGTGTCTTAACTCCATCCTTGTACGCATCATGTGCTAAGTATTTTAAGCCAAATAACATTCTCATAGATAATAGCACCTTGGATTATATTTCAACACTTAATTCCTTTCTATACTACCTCTTTGCCTATGATGATATCCATGCTAGTCTTGGATGTGTTTTATGTGAAGGTAGGAAAATTTTTGGTTTGTCCACTTGTTTGAGTGACAATGCTATATGGATCTTGAAGACTTTAGAAAAAATTAAGGCACCACCCATGGTGTGGCCTCTTAAAGAGATAATGAAGCAATTGTGTCTTATGGCTCATAAGGTGAAGGTAGTTCTACCTTTTAGACTATTTGATGCCATTAGGACCTTCGTAGTTTCCTTATCTCTTGATTTCCCTAACCAAATACTTTGTGCATTTTTCAATGAATTTCTAATGTTTAACATAAAGGATCCTTGGTTATATCTTAAGTGTGTGCAACCTTGGCAAGATGCTATGATTGATTGTTCTAACTTTAAACCTCATGCCACAAGGATATTGTGTTTTGTTTGTCCTTTCTTTGGTTTTGCAAGTTTTGGATTCGAGGTCAAATCCTTTTCAAGAAAGGGTGGATGATACAAGTTAAATGAGTGTCAACATTTTTGATCACACAACTTGAGGCCAACATAAGGAGGTCTAAGCCTTGATCGCACTAAGGATCCAAGAATGCGCTTGGAGGCCCCTTCGTCGATCTCCTAATCAAGCAATGTCATGTTTGAAAGATAGCTTGGAGCCAAGGAAATCCATGGAACAATGAATAAAGAGAGCCCTTGTGGGTAATTTTCAGAATAACCACTTTTGGGCTATTTTTGTAATAGGCTAGTTGTGCAAAGAAAACTATTATAAATAGGTGCCTTAGATATTTCATTAGTTAGTTTTTGTTTAATGATGATGTTGAATTCATGAAAACTCCATTGGGAGTGTTGAGTGCTTGGAAAAGACAATATTGAACCTTGTTTAGAAACGGTGATTGTAAGAGAGATCTGATCCCCTTTTCGATTGATGTTAGAGGTAGGTGCTCGTAGGTAATCAATAAGAGAGGTCTTTGGGTTTGATACACCCTTTGGTTTCCCTTTTTTTATCTTCTTGTGTCTACCTTTCTATCATATATCCTTTTTATTGTTTTACTTTTCGTTTGTCAATTTCGTTGTTTCTTTAGTGTTTTTGTTTGTTCTCGTCGTCGTAGATTGCTCTAGTATCAAATAGAAATATCAATTTATAGAAAAATCTGCATGTAGAAAAAGATATGCAGAAAAAATTTGTAGTAAAACAACAGAAACAGATATGCAAAAGAATTTGCAAGTTTTGCAATTTAGAGTTATCATGAAATTTGGCCAATTCAAGTAAGCATCGGAAACCTTGACTAAATTATGTAAAGTAATTTTATAGCTGCACTAGAGTTTAATTATCTCTTTTTTTTCTTTATCTTTTTTGTTTTGAGGTTTAGAAAAATGAGAAAAGCTGAGGTTGGGTGCCTTTTATAATTTTAAAGAGTTTGAAGCAAGTTTTTAAGCCTAATAAAATTTACTTAGGTCTATAGCTAGTCTTCTAAAATAGAAATATGTTTTTTTCTCTCCAACTCATTCTCTACCTTTTCTCTCCATGTTCTAAATCCCTCCAGTCAATTTCTTTTCCCCCCACCTCGAAGCTCTCTATTCCTCATTATCAAGTACGTTATCTTTTGATTCTAAATATTTTAATCTCTATATTGATCTTGTTTTTCCTTTTCAGACAAAAGTTCTTGATTTTTTATCTACTGATAAATCTTAAGTTCATAAATTTTTGTGTTTTTATTTATTCTTTTCAAAAATTTAATATGTCTTTTTTTGTCAAAACATATGTTAATCTACTCATCCCGCTTGTTTGGTCGTCTTTTTTTTTTGTTTCTGTTTTGTACCTTGTGAGCAATGAAATTTTATTAAATCTAAATTTTTACAAAATTTAGATTATATTAAAATTTAAAATATATTAGTCGAAATAAATGTGATGAATTAATATGGTTGGATTAATAAATTTCATAAAAGCACAACATTAGTTTTTAAAGTTACTAAAAATCCCTTCAGTTTGAAAAAACTACAAATATCCCAACTTTATTAATTTGGGTTAAAAGTTGAGATACATCCTAATACACCCTTTTTATTCGATTTTGACTTTACCAATTCTTTCTATATCAATGACGGAATTTTGTGGGAGGTTTCATCCCACAATTTTCTCCTCTTCTTCACATTTTTGAATTAAGGTATTTTCTCCCAAATACATCTTCACTTTTTTCTTATTATGTTCAGCGATTTTTATCAAAAATCAAATTAAACCAAATCTGATCCCTGTAGCCCACCCAATAGACTGTTTGGAGTTTCGTGTTAAAGATGATGATGTTGTCAGTGCTCAAGTTATGGGTAAAATCATTATTCCGACAAAGAAAATTGCCCCTGTTGAGGTTATTTTTTCCTTGTTTTCCGTCATCGGTGATTCAGGTAAACCTCCTAAACCCAACACGACTTTCCGTCTATGGATGAAATTTGTTTCATATGATAAAACTTCATTGTACAGAACAGAAATTGCTTCAGATCCTCAACATTTAGGGTAAGACATACATATTTTCCATTGAGAAAAGGGAGTTCTGTGAAGCTATACCAAGATGCTCATGTTAGCGATAACTTTAAGTTGCCAGATATACAACTGGAAAACAATAGCAAGATTAATCTTAAGAAAGGCTTGTTTATATCTATTCTTAAATCTTTCAGAATTAGCATTGAACGAGGAAGAAACTATTACATAGCTACACTTGGAAACAATGTATCCATTCTCTTTTGCTCCTTGTTGTTGGCAGGTCAGTAACAAGCATTACTCGATGAAATAGACATGTCTGTGAAGATGAACAAGTTTTAAATTCAGTTGGTCCTACAAGCATTTTAATTAAATTAATTAACCTAATCTCATATAAAATAAGGATGTTTAATTTTATGTCCTTGAGTCAAATTATCAACTAATTACTTGCGGGTACTTTCCATATCTTATATGAAGTATTATTTAACAACAATTTCACTTTTCTAGTGATAACTTTAAGTTGCCAGATATACAGCTGGAAAACATTACAGTTTTTAAACACAACAAATGCTGGCAATATATATGTTATGGAATTTTAGAGGTTCATCATTTGGTTTACATTGTTGGTTGGTAGGATTTTCACAAAGTGAAGTTAATTTGAGATCCCACCAAGCAATTGCCGCGCGACAATGCCCACCAAGCCATTGTTAGGTGATTCATTGAAAAGAAGATCTACCAGTTCAGGAGATATAGTTCATGCAAAAAAAGAAAGAGTTGTTGAAGTTACAACTAGAGATGCTACTACCAATGATATTACCTGTTTGTTACTGGTCAAGATTTTAGTCCGAGATACATTTTTTATTACGTCTGCTATTTTTTCATATTATATATCTGAGTATCAAAAACTATATAAGTATGTATTCTCGTACAATTTTGTTTGTGTGAAAAATGCATAAGAGAGATACATATTAATAAAGTAAGAGATACATCTATAATACTTATATATATAGTATGTATCTCTCGATATATATTTTTTTGGCTTAATTTTGTGTCTTAGAGATACAAGTTATTACAGAAAGAGATACATTTAAGGTTCTTACATGTTTAGTATTTATCTCTTACAAGATATGTTAATGTATATATTACTATAGATACATCAATATGTAGGAATTGTGGACTTTTTATAGCTTTATTTGTGGAGTATCTGAGCGAATAATTAGAAATATCATGTTCTGGTGTTGTGGCGGAATACCATCATTTGAGATATGCATTCCTATTATGAAAGTATGGAGCTGATAAGGCAGAGAACAATTACTTAAGTGACAATGACGATCCACCGAGGCCTAAACTAACCATCATGCAACCAGTTGTAAGAGAAGACGTTGTTAGTCTTGAATAGTTGTAGTTATCTTTGTTATGTTTAACCTTTAATTAATATTTTGTGTTTTTTTTCAGATACAGGTCTATCTACAATAATATTTTAGTTGTCTTTTGTGGATTTTTTTGTGTTGAACTAAAGTAGACGTGTTTTGTTTAAAGATTATGTTTTATTAAGAAGTAATTCAATTGCTTTCTTTGAATAAGTGTTCCAAATGCTGTAGATATTTGATTACTATGGTTGATTTTTTATCTGATATTAAATTTTTTTTCTTTTAGTAAGTGTTCCAACTGGTAGAAATATTACAGATTTCTATGATATATATATTACCAAAAAGAGATATATCTATTAATATATAAGAGATACATTCAAAAAAATATCAGAAAATATTATTAGATATGTATTAATAGAAAGAGATACGAGATTACATAACAACCGATACATATAAATTAAACAAGTAGATGGTATTATGATTACATCACTAATATATTATATACAACAATAATTCAGTTATATATTTTTGTATCACTTTATTATATATGCATATGATTATACACATACATGTGTCTATCAAGATTTTATGTATCTCTTGAAAAAATTATTAATCTGAATAAAATATTATAAATATTTACCTTTCTGCGTACTCAAATTAATACGTAATTACATTACAATTCAATGAAGGGATGCTTAATGTTTAAAATCATTATGTATCTAATATCCACAATCAAAGAAATATATTTTATGGAAGTAATAAAACATGATAAATAATCAGTTAAACACATAGTTTTGTATGGTTTAACATGATACTGTAAAACATGTTCACATATACGAAAATTTATTTAACGAAAGTAAAATAATGAATTTATTCAGCCAAATGTTATTTATAAAAGTATCAAAACAAGCATAAACTTCATAAACAATGAAGTCCAAATATATAAATAAATAAAAAATAAAATACTAAGAATTAGTCTCTCTTATTCATAATCCGACATCAAGGTCACTCCTCTTTTTGAAAAAAATTACAAGTACGTATGTTGGTCCTTGACAAAAATCAGTATTGTGATTAAGAGATACATTAACAAAATTCAGTACTAATGGTATTATGATTACATCAATAGTTAACATCAGTATTGACCACACATCTAGCATACCTTGACAGAAATCGGAGTTTTCTTGTCCTTGTAGATTTGACCAACCTTAACTTTATTATTGTTGAAATCTGAAATAATATTTTTCATCTTCACATCGACCAAAGACAACGTATTCAAACAATCAGAATTATCAACAATTATTTATGCACCTTCTTTACAAGAATTCTCCAAACACATAACTACCCCAGTTTCACCGTCAAACATCTTCCTTTCATTTTTATTGATTGTAGTGATGTATAGTGGATACATCCCAAAATCGGGTACACTTCTCTTAACCTCAATATAAAGCTTTGTACCTATATCATTACAAATCAATATGGAGCTGCATTACCATCAACAACGTTTCGAGCCTTAATTTTTTCTGCTTTCATCAATTTCAAGTCTACGACAATAGCGAAAATCAATTTTTCATACGTAACATGTTTGACTACAATGATGACATCACTCTTATAGCCCTCGTACTTGATATAATTAATCCAAACACCAAAATGATACAATAATACAAAAATATTCATTGAAAATAGTTCAAAAAAGAATAAAGAATCATGAAAAAAATAAGAAGCGAAATAAGTCTGCAAAATGGTTATGGTAATGAATTTGTCCAAAATTGAAATTAATAACAGATTACCATTTGGGGGGAGGGGGATTTTCTTTAGTTATCTAGAAGATTGGTTGAGCTAATTGATAATTTAATGATTTACTAACTATTACATCCCTTGATGTAAGCTAACCAATCCTTGATTTAAGTTGACCAGTTAAATAATAAGATGTATCATTAAGATGTATCTCGCTTAGTTTGTATGTATCTAAAATAAAAAAAAGAGAGATGTTATAAAATTTTGAAAAAAGTCGGGATAACATGTAAATATGGGTAAACTAGTACGAATTTACGTAAATTTTACTTAAAAATCTAAATGAATATGAATTTGATTAAAGTCCAATTTTTATTGGGCCAGTCCATTGATTTAGGCCAGAAATGATGAGCCTGATTTGCTAAGTCCAAGATTTCATCATATTCTAGAGGACAATTGACCATCATGTGTCGAATAACGTGGTATGCTAAGTCAAGTGAAGGAGCCAATATGACCATGCCACATGTCAAAATGATGCAGCATTCCTAATGAAATCAAAGGCCAATCAAATGTCGCTATGTCACTTAAATCTGATTACCAAAAGAAGCCCATCATCATCATGACTTTTTTCCTTCCGAACACTATAATAGGGGTCTCATAATTCAAAAAAGGGATGAAAAATTCTAACAAGAAGCAAGATAATGCTCGTGGATCAAACGCCACAGATTTCTCTACAAATGCAATCATTCATTATCCAGTTCATCAAGATTCAAGATCAAGACTGCAAGATTCAAGAACAAGCTCAAAGACCCTTGAATTCAACTACAAGTTGAGATTAAGATCATCAAACCAACAAATCTAGATCCAGTTCATTAAGATTCAAGATCAAGACCATAAGATTTAAGAACAAGTTCAAAAGCCCTTGAATTCAAGTACAAGTCAAGAACAAATCCATCAAATCCATAAATCATGTTTAAATTTGAGATCAAGTTCAAAGTCCTTGAATTTATATTTTAAAAGGCGAATTAGAGGATTCATAGAGATTGTAATATCCACATATTGAAATCAATAAAATGATTGTTGCGATATTTTTCTTGTATCGATTATTATTTTTTTGAGTTGAATTTTACTGTCTAATACACCTTCATCTCGGTCTCTTAATAGACTTGAATTTTGACCCTTTTTCATATTGACTAAGTGTTATTTTTACTTGTTTCAATATTACTTTGTTATATTTATTTTTGCAAATTCATCCTAGTTCCAAGAGGCATAATAGAGAGTTATCTATAATAATTCATCATTTACATATAAGATTATCATTTAAGCTTAATCCCACTGCAAATCACAATGTTTGAGTGGTAGTTTCACGTTCATTTTGTCAAGAAGTTTCTAAATATGACATGATGTGAGGAACTTAGATTGTTAGGAGTGTTGTGGCATAGCTACGAGCTTGAGTAGTAAGGTAAGAGTCATGTATCTTTGATTCTTTTCTAACCTAGAACTCTAAATCTCTAGTTACGATGTGAACTTATAATTATCGGTGAATTGTAATATTTCTTTCCAAATAATGTTGAAATTATGATTCTTTGTTATAGTCGAAGTGGGTGTATTTACTTCCAACATCTCCCACTGAAAAATGATGGGATGAATCACACATAAATCTTTCTTTGTAGACATTCATATAGAGTGCATTGTCGTGACCGCTCAGGCACCAAGTTTGGTGGCTCTTATACTAGAAGTCCTTTTTTGGACTAGCATAAAAGACTACTACCCTTTTGATCATTTATAAAGTAGGGGTTTTTGCGAGCAATGAAATTTTATTAAATTCAAATCCATACAAAATTTAGAATATATTAAAATTCAATATATATTAGTCCAAATAAATGTGATGGATTAATATGATTGGATTCATTATTTAAATCCAAATGAATATGAATTTGATTAAAATCCTATTTCTGTTGGGCTAGTCCAGTGATTTGGGCTACATATTATGAGCCTAATTTATTGAGCCCAAGATGTCATCATATTCTAGAGGCCCAATTGAGTTCCACATATCGAATGATGTGGCATGACAAGTCAAGCAAATAAGCCAATAAGGCCATGCCATATGTCAAAATGATGCAGCATGCCTAGTGAAATCTATGACCAAATCAAATGTCGCCGTGTCACTTAAATTTGATTGGACAAAATAAGCCCATCTTAACCATGACACTTTTTTTCCTACAACTTTAAATAGGGGTCTCATAATTTTACAAAAGGGATAAATAATTCTAACAAGAATCAAGAGAGAGCTCGTGGATCAAACACTATAGATTTCTCTACAAATTCAAGCATTAAAGATCCAGTTTATCAAGATTCAATATAAACCACAAGATTTAAGAACATGCTCAAAGGCCCTTGAATTCAAGTACAAGTCGAGATCAAGTTCATCAAACCCACAAATCAAGATCCAATTTATCAAGATTCAAGATCAAGACCACAAGATTCAAGAACAAGATCAAAAGCCCTTGAATTCAAGTACAAGTCAAGAACATATCCTTTAAATCCTCAAATCAAGTTCAAATTCAAAATCAAGCTCGAACCCATTGAATTTAAATTTGAAAAAGTGAATTAGAGGATTTATAGAGATTGTTAGATTATATATTAAAATCAATAAAGTGATTGTTGTGATATTTTTCTTATCCCAATTATTATTTTCCCGATTAAAATTTTGTTGTCTAACAAATTCTAACACGCCCAGTGGGACAATATCTACCTCTCATCTCAAATTTTCCAACATCAAAGTTCAAGAACACCGAAATGACTTCCAAGAAGGTCAATTATGAATCGACTTCTTCCAAGGCTGCTGATTCTGAATTCTCTATTAAAGTAGGAAAAGTCCTTGGTATTTCTTTTGAAAGCTTTAGAACTGTCACAAGGAGTAAATCCAGCATGTTAGGACAACAAACACACTAAGTTTTGTCCATACCAACTCTAATTTTTGGATCTTTAACCCCAAAAGAAGTGAGGTCCCATGTATGTTCTTGAGAAGAGGGAAGCTATGTGGCAGAGACAATAAAAAAGACTACATGAGAACTCTGGCATAAAGAACGATGGCTGTTCAACCGACACATCATCTCTACTTACACCGTATAAGTTGAGCACGATCAACTTATACGATAATTCATGTTACTCCTTAACGTCTCCAATGATCATGAAAGCAATGGTAGTTGATGCCTCATCTATGGAGGCGCAACTTGCAAACCTAGCAAAGATAATTGATAGTTCTGACTAAGTATATGCAAAATCAAGATGCTCGGATTGATAAGTTAGTGGATAGGAGTGAAGGAGATTCTCGCCATGCACCTAGAAAATCTCCAAAAATTCATGAAACCAAAAATCCAATAAAACAAACACCACCTAAAAGGAGGTACAAGTCTCTTTTGAGGGAATAATCAAGATTGATCAATTGAAAGAGTTCATTGAAGGGACGCTCAAAGACAAGTTTGATGTTTCCACCTAGTCTTTCCTAACATACGCCATGCCTTACATTGCAAGGATTGATAGCTTTAAAATGTCTGTCGGCTATCAACACCCCAATTTTTAATAATTTGAGGGAAAAAGGAATCTAAAACAATATGTCACACACTTTGTTGAGACATGTAATAAGTTTGGAAACTACAATGTCTATATTACCAAATAATTTATCTATTCCATAAAGAAAAATGCCTTCGATTGGTACTCGGACCTTGAGCCTAATTCCATTGATAGTTGGGAACAACTAGAGCATGAGTTCCTGAATCACTTTTATAGCATATGGCATACGATAAGCATGGTAGAAATCATAAATACTCATCAAAGAAAGGATGAGCTAGTCATTGAATTCATCAATCGATAGAGAAATATGAGCCTAAACTGCAAAGATAGGCTCAATAAAACATCTGCAATAGAGATGTACATCCAAGGAATTCACTAAGAGCTTCTCTAAATCTTGAAAGACATTAAGCAAAAATCCTTTGAGGATTTAGCTATCCGTGCTTACGACATGGAGTTGAGCATGTCTTCTGTCGAAAAAAGAGTAACACCTATCCATGACCCTCTAAAGGAAAAGGATAAACAAGAAGAAGATGGGGCAAGCTTTCACCCAAAAGAGACAATAAAGAATCTATGAATATCGACATGTCTCCTATGAAGTTCACCATAAAGGTGAGCAAGAATCTAAGCATGAAGATAACTTCTCAAGCACGTCCAAATCAAAAGTTGACTTTGAAGAAGATGTAAACAAAAGAATACCCATTCCTTAATTCTAATATTGCTAAAATTTTCAATGAACTTCTTTATCATAAGCTTATTGATCTACCAGCTATGAAGCAGGCTGACAAAGTTGGAAGAACTGATGAGCCTAACTATTACAAATATCATAGGCTTATGGGTCACCCTATGGAGAAGTGTTTTTTCTTTAAGGACAATATCATGCAACTGGAAAATGGGAAGAAAACCTTCTTTAATGATGAGAAGGCCAATTATCATCAAATCTCAATCACTTTTGGCTCTCTCGGTCCAATCTAAAGGCCCTTTAAAGATCATAAAGAGGAATCATTAGAGCATGACAAGTCTCCAATCGACGAAGGTGATTATAAAGGTTGAATTTTAGTGACAAGACGGAGATGCAAGTAAATAAGTATAGAAAAAGAGTCATCGAAGCAGCCAACTAGAAGGAGAATGGTGAAGAAACTGAGGAAACAAAGGCTAATTGAGCTATCAAAGAGGAAGAGGGTAGTAGATCTTTACCACCTGTAACGAACCGAAATCACCTCCCTGGATGTCACACGGTGCTTAAGGATACAAGTATCCCCAAGCTAAACCTTTGAGCCTGTCACTACATAAAATAACTCATTTCGAGAAGAAATAAACAAAATACTGGCACTGTCATATCAAATGATAGGAAATACGAAGAAAATACTCAGTCCAAACGACCACAAAACTGGAAATCTCAACATACTAACAATCTGATAACTAGTCTGACAAAGCCTCTACTACTCCATGAACTAGAGAGCCATTGGGACAGGTCCCCAACTGACTCAAACTGAATTGAAAGCAATAACATATCTACTAAAATACAGAAATGTCTGATGATAGGTCCTCGAACCATGAGGACTCACCACTGTGGACATGTAGACAAAGGTACTCAAAAATCACTGAAGAGGATGGGACTGAGCACCTGAACCTACATTATAAGACAATGCAACACATAGATGTATATGTGGATCAGCACTTGGGAATGTACTGAGTATATGGGGGTGTATGCATTTACAGAAAACAATATCCATACTCTTTAATCAAATCATGCATGCAATTAGGAATGACTCATATAGCTTGAATAAGTCTGAAATGTAAAGCTCATAAATCATGTATAATGAAGCATGTAACACAAATCTCGTGAGTCATTATACTTTAGATTTAAAATCTAAACTCTTCTCTTATTCTCATTACTCGAAGACTAAAGAAATCTTTAAACAATACTTTCAAACTTATGCATATATCTCATGGAGAGTAAAACTTCTTTAATGCTCAATAACTTAGAACTCTTTTAAACGCAAGACACTTGGAACTCGGAATTCTATAACTCTTACTAGTAGAGAAAACTACTTTCTTTTTGGGAAAATTTTACTTCAAGAAACTATTTTGAAAATTTACTATTAGGGAAAATCACTTATCTCAAAGCTTTAGGGAAAATATTCTATCTCAAGGGAAAATACTTTAGGGAGGTTCTCTTAACCGACATAAACCATGCGAGCTACATGGAGTCCAACGTCTTGTCCTCTTAAGGAAGAAACCTCACGTTGGGGAGAGGCATCATACTCTTGCCAGAAAGTATAACCTCAACTCAGTGATCACTTATATCAGCCTCAGGCCCATAAATCTCAATCCTACGATGACACGTAGTTCTGGGGTATAAAATCGTATTAACTTACCCAACTCGGTGCTAAATACTACTCTCTTTAGTTTGTTACGCTCATCTCATAGAAATCCACTTTAAAAATAATCTCGTGGTTCATAAAGAACCTAATTATAAAATTTGTAATCACATGTAATAAAGTGGATTTCAAAGCTACTATGACCATTAAGTTCAAAACTTTCTCAATAATCTCAAAGTACTCAAATCATGGGTGCTTATAGCACAAAAGTTCATGAAATTGCAAATCTCAAGTAGGGTTTAGTGACCCATAATCAAATCTCAAGTTACGACTCATCAAAATGCATACTAGATGTCATAAGGATACACAAACCATATAGAAATCTGGAATGTTCAGCAATTTGTCTTAAAATCTCAATATACTCATGTACTTCAATTTTTAGAACATTGGCAAATCTCAAAATCTCATGCATAGTAATATTGGGTATGAACCCACACTTCAAATTCATAGGAGAACTCATAAAGTCATATATCTTTGTAATTTAAAATAAGTTTTGGGCACAAGGACGAAAGAATTGTCCTTGTTCAAACCCCACATACCTTAGATTGTGACTTAGATGAATAAACTTGGTTGAGACTCTTCTTCTTACTCTTGAGAGAGGGTTATTGAAGCCTTTTACTTGGGGAATTTGAATCTCAACTCAATTTGTAGAATCTATGGTGAGTTTTTGAATTTCTTGGAGAAGGGTTTTGGACTTGCTCTTGAGGGAGAAACCCTAACTCTTGGATGTTTTGGGAGATAATGAGGCTAGCTGCTTCATTTTGAATATATTAGGGTATTAAAAGGGAAAAGACCAAAAAGATCCTTTTAAAAATGACTTAAGAATAATGAACAGGATTTGCGACGATCGGAGTGACGGTCCGTCGCTAGTCTGACGGTCCGTTGGATTGTCCGTCGCACGTTGGTCAGAAAAAGGCCAAACTGCCTTAGTTGCGGCGTTCCTAGCGACGGTCTGTTGCTAGCTTGAAGGTCTGTCATCTTGGACGTCGCACTTGGGCCAGAAGATAGATTCACTGCCTTGGTTGCGATGGTTCAGGCGATGGTCCATCGCATACTCACGGTCCGTCAACCTGTCCATCGCACCTGGGCAGTTCCGATTACTCTCAGTAAAATAGCCATAACTTCTCACCCCGATACCGGATTTGGTCGAAATTGGTATCGTTGGAAAGCTAATTCAATTCTCCACATGTTAAAAAAATTGATATTAGGGAAATTCTACATGGTTTAAAAATATTTCTCACTTGGGAAGTCAACCCTTACTCTTCTTAAAGATGAAACTCGACTTAAAGAAAAATCCGGAGTATTACAATATCTCCCCCTTAGAAACATTCGTCCTCAAATGTTTCTAGTTAGACCAAGAACATAGGAAAAACTGAGTACACATAGCTGAAGCAATTTACTAAATGACTCAAAATCTTTCTATACTCTTGAATACTTCGGAAATTGCAAGAACTTATGTAAGAATAGATATATAGCTAAACTTTAGATTTAGAAGGGTTAAAGTAAGGAAGAATAATACCTTTGGCTTGATCTGAACTCGCGGAAAATAGGTGCGGGTACTTGGTTCGCATGTCTGCTTTTACCTCCCAAGTAGCGCCCTCAACTAACTGGTTCCACCACAAAACTTTGACCAAGGGAACCTCTTTGTTCCTCAGTCTACGGATCTGAAAATCTAGGATCTCAATAGGAATCTCATCGAATGAAAGACTGTTCTGAATATTAGAACTCTCTGAAGGATCCACTACAACAGAATCATCAATATGCTTCTTAAGCATGGAGACATGAAAAATAGGATGAACGACTGACAACTCTATTGGCAACTTAACTTCATAGGCTAATTTCCCAACATGGCTCAAAACTCAATAGGGGCCAACATAACGGTGAATAAGCTTTCCCTTTTTACCAAACCTCTTCACCCCTTTCATGAGTGAAATCTTTAAGTACACCAAATCACCCACCTCAAACTCAAGACCTCTTCTCCTCACATCGACATATGACTTTTGATGACTTTGAGCTATTTTTAACCTTTCTATAATCAACTTAACTTTCTCCATAGCCTCAAACATTGCATCAGGACCAATCACAATAGCTTTACCCACTTCAAACCAACCTATGGGTGATCTACATCTTCTACCATACAAAGCCTTAAATGGTGCCATCTCGATGCTAGCATGGTAACTATTGTTATAAGCAAACTCTATCAATGAACAATGCTCATCCCAACTACCTTTGAAATCAAGAGTACATACCCTCAACATATCTTCTAGAGTCTGAATGGTCCTCTCAGCCTGACCATCTGTCTGCGGATGAAAAGCGAAACTCAAATGAACTTGGGTACCAAGACCCTGCTGAAATGCTCTCCAAAACTGAGAAGTAAATTGAGTACCCCTATCCGAAATAATAGATAAGGAAACTCCATGAAACTTGACAAACTCTCGGATGTACAACCTAGCATAATCCTCATCTGTATAAGATGTATGTACGGGCAAGAAATGTATGGACTTAGTCAGCCTGTCTACAACAACCCAAATAGAATCATGATGATGACGCGAAAGAGGTAAACCAGTCACGAAGTCCATATTCACCTCTTCCCACTTCAAAGTGGGTATACCAAACTCTTGTATCACACCACCAGGTCTTTGCTTCTCTACCTTAACCTGTTGGCATGTTGCACACTTTGCTACAAACTCAGCTATATCCTTCTTTATACCACCCCACTAATAGATTTCTCGCAGGTCGCGGTACATCTTGGTAGCGCTGGGACGAATGGAATACCGCGCACCATGTGCTTCAGCCATAATCCTCTGCCTCAGATCATCAACACAAGGAACACATAACCTACCCTGCAATCTCAACACACTATCTCCCCCTTGGGAGAAAACCTCTACCTTTTGGTCCTTAACTGACTCCTTCAGTCTGACCAAACTAGGATCTCGGTCTTGCTTCTCCTTCACTTCCAAAACTAAAGAGGATTCGAAACTACTTTGCACCAAAGTACTTCCCTCAGTTGAATCAAGCAAACTAACACCCAATCTAGCTAGATAATGTACATCATGAGCTAACACTTTCTTACCTTCTTCTACATGAGAAACACTACCCATAGACAACCTGCTAAGGGTATCTGCCACTACATTGGCCTTGCCCGAGTGATACAATACACTTATATCATAGTCTTTTAACAACTCTAACCACCTTCTCTGTCTAAGATTCAACTTTATCTGCGTAAATACATATTGCAGGATCTTATGATCAGTAAGCACATCAACATGGACACCATAAAGATAGTGTCTCCAGATTTTCAAACCAAAGACCACAACAACTAATTCAAGATCATGGGTTGGGTAGTACTTTTCATGCGGCTTCAACTGTCTAGAGGCATAGGCTATAACCTTACCTCTTTGCATCAACACATAACCCAAACCAACTCTAGAGGCATTACAATACACCACAAAACCATCTGTACCATCAGGCAAAGTCAACACAGAGGTTGAATTAAGTTGAGTATTTAAATCCTGAAAACTCTTCTCACAGGAATCTGACCACTGGAACTTAAATTTCTTTTGGGTCAACCGGGTCATGGGAGACACAATAGAAGAGAAACCTTCAACAAAATAGCGATAGTAGCCAGCTAGACCCAAGAAACTTCTGATATTAGTCGGGGAAATAGGTCTAGGCCAATTTTTTCCAGCTTCTATCTTTTGAGGATCAACTCTAATGCCTTCGGCTGAAAAAATATAACCCAGAAAATCTACTGATCTTAGCCAAAATTCACACTTACTGAATTTGGCGAACAACTGGTGATCTCTAAGAGTTTGCAAGATAATTCTACGGTGATCTATATGGTCGTTCTCAGTGTGGGAGTACACAAGGATGTCATCTATGAAAACAATGACAAACATATCATGATATTGCTTGAACACTCGATTCATAAGGTCCATAAAGGCCACTGGGGCATTGGTTAGCCCGAAAGACATGACTAAAAACTCAAAGTGACCATAGCAGGTTCGGAAAACTATCTTTGGGATATCACATTCCCTCACTTTAAGCTGGTGATAGCCGGATCTAAGGTCTATCTTGGAGAAATAACTTGCACCTTGCAACTGATCAAATAGGTCATTAATTCTTGGAAGAGGATACTTATTTTTGACTGTAACCTTATTAAGCTGACGATAGTCAATTCACATACTCAAAGAACCATGTTTCTTTCACACAAATAAACAGGTGCGCCCCAAAAAGAAACACTGGGCCTTATGAAACCTTTGTCTAAAAGATCTTTGAGTTGCTCTTTCAACTCCTTAAGCTTTGCAGGTGCCATACGATAAGGCGGGATAGAAATGGGCTGAGTGTCAGGAATAAGGTCAATCCTAAATTCTATCTCTCTATCGAGAGGTACCCCTGGGAGATCTTCCGAAAAAACATTAGGAAACTCATTAACAATGTTGACTGCCTGAATAGTTGGAGCCTCGTACTTAGTTTATTTAACTCTAACTAGGTGATAGATGCAACCTTTGGATATTAGCTTTTTGGCTTTGAGATAGGAAATAAAATGGCTCTTGGGAGATACCTAACTCCAGGACCACTCAAGAACTGGTTCTTCAGGGAGCTGAAACTTGACCACACGGGTATAACAGTCTATAAATGTGTAACAAGAATGAAGCCAATCCTTATCCAGAATAAGGTCAAAATCCACCATGTCTAACTCTATCAAATCAACAAATATGAATCTATGAAGAACAGTAATAGGACAATTTTTGTACACTTGCATAACAACCATTGACTCCCCTACTGGTGTGGAAACTAGGAAAGGCTCAGGAATTTTTTGGGACTCATTTCAAAATTCACAGCGACTAATGGGGTCATATAAGAGAAACTTAACCCGGGGTCCAACAACACATAAACATCGAAGCAAAAGACACGGAGCATTCTAGTAACAACGTCAGGAGAGTCCTTCTGCTCCTGACAGGATAGTAAGGCATAGAATCTGTTCTGGCGCTAACCACCAGTAGTGCTAGATGAAGCGCCCTGAGCAGGGGTGGGATGGGGTACAGGGGTTGGTGCATTAGTAGTTTGTGCCTGAGGTCGAGAATCTCTGTTTCCCTGCCTAGCATGTGGACAATCTCTAAGTCTATGGCCCAGCTTCCCACAACCAAAACAACCCCTAAGATCTAATGAACACTCACCGGGATGATCTCTACCACACTTAGCACAAGAAGGATAGCGGGGTCAGTTACTTACACTGTCCTGTGACCTAGACATAAAAGATCTATTCCCTTACTCCTGCCTACCTCTAGGTGCGGGAGCACTAGATGATGAAGGTGCTGGCATAGACGAACGACTCTAGAACTGTGGGCAGTTCCCTCTATGGGACCTAGCCTGACTATAATCATGCTGTTCGTATCTAGTCCTCTTATTAACCCTCACTCTATCTCTCTCCCTTATCTTATCTGCCTCTATCTGCTATGTATGCATTATTAACCTAGCTAGATCTGTATCCCTATTCAGTATCACCATCCTACACTCTTTCAGTACCAAACCAGAAACACCTATCACGAACTTGCTCATACTAGCTCGGGTGTCAGATATCAAATCAGGAGCATACTTGGCCAACTGGTTGAACTTTAAGCAGTACTTCTTAATAGTCATGAAGCCCTACCTTAATTTCATAAACTCTTCAATCTTTTCTTCCCTCATCTAAACCAAAAAGAACTTGTCCAAGAATACATCTTAGAATACTTTCCAAGTCATAGGAGCAACACCCTCACCTCTACCCTTTTTCCATGCTAAAACCCAGTCATAAGCAATGTTTTTCAACCTATAAGATGCCAGCTCAACATTTTCTTCCTAAAAAACATGCATCACCTGTGTGATCTTTCTCACCTCCTCAAGGTATAACTGTGGGTCCTCACCTGCCTTAGACCCATAAAACTCTGGCGGATTCATCTGCTTAAAATCACGAATCCTAGCAGCAACTAAATCACCTCCCTGCTGATTTGCTACTGCGGCCTAGTTATTTCCCTGAACATTAGCAGTGACTGCTTGGGCTAACGCCTGAAAGGCCGCCCGAAACTCAGCCTGAGACACTGTCTCATTCAAGGGATCAACAGGCTGGGGTTGCTTATTATCATTTCTGCAGGCATTCGCTCTTCGGGGAGGCATTTTCTGAAATAGGAGAACACAAATTATTAGATAAGAGAGACAACTATAGCCACGATAGAATCTAAAAGAAAGGAAACAACTTTTTCCTAAAATATCTCGTAGCCTCTTGCTCATAGATATGGCGCGCTATATACCGATGATCAAGACTCTACTCAATGCGGCTTGTCAGACTCCCTAGGACTCCTTAAACCTTAGGCTCTGATACCAAGTTTGTAACGACCCAAAATCTCCTCCCGGGACGTCACACGGTGCTTAAGGCTACAAGTAGCCCCAAGCTAACCCTTTGAGCTTGTCACTACATAAAATAACTCATTTCGAGAAGAAATAAACAAAATACTGGCACTGTCATATCAAATAATAGTAAATACGAAGAAAATACTCGGTCCAAATGACCACAAAACTGGAAATTTCAGCATACTAATAATCTGATAACTAGTCAGACAAAGCCTCTACTACTCCATGAACTAGAGAGCCATTCGGACAGGTCCCCAACTGACTCAAACTAAACTAAAAGCAATAACATATCTACTAAAATACAAAAATGCCTGATGATAGGTCCTCGAATCGTGAGGACTCACCACTGTGGAGATATAGACAAAGGTACTCATAAATCACTGACGAGGCTGGGACTGAGCACCTGAACCTACATTATAAGAAAATATAACACATAGACGTATATGTGGATCAACACTTGGTAATGTACTGAGTATATGAGGGTGTTTGCATTTATAGAAAACAATATCCATACTCTTTAATCAAATCATGTATGCAATTAGGAATAACTCACATAGCTTGAATAAGTTTGAAATGTAAAGCTCATAAATCATGTATAATGAAGCATGTTACACAAATCTCGTGAGTCATTATACTTTAGATTTAAAATCTGAATTCTTCTCTTGTTCTCATTACTCGAAGACTAAAGAAAGATTTAAACAATACTTTCAAACTCATGCATATATCTCATGGAGAGTAAAATTTCTTTAATGCTCAAGAACTTAGAACTCTTTTAAACTCAAGACACTTGGAACTCGGAATTCTATAAATCTTACTTGTAGAGAAAACTACTTTCTTCATGGGAAAATTTTACTGCAAGAAACTATTTTGAAAATCTTACTATTAGCGAAAATCACTTACCTCAAAGCTTTAGGAAAAATATTCTATCTCAAGGGAAAATACTTTAGGGAGGTTCTCTTAACCGACATAAACCATGCGAGCTACATGAAGTCCAACGTCTTGTCCTCCTAAGTAAGAAACCTCATGTTGAGGAGAGGTGTCATACTCTTGGTAGGGAGTATAACCTCAACTCAGTGATCACTTATCTCGGCCTCGGGCCCGTAAATCTCAATCCTACGGTGGCACGTAGTTCTAGGGTATGAAACCATAGTAACTTACCCAACTCAGTGCTACATACTAATCCCTTTAGTTAGCTACACTTATCTCATGGAAATCCACTTTAAAAATAATCTCGTGGTTTATAAAGAACCCAACTATAAAATCTATAATCTCATGTAATAATGTGGATTTCAAAGCTACTATGACCATTAAGGTCAAAACTTTCTCAATAATCTCAAAGTACTCAAATCATGGGTGCTTATAGCACAAAAGTTCATGAAATTGCAAATCTCAAGTAGGGTTTAATGACCCATAATCAAATCTCAAGTTAAGACTCATCAAAATGCATACTAGATGTCATAAGGATACACAAACCATATAGAAATCTGTAATGTTCAGCAATTTATCTTAAAATCTCAACATACTCATGTACTTCAATTTCTAGAACATTGGCAAATCTCAAAATCTCATGCATAGTAATATTGGGTATGAACCCACACTTCAAATTCATAGGAGAACTTATAAAGTCATATATCTTTGTAATTTAAAATAAGTTTTGGGCACAAGGACGAAAGAATTGTCCTTGTTCAAACCCCACATACCTTAGATTGTGACTTAGATGAACAAACTTGATTGAGACTCATCTTTTTACTCTTGAGAAAGGGTTCTTGAAGCCTTTTACTTGGGGAACTTGAATCTCAACTCAATTTGTAGAATCTATGGTGAGTTGCTGAATTTCTTGGAGAAGGGTTTTGGATTTGCTCTTGAGGGAGAAACCCTAGCTCTTAGATGTTTTGGGTGATAATGAGGCTATCTGATTTGTTTTGAATATATCCGGGTATTAAAAGGTAAAAAACCCAAAAGATCCTTTTAAAAATGACTTAAAAATACTGAACGGGATTTGCGATAGTCAGAGTGATGGTCCGTCGCTAGTCTAACGGTCTGTCGGATCGTCCATCGCACGTTGGTCAGAAAAAGGCCATACTGCCTTAGTTACGACGGTCCTAGTGACGGTCCGTCGTTAGCTTGACGGTCCGTCCTCTTAGCTGTCGCACTTGGGCCAGAAGAGGGAGTCACTGTCTTTGTTGCGACGGTCTGGGCGACGGTCCGTCAACCTGTCCGTCGCACCTGGGCGGTTCCAACAACTCTAAGTAAAACGGCCATGACTTCTCACCCCGATATCGGATTTGGACGAAATTAGTATCGTTGGAAAGATAATTCAATTCTTTACATGAAAAAAAAATTGATATTAGGGAAATTCTACACTGTTTAAAAATATTTCTCACTTTGAATGTCAGCCCTTACTCTTCTTAAAGAGAAACTCGACTTAAAGAAAAATCTGGGGTATTACACCACCAAAAACTACAACGCCCTATGACATTGGAAGAATTCTTTCTAAGTTGATTCCATGCAATGACTGGTCTAGTCAACCTTGAGGCATGTTGCTTTAATACTGGCAAAGAAAGAGCAAAGGGTTAAAACCTACCCATGGATGTTCCTTCATCTTCTGAAAAGCCTAATGCACCTCTTAGCTAACAAACATACAAAAAACATATTTTTAAATGACGATCTCCTATTTATTAAAACCGTACACAATCGTTCCTTGTATATGGTGGGCCATGTCCTAGGAAATAAGATAACTAGAATCTTGATAGACGAGGGATCTAGAATCAACATTCTACCTATATGAATAATGAAGGAACTTGGCATCACAACTAATGAACTTACTAAAATCCATTTTATTATCCAAGGGTTCAACCAAAGGGGTTAGAGGGCCATAATATCTATCAATTTAGAGATCCATATGGATGATTTGCAATTAAATGTATTGATGTACATGATCATTACCAAGACTTCATACAACATATTGCTTAGTAGGCCTTGGGTACACGAACATAAAATTGTATCATCCTCCTACTATCAATGCATAAAGTATCTGGAAGATAAAATGGAAAGAAAAATAGTTGTTAATGATAAGCTATTCAATGAACCTGAGTCACACTTTACCGATGCAAATTCTACTTAAAGAATTATGTTGTGAAGGAGAAAAACATTGGTGATATCACAACCATCAAGGTTCCTGAGCTTGCAGCTAATAAGGTTGGGGTAGCTATCAAAAAAGTCACCACTAAGAAGCCTCCCTACACTTCAAATAAAGGAGATATCACGTCCTTAAAGAAGAATCCAAATCTTGTGCTCCATTACGTACCAAAGGTAAAGAAAAAAGAAGGTCATCCGAATTCTAAGTAATATACTAGGGGGATTAACTCTACCTATCAAGAAGATTGATGCAATAAACTTGTCCTCAAGGATACTTGGAGAATTAGTGGCTTAAAATCTGCCATAAAATATGACACTCCCTATGAACATACAAAAGAAGGCTTTGATCTAAATGCTTATAAGTTATTTGTAAAGGTTAGAAAAAATCCTAATGAGCCATCAAGGTTGGGAAAATTTTCATTAGAAAGTACTACCAGAAAAGTGTGTGAAGGTTACGGGACGACACCATCTCCTATTTGCATTTCCATAAGAAAGACGATTAACAACTACATTATTGTGGAACAAAAATCTACTGCTTCCAACAAAATGTCTTCTATCTTTAATCATCTAGGAGAATCAACCAAAAGAAATTATGTGTTTGAGAGATTGGGTCCACTAAATAAGAAGAAAAACAACAAGCATCAGAGAATTTATCAAAGCATAGTGATGCACTCTTCACCTAGAATCTACAAAGATTTCCAAAGTTTGATTCCTTCTAGAATAAAGAGACAGACAAAACTTGTGGTCTCATGCAAGGAGGTGTTAAAATAAAGGTCTCATACTATGGTTTATACCAAGAAATATATGAAAAATGAAAAAAGTGTAGGCTCTTTATATCATATTACAATCCAAAATGAGAATGATGTCTCATCTCAAATTAAGGTTGATGAAGAGTGACAAGATGTTTCATTGTGTTACCATATATCTATCAGCAATAACGATCTATAAGAGGAGAAAGGTACTGAAGATGATCTGTTCAAACTTAAAGAATGAGTGAATACTAAAATAAATTCCTTGAAGAAAGTCAATCTTGGCACTGATGAAGACCCGAGACCAACTTACCTAAGAATTTTTCTAGAAATGGATGAAAAATTACTTATATTGACATATTCAAAGAATATAAAAATGTTTTTTCTTGGAGTTATAAGGAGATGCCTGACGTAGAACCAAAAGTATTAGTCTATCAATTGGCGATCAAGAATGTTGCTCGTCCTGTTAAGCAAGCCTTAAGGTGCTTTAGGGATCTCAAAAACACTTGTCCTAAGGATGATTTTTCAATCCCCATTCTAGAGTTAATGATTAATACTACTACTGGTTAAGAGGTAATGTCCTTTATGGATGGTTGATCCTACTATAACCTAATTTGCATGGCACCAAAGGATGAAACTCTCACTGTATTTCATACACCCAAAGATATTTATTCCTACAAGGTGATAACGCTCAATCTACAGCTCTCGTAGGAGTGTAAAGCAGTCGTTAGCAAATATAGAACCCAACAGGGTTGGGTGTTGATCCCACAGGGAATAGCTTGGCCAACAAGTAAGCAAAATTACTAAACTTTTGGTGCAAGTCTCGTAAAAAGGGGGGATTTGTAATGTGTCACCAAAACAATTAAATAAAAGCTGCAAATAGCAAAGTAAAAGAGAAATATTGTTATGTAAGTTGTAAACAATGAGAATTGAGGCGTTGGGGTTATGTCCACCTTCTGAGGTATACGTCTCTATTGGCTATGAGTGTGTAGAATTCTGACATGCAACTGCTTATAGAGAATTGTATTCGATGGTAAATCCAGGCGTCTTTCGACCTATTCGAGGATTATTTCACTTTAACTCTTTCGAGCATAAAGCGTGTCTAACGGTACGAATTCTCCAAGAGGTTAGTCCATTTACGGCACTAGCTTTTTAGTAGGGAATTTTAGGGGGTGACCCTACTACCTTGACATTATCTCTTTTCCAGACAAATAACCTTTCTTTCGAACAAGTTAAATGTTATACTGGCGTATTCTTGCGTTTGCAACCACAAAGAATGTAGACTAAGATGAAGAGAATAATGATATAAGCAGTATACGTGTCGCGAACTCACAACCTCACAGCAATAGATAGTATCTCATACGGCTTCCATAACCCCAACAGAGAAGTTTAGTTACCCATGAATGCGAAAGAGATCACGATTGACATTGTTGTTATACCACAAGATTGAGTAATTTCGTGTAGCTTAGGTGGTAGGCGTGAGGCGTGAATTCCTAGGCAAAGTAACGATTCTCTTGTTGTGGAATTTAAGAATAGAAGAGTAGAAGAAGAAAAATAGAATTAATGGAAAGATTAGAAGAGTACTAAAATTGTTTGTAGTGGAAGATAAGAGGGATGAAAGAAAGTATTGTGGTCTCCCAGATTCTTAAAAATCTCTAGCATGATAGGGTATTTATAATACCCATATCCTAATCCTACTAGATAAATAAAATATCTAACCAAATCCTACTAGGCTAATGTAATACTTAACCCAATTGTACTAGGTTAATGTAACATTATCATAATCCAAATAAACTAATGAAATACATAACCCAATTGTACTAGGTTAATGTATCATTGTCCAAATCCAACTAAGTTACTGCAAATCCCCAAAGTCTTCAGAAATGCTATTTTAGCCCGGGACAGATTTTCCATGCAGCAGTTTTGGTCCTTAGGCGTGTAAACTCCCTTCCCTTCCTTCGTGAGCTTTCTTTTGCATCAAGTAAGCCATAAAATGCTGAATTCTGCATCATTTATACCTGAAACTTTACTAATCATGTTCGTTAGCTCATTTACAGGAAAAAGGACTAAAAGTGCATGAAATATATACTTTGTTCTCAAAACTAGGCTAAAATATGGGCAAAATATATTGATATAGGCGTGTAAATTCGCCTATCATCAACACCCCACACTTGAAGCTTTGTTCGTCCTCGAAAAAAATATCATGTCCCTCTAAACATCAACTTAGGGTTTCACAGCAACAACACAAAACATTTGTCAAGACAAGCACAATAATTATCAACAAAGAGTAGCTTTTCGATTATAGGTAGAAACAATTTAACCTCTAGCATAGACTCGTGATGGTGATCAACTCGCATGCAAACGTTAAGGTACAAGGAATCATATATAACTACCCAAAACTCATCAACCATGTGTGTCTCACACTATAGTACCCATAATCACTCACAAGTATAGCATATTTTTCAAACATGGGTATCAAAATGTCCTTGCTCTCACTCTCACAAAGAATTCATATGTAGCAACTGATGACCATAGGCTTGCCCTTAATGTAATACTCTACTAAATGTCAGAATGCTAAGCTTAGGATCAAGTAGGTCTTTTGATGGTTGTAATGTAGGCTAAGGGACGGGTAGGACTATTTTGGCCAGGAATAGTGACTAAGTTCCTAAGCGCTTTAATACATCACTTTGTATCATTGACACTTTTTTTTTTCAACCTTTCTTTGTTTTATTCTACCACCCTTGTTCTCCTCTTTTGTTTTTCAATTTTAAGCACAACTCGCTTTTCAGCTTTCTTTTCCTTTTTCTTTTCACAACATACCTCTTATGATAGCACTTTCTTTTTCATAACACATTCAAGCACCATTACAATTTATAGCATCATACTCACCCAATTTCCTCTTATGTTGTCACATGACTTTTTCACTTTAAAGCACTTAGGAGTTTGGATCAAATTACGGTCTTGAAAAAAATGGATTAGGCTTACATACAAGGTTGTCAAAGAAAATAGGCTAAAGGCTCAAAAGGGTTTAACTAGGATGATGTCCATGGGTAGGTAAAACTGAAGGTAAACAAATATAGGTTGCCAAAGAAATGCCTAAATCATATCTAAACTTACACTCCTTATTTTCGCTTTGCATACATACCAGGCAAGTTCTAGCATCAGCCACACACATAGAATATACGATTATCTCACACACACAAGGCACATGGTCGACTTGCTTGGAAGTAATATAGACTCTCGACCCAACAAGTGAAGGAATTGAACCACACAATATCACATAATGAGTCACAACTAGAGCCTAAATGTCTCAATAGTCACAATTGTAGCACATACTCTTGTTATAATCTCATGCTGCCTATCAAAATAATTTCATGCGAAGCTAGAAAAAACAACAAAAAAAAAAAACTGAAACACGAAAAAAAACAACAAAAAAAACAAACATAGATGCGATAGAGAAGTATAGCATACGATACCGCCACCCCACACTTAAACGGGACACTGCCCTCAGTGGAAAATAAATACGAGGAACCTGGTTAGTCGGAATCTTCCTCAATGTCGGGGGTCATACCCCCTTCTTCGGAATCATCATAAGAGTCGTCGTCAGAGTTCTCCTCCTCGTCAGATTCTGGCAAGCGTCGATCGTCATCAGTCGGCACATCATCATCTAGAGGTTCCTTAAAGTATACGCCCACTCCACACATCTCCCGTGCATGCATGTTCATGGGATAGTTGTGGTCCAGCTGTTGGAGCTCTGCAGCAGTTGGAACACGTCCACCACTCATCATAGTAAATCGTGTCATGCCATAAAGATGACGGAAGAAACTCTCATCACGAGCATGTCTTTCCGCAGTAGTAAGGTTGACACCATGAGTTGTTTCAGCATCTTTGACCTTAGTAAGGTCAACCTTCTTTGGGTTATGTGGGAGTTTGTGGTCAGCTGGTTCCTCTTCAATATCCTCCTTCCGCAAGATTGCTGTCAACAGATTTCCAAACGTGAAGTGGGACCTTTTGTGGAGTCTGGCCTTCCTCATGGTAGAGTGAATGATTGCCCCAAAGTTGATAGGGACATTCGTCATCAAAGCATAGACCAAACACACTATATCTCTTGATATCTTGGTGTATTGAGTCCCAGGAATAAGGCATGAGTTGATAATACGCATCCAGATTCTTGTTTCCCTATTCAGTGAAGCATAGGGGAAGGTGTTGTGTCGTCCTGTGTCTTTATGTATGCCCCACCTTGCCATCGATCTACTTCCACAAAGTGTGTGTCTAATTTCTCTATAAGGAGGCCTGCTGTACAGCTCTTTGAATGGTGCTGGGTCGACCGAAGGTAAGCCAAGAAAAGAGTTGATCCAGTCCGCGTTGAGCTGTAACACTTGGCCCCGAATTTTGACTTCATTGCCTATTGTTTTCGGCGACCAGTTGGCGTAAAACTCTCTTGTCAAATCAAGATTACATTCTCCCATATCGCGGAAGATGAAATCCAGCTTCAATACCATGATTTTCGCCAACATACGCGGCTCCTTCTTCGCTAAGGTGTCCTTGTTGATCAGGTCGACGTGAACATATCTTCTTTCTTTGTTGTTCCTGTACCATTCTTTGGCTTCCTCCTCAAGAACCCATTTTATTCCAAACATTCTGCGGGGTAGTTGTGTTTAGGATGATTCTCCTTGGTCCTTTCTACCTCTCTTCTTGCCCTTTTGGGAAGTGGTAGCCTTCTCCTTGCCTTGCCTCGCTTTAGGTGCCATTGTACCTGAGACTAGAAATAGTGTTAATGGCAGCACAATCTCAGTTGATACAATCTATAAACAAGCAGTAGGGGTAACACCCCACACTTAGTTTTGTTGACACAAATCAGTGAAGTGAAAGTGGTCGATTACTCAGATTTCGTCGACATACGTTTAAGGATTATATTCCGACAAGAAAATCAGTAATGTATTACTACTTGCAGCCATTGCACTACTTTCATGTTAGATATAACAACACTACTACATAGGGGTTGTAACATGGTATGGATGTTTTCAACAATCGCAACCTCCTAAGTCGGTAGGCAACTATAAGGCTTATCCCGATGAACGGGATAGTCTAGCATGTAAGTATCCAAGTAACAAGATCATAACATGATAGTCAATGTTCATCACCATAGCAATTCTGCAAATCATATAACAATGCTATTAAAACCAAATTCAAGTCGGAAACAAGTCAAGATTTTCCTACGTATATGTTTACTCACATGATTTTGTATCAACGATCAAAACACATGAACATCACCAATCAATCTTATACGATGTAGAAATTTATATTAGACATAGCAACGTAGTACTTACGAGAAATAAATGAAGAATAAGAGAGTACTTACTTGCTTGAAGCTTTTAGAGATGGTTTTGTGAATTGGAAGAGCAAAAAGAAAAATTTTGGGATGGTTTGGAGAGGGAATGCGGCGCCTTTAGGTTAATTTCTAGTGTGGTTATGTTTCAAGACTAAGTCCCCTTTATATAGGAAGAGAATGGGTCGGGTTTTGACCCATTTACAATCGGTTTTGGAGACAAAAATGCTACATATGCGGCGCATAATACTCGGCATAGTCATGGTATATGCGACGCATAGTCTATGGCATTTAGGGACATATGCGCCGCATAGTCTATGGCATATGAGATCCTGAGACCTAATGCTATAGCATAGGTGGCGCATAGTCAAAAGCACACTTAGGACTGGGCGGCGCATAGTGTATAGCACACTAGATTTCGAGACCTTAGGCTATAGGATAGGTTGTGCATCGTTCGTGGCCTAGTTTTACCTAGGCCTAGCCTTCCTCGATGCCTAGTTTGGCATGAGCAATGCTCAATCCATAGCCTTATGCATCACTATTCCTAACTTACCAACTTTACCATACAAGGCGTCCAAATCATCAATTGAAATCAATCTCCTCGTTGAATACCTCTTGCACCTATTTTTGGTTAAAACCAAATGAAAACGATTAGTACGATGGGTTGCCTCCCACCAAGCGCCTTAGTTTTGGTCGTGGCACGACTCTTATTTTGAGATTTTCATTATCAAAAGCAAAACAAGTAAAAAAAAAAAGAACGATAAAACAATAAAATGATGGGTTGCCTCCCATCTAGCGCCTTTTTTTATTGTCGTGGCTCGACATAGTTACCTCGAGTACTTAGACTTCGTCGAGATAAGTGATGGCCATAGAATTCATCGAGTCAAGAGGACCGATATAAGGCTTAACACGTTGGCCATTCACCTTGAAGACAACACAATTATTGTCTTCCAATTCGACTACTCCAGACGAGTAGACTTGGATAACTTTGTATGGACCAGACCACTTAGACTTTAACTTACCTGGGAAGAGCTTCAATCTGGAGTTGAAGAGAAGTACCATATCACCCCTTTGGAAGTTTCGTCGAACAATCCGCTGATCATGATACTTTTTCATCCGCTCCTTGTATAGGTCTGACCTTTCATATGCATGGAGACGGAATTCATCCATCTCGTTCAGTTGCTCCATCCTCAGCTTCATTGCATCATCCCAATTCAAATTCAATCGCTTCAGCGCCCACAATGCCTTGTGCTCGAGCTCAATAGGTAAGTGACAAGACTTCCCATAAACTAGTTGATAAGGGGACATGCCAATTGACGTTTTGAATGCAGTCCTGTACGCCCATAGTGCATCGTCCAGCTTCCGAGACCAATCCTTCCTATTAGCATTTACCGTCTTCGCAAGGATTTGCTTGATCTCTCGATTGGAAACCTCAACCTGTCCGCTAGTTTGTGGGTGATAAGGCGTGGCTACCTTATGTTGCTTGACACCATATTTTGCCAACACGGACTTGAATAGCTTGTTGCAAAAGTGAGATCCTCCATCGCTTATGATAGTACGTGGTACGCCAAAGCGAGAGAAGATATTCTTCTTCAGGAACGCTACAACACGCTTTCCCTCATTGTCGGCCAACGCTACAGCTTCAACCCATTTCGAGGCATAATCCACAGCAACTAAGATGTACTTCATTCCGAATGAATTTACGAATGGACCCATGAAATTAATACCCCATACGTCAAAGAGTTCTACCTCAAGAATTTTGGTCATGGGCATTTCATGGTGTTTTGAAATCGCACCTTGACGCTGGCATTGGTCACACCTTCTAACATAGTCATAGGCATCTCTGAATATCGAAGGCCAATAATAACCACTTTGCAATACTTTTCTGGCCGTCCGATTGCCTGCGTGATGTCCTCCAACTTGCGAAGTGTGGCATGCTTCCAAGATATTAGGCACCTCTTCATGGGATATACATCGTCGAATGATACCATCCGCACATCGTCGAAACAAATAAGGCTCATCCCAATAGTAGTGCTGTACGTCATGCATAAACTTCCTCCTTTGGTGGTAAGATAAATTGGCAGGTATCACATTACTCACCACGAAATTTGCAAAGTCGGCATACCATGGTAATTTCTCCATTGTTGTCGCTAATATCTCTTTGTCCGGGAATGCATCATCAATCTGAATTTCAGGTTGCGCCACATGCTCATTCTCAAGTCGAGATAGGTGATCAGCCACTTGGTTCTCGCAACCTTGTCTATCTTTGACTTCGAAATCAAATTCTTGAAGCAGCAATACCCATCTAATCAACCTTGGTTTTGCATCCTTCTTTGTCATTAGATACCTAAGAGCTGCATGGTCTATATGAACGATCACCTTAGTACCCAATAGATAGGCACAAAACTTCTCAAATGCATACACAATTGCTAGGAGCTCTTGTTCAGTAACAGTGTAGTTCCTTTGGGCTTCATTTAGGACCTTACTCGCATAGTAGATAGGATGAAATAATTTCTCCTTTCTCTGACCAAGAACAGCACCAACGGCTACACCACTAGTATCACACATGACTTCAAACGGGAGAGTCCAATCTGGTGCTACCATAATAGGGGATTCAATGAGTTTTCCTTTAAGGCATTCAAATGCCTTTAAGCAATCGTCATTGAAGTCAAACTTTGCATCTTTCTCCAATAGTTTGCACAATGGACTCGCAATTTTGGAGAAGTCTTTGATGAACCTACGATAGAAACTAGCATGGCCAAGAAAACTACGAACTCCCTTCACCGAAATTGGAGGCGGTAGCTTCTCAATAACCTCAATTTTTGCTCGGTCAACCTCTATTCCTATTTCAGAGATCTTGTGCCCAAGAATGATTCCTTCTTTTACCATGAAGTGGCACTTCTCCCAATTCAACACAAGGTTGAACTCTACACATCTTTGTAATGGCATGCTCAAGTTTGCCAGGCATGCTTCAAAAGACTCACCAACAACTGAAAAGTCGTCCATAAATACCTCCAAAGTGTCTTCAACCATATCAGAGAAAATAGACATCATACAACGTTGAAAGGTGGCTGGTGCGTTACATAACCCGAATGGCATACGTTTGAAGGCAAACGTACCATATGGGCATGTAAACATTGTCTTCTCTTGGTCTTCGGGTGCAATACAAATCTGATTATATCCTGAATAACCATCCAAGAAGCAAAACCATCCTTTCCCCGCTAATCGATCTAGCATTTGGTCCATAAATGGCATTGGGAAGTGATCCTTCAGTGTCCAAGAATTCAGCTTGCGGTAGTCCATGCATACTTTCCATCCAGTGACGGGCCTGAGTGGAATAAGTTCATTCTTTGTATTCGCGACCACCGTCATACCTCTTTTCTTGGGAACACATTGTACAGGGCTTACCCATGTACTATCAGAAATAGGATACACAACTCCTGCGTCTAACCACTTAATGATCTCTTTCTTCACCACTTCTTGCATAGGTGGGTTTAGACGCCTTTGATGCTCAATGGTGGGTGTGCAATTTTCTTGAAGCTGAATTTTATGTGTACAGATCCCAGGTGGAATACCAATAATATCCGCAATGGTCCATCCAATAGCTCTAATATACTTGCGTAGAATAGCAATAAGAGCTGCAACTTGTCGCTCACCCAAATCGGCTGCCACAATGACTGGAAGAGTGTTTCCGCTTCCTAAGAATGCGTACTTCAAATGACTTGGCAGCTCCTTCAATTCTAACGTGGGTGGCTCTTCAATAGATGGCTTAGCTGGTGGTGTAGGCCGATTCTTGAGATCAAGATCCAGCTTTTTGGGAGTATAGCGATATGTTCCTAATCTCGATAGAGCACAAATGGCTTCTTCAGAATTTTCAGCATCTTCACTCTCTCCATTCATGAGCACAACCTCCAAGGGATCATCAATAATTTGCTCTTCTTCAAGTAGTTCTTTCTCATCATCAAAGAAAACATCATCCACCGAAAATACACTAAGATCTTTGGGTTGCTTCATTGTTTTGCAAACATCAAAACGAACCACTTCGTCATTTATTCGGAATGAAAGTTCATTAGCTCTCAAATCAATGAGCACACTTCCTGTAGCAAGGAAAGGGCGCCCCAAGATTATGGGAACCTCAGAATCTGCTTCACAATCCGAGATGACAAAGTCTGCTGGAAAGATAAATGAAGAAACTTTTACCAAGACATCGCATAGAATACCAACAGGTCATTTTACCGACCTATCTGCCATGACGAGCCTCATATTGGTTGGAGTAGGATCTCCTAACCCCAACTTCTTGTAGATCTATAATGGCATCAAATTGATGCTGGCTCCTAAGTCACATAATGCTTTGGCAAAGTTCAAAGATCCGACGGTGCAAGGAATAGTGAAAGCTCCGGGGTCGGCCTTCTTCTGAACTATCGATCGGGTAGCAATTGCACTACAATGATGCACATCATCTTTCAGCTCATAACTTGCTGCCCTCTTCTTTGTCAAAAGATCCTTCATAAACTTCGCATACCCAGGCATTTGTTCAAGTGCCTCCACCAATGGAACATTAATGGTCAGCTGCTTTAACATAGTCATGAATTTGCTGAACTTAGTGTCATCCGCCACCTTCTTCAGTCTTTGGGGAAAAGGTGGTGGTGGGTATGGGAGTGTTCTCTCCACGGTTTTCTTCTCCTTTTGCTTCCGTTTTTCCATTTTTTCAGGCTGCACGTCACTGGGCGTGACGTCCTTGACGTCAAGACTGGTTGTTGCGGTATCTTCTCCTTTTGCGTTATCATCCATGTCCGCAACTTCGTCAACCACTTGCTTGCTTTTTGCTGAAGGTTCCAGCACCTTACCACTTCTGGTAGTGATGGCCATGTATGACCCATCATTCCTTGGGTTTTGCACAGTATCGCTAGGTAAAGTGCCAGCCTTTCTTTGATTGAGTGCTGCTGAAAGTTGGCTCAATTGCTGCTCTATTTGCTTGATTGAAGTGGAATGAGAATCAACTAGTTGTTTCATGGAGGACAAATCATTAATTACCTCAGTAACTCCCGCGCTCGTTGCTTCTACTCCTTTCAATATTTTAGCCATCTTGTCCTCCATACTTCTAGAATTAGATGTGGTGGTATCACGTCTAGCAGGGGGAACGTACAAACCACTCTTTTCATTGTTTTTATTCCAACTACCTTGGTCTTTGCTTCCAGATTTATCATAATAGTTCCGACCTTGGTTTCCTTGGGTATTCCCACGGAAACCCCCCAGATTGTTCAAGTAGTTGGCCTCCTCTTCCGAATCAGATTCGTCTCTTCCTTTTAGCGCCACAGCTTTCACTTTTTCGGTCTTCCCTGATAATAAATGCTTTGTCAGAAGATCCACTTGCGTTTTCATGTGCACTAAATATTGATCACGTTCTTCTTGTCTTCTTCTTTGGTCTGTAGTCATGCCTATAGATAAAGTGGGGCTTGCTACCTCGGAATCCCTGGTATGCCAAGCTCTACTTTATTTCGTCATGCGATCTAGCATATTGCTTGCTTGACCAAAGGTGAGGTCCATAAAAGATCCTCCAGCTGCGTTATCCACCACTGGCTTAGTTATTGAATTCAAGGCTCTATACAATATCTCCATGAGGTGAACATTAGTCATGTGATGGTTTGGGCATCTCGCTAGCTTTGTCTTGAACCTCTTCCATGTTTCATGAAGAGCTTCAGTGGGAAGCTGACGAAAGTTGCTGATTTCATCTCTCAATTGTGCCCTTTTGGAAGGCGGAAATAATCTTTCTAGGAAAGCGTCTCTTAATTGCCTCCAATTGTAATTGAATCAGGAGTCAGCCCATTCAACCATAGTGTTGCCTCCCCAGACAGAGACAATGGAAATAGACGTAATCGAATTGTATTTTGACCAACACCAGGATTGTCAAAAGACTTGCATGTAGAAATAAAGTTGATGAGATGCATATTCGGATCATCGCCTGCTAGTCCACCAAATAATCCCTTGAGTTGCAATAACTGAATCATGGTGCTTGTGATGTTGAACTTGGCTCCGGGCGCTAATGGTGGTGGAATTATAGCTCCAGTGGCTCCGGCACCATTAAGATCATCATCATCATCGTCGAAAGCTGGCGGCATAGGTTGGCGATCATGTCTATACCGAGCTTGTCGACCTCTTCTATTGGCAGGTGTTGTGATTTCAGCATCATGCCTTGGGTTTAGTAATTCGTCATCACCTAAATCCTCATCGTCAGGATTTATTGCTCGTGCAGGGTTATCAATGTTCTGCTTTTGAACCTGGGCTGCGGCAAGGGCAGCCAATCTTGCTTGTTCCTGTTGAGCAGCCATCCTTGCGATTTCAGCTTGTGCTTCCATTCTACCAATGCGTTGTGGTTAAGGATTGATTGGTAATAACGGTTGACCAGAACTTCGAGTATGGGGCATGCACTAAAATAAAAACCTACAGTAGACAAAAACAAAAACTAAACGTAAAAGTACGAGAATCTTTGACCAAATGGTCTAGTAATTATCACGAACTTGATTGACACTTGTATTCCCCGGCAACGACGCCAATTTTTGATAACGCTCAATCTACAGCTCTCGTAGGAGTGTAAAGCGGTCGTTAGCAAATATAGAACCCAACAGGGTTGGGTGTCGATCCCACAGGGAATAGCTTGGCCAACAAGTAAGCAAAATTACTAAACTTTTGGTGCAAGTCTCGTAAAAAGGGGGGATTTGTAATGTGTCACCAAAACAATTAAATAAAAGCTTAAAATAGCAAAGTAAAAGAGAAATATTGTTACGTAAGTTGTAAACAATGAGAATTGAGGCGTTGGGGTTATGTCCACCTTCTGAGGTATACGTCTCTATTGGCTATGAGTGTGTAGAATTCTAACATGCAACTGCTTATAAAGAATTGTATTCAATGGTAAATCCAGGCGTCTTTCGACCTATTCGAGGATTATTTCACTTTAACTCTTTCGAGCTTAAAGCGTGTCTAACGGTACAAATTCTCCAAGAGGTTAGTCCAGTTACGGCACTAGATTTTTAGTAGGGAATTTTAGGGGGTGACCCTACTACCTTGACATTATCTCTTTTCCAGACAAATAACCTTTCTTTCGAACAAGTTAAATGTTATACTGGCGTATTCTTGCATTTGCAACCACAAAGAATGTAGACTAAGATGAAGAGAATAATGATATAAGCAGTATACGAGTCGCGAACTCACAACCTCACAGCAATAGATAGTATCTCATACGGCTTCCATAACCCCAACAGAGAAGTTTAGTTACCCATGAATGCGAAGGAGATCACGATTGACATTGTTGTTATACCACAAGATTGAGTAATTTCGTGTAGCTTAGGTGGTAGGCGTGAGGCGTGAATTCCTAGGCAAAGTAACGATTCTCTTGTTGTGGAATTTAAGAATAGAAGAGTAGAAGAAGAAAAATAGAATTAATGGAAAGATTAGACGAGTTGTAGAATTGTTTGTAGTGGAAGATGAGAGGGATGGAAGAAAGTATTGTGGTCTCCCAGATTCTTAAAAATCTCTAGCATGATAGGGTATTTATAATACCCATATCCTAATCCTACTAGATAAATAAAATATCTAACCAAATCCTACTAGGCTAATGTAATACTTAACCCAATTGTACTAGGTTAATGTAACATTATCATAATCCAAATAAACTAATGAAATACATAACCCAATTGTACTAGGTTAATGTATCATTGTCCAAATCCAACTAAGTTACTGCAAATCCCCAAAGTCTTCAGAAATGCTGTTTTAGCCTGGGGCAGATTTTCCATGCAGCAGTTTTGGTCCGTAGGCGTGTAAACTCCCTTCCCTTACTTCGTGAGCTTTCTTTTGCGTCAAGTAAGCCATAAAATGCTGAATTCTGCATCATTTATACCTGAAACTTTACTAATCATGTTCGTTAGCTCATTTACAGGAAAAAGGACTAAAAGTGCATGAAATATATACTTTGTTCTCAAAACTAGGCTAAAATATGGGCAAAATATATTGATATAGGCGTGTAAATTCGCCTATCATCACAAGGTGATGCCTTTCTTTGAAGAATGCTAGTGACACTTATCAAAGGGCCACACGAAATATATTTGATGGCCTACTTAATAAAAATTTTGAGTGCTATGGAGATTACTTAGTACTTAAGTCAAGAAAGAGGAACAACCACTTGAAAGACCTAAGGATGAAATCTGAGTTACTCCAATGATATCAACTTAGGATGAACCCTTTGAAATACGCCTTTGGAGTTACTTTCAGAATATTTCTTGGCTTTATTGTATGACACCGAGGAATTAAAATTAATCAAGAAAAGGTTGATAAAAATTTAAAGATGCCCGAGCCGAGAAATATTCCCGAGGTTGATGTAATTTTAAAGATGCCCGAGCCACGAAACATTCATGAGTTAAAAAGACTTCAAGGAAGGATAACATATTTAAGGAGTTTCATCTCAATTCTGGCTAGAAAATGTCAGCCACTTAGCCATCTCATGATGAAGGATTCCCCTTTTGAATGAGACCAAGCTTTTAGTAAGGCTTTTGAAAGTATCAAATCATACTTGATGAATCCTCCAGTTCTTGTGGAACCTATACCTAGAAAATCATTGATACTCTATATCATAACACAAAAGAGGTCAGTTGGAGCACTACTAGCTCAAGAAAATAGTGAAGTCTAAGAAATCTCTCTTTACTATCTGAGCAGAATAATGACACCGAATGAGATGAATTATTCTTTGTTCAAAAAGTTGTGTTTGGCATTGATCTTCTCAATCTGAAAGATGAAGCACTTCTTTAAAGCTCATGTCTTTTGTCTTGGGTCTAGGGAAAATCCCTTCATGTTTGTGTTGTCAAAACCAGTCTATAGTGATCGACTTTCAAGGTGGTACCTTTAATTTCTAAAGTGAGATCATGTACATTCCCTAAAAGGTTGTAAATAGACAAATATTGGTAGAATTTTTGGCAAACCACCTGATACCTATGATTAGGAACTGATCGATGAACTTCTTGATGAAGATGTAATGGTATTTAAAGTTAGACCCCCGTGGAAGATGTACTTTCATGTTGAAATACATCGAGGTGGAGATTGTACTAGTGTGGTGTTTTTCACTTCACAAGGAGAGGTTATCCCATACTTTTTTACCCTAAAAATCAATGCTCCAACAATGTTGCTGAATGTTAAGCATTAATACTCAGACTTGACATGACTGTCAATATGAAACAACTATAATTACAAGTCTTTAGTGATTCCCAATTAGTAGTCAAACAGGCCTTGGGAATATACAAATTCAAAAAGACTGAGCTACACCCATACCGTGATTATGCTTAAAAGTTGATTGGATGGCTTTGAGAAGTAACCCTCTAGCATATCTCAAGGAAAGAAAATAAGCAACTTGAAGCCTTGGTTGCTTTAGCCTCAACCCTAACTCTTTTGAATTAGACACGAGTTATAATCCGCCAAGAATAGGTAGTACCACCTCCGAATAAGGATGAATATTTAGTAAGCAAGGTTGAACACCCCGTTACTGTGTCTGAAGTCATAAAGAAAGATTGGCAACAACCTGTCATTAACTACTTATGTTATGGGATACTTTCAAAGGATCCAAATATAAAGACTGACATCTATCATCGTGCACCTCAATTCCTTTACTACAAAGACATGCTATACAAAAGATCATTTGAAGGAATACTCTTGCGATGTATGGGAGAGAAAGAAGCAGTTTAAGCTTTGCAAGAAGCAACTTGAGAGTTTGTGGGTCTCATCAGTCTGGACCAAAGCTTTATTTTCATATTAAAAGGATGGGTATTATTGGCCAACGATGGTGAAAGATTGCTTGGACTATGCTAGAAGATGCAAAACTTGTCAATTTCATGCAAATTTCATACATCACCCTCGTGAAGTATTATACCAAGCTATAGCATCTTAGACATTTAATGCTTGGGGGTTGGATGTTGTTGGACCACTGCCAAAGTCTTCTGGTGGATACTTGTACATCTTGGTTGCCATAAATTACTTCTTAAAATGGGCCAAATCTATTGCTCTCAAGGAAGTGAAGAAAGAGAATATTGTGAACTTCATCTGAGTTAATATCAAAGAGAATATTGTGAACTTCATCTGAGTGAATATCATCTACCGCTTTGGAATCTCTCAGTACATAATAACCGACAATGACAATCCATTTCATAACAAGTTGATGAATAAAATTTGTGGTATCTTTGGTTTCAAGCCTCGTAAACCTTCTATGTACTATGTTTCTACCAATGGTCTATCTAAATAATTCAATAAGACTTTATGCAACCTATTGAAAAAAGTTATCTCCGAATTCAAATTAGACTGGCATGAACTAATGGAAAAAGTTTTATGGGCATATAAACTCCATACTCACTTTCTTTTGGAGTTGAAGTAGTCCTACCACTTGAGCATCAAATACATTATTTAAGAGTAACTATTCAAGAGGTATAACCAAAGAATAAAATTCTAAGTTGCATCTTGCAGAGCTAGAAGCTCTCGTGGGAAGGGGCTGGAGGCTCAACAAAATTTTGAATGTTATCAATCCTGTCTACCTTGTTCTTTCAATAAAAGGGTTTTCTTAAGGTACTTTAAAGTTGTATATCAAGTCCTTGTAGTAAGAAAATCCATTATTACATCTTGTAAGTCTAGGAAAAAATTTACCTCGATGTGGGATGGACCATATACCATACAAGAGGCATATTCAAATGGTGCCTACAAGATTGTCAATGCAGATGGCATACAAAATGGTCCTATTAATGCCAAGTTCTTGAAGAATTACTAGCCTTTAAGGAAGATAACACTACTTAAGGTATGATCATAAATTGCATGTCCACTCTTGGCCCGCAAGAGTATAAACTGTGTACGGCTCAAAAAATTAGAAAAAGAAAAAAAAGTCCTCTAGGTTGAAAATCTCGAAAGAGGTGACCTATAAAAAAGTTAGGACACAATATATATATATATATATTAAAAAAAATCACTCACCTAGAATTATGTGGTGACTTGCTCATCTTCACCGAGATATGTAGGCCATTGAAATCTCATTCTAAGTTCAGTTGCATGAGTGTTAAAAATATACGTGCTCTTGCTCATGTAAGAAGTCAGTCTTTAAGAGACTTTTTGTTTCATCAATCTTCAAATTTTCACCAAGTATTGGTGGCTTGATAGGGGAAACCCCTATTGAAATGAGCTTTTTTGACATAAGCTAAAGTTTTTAAATTCACTGTCTTTAAGTTGGAGTCTTTCAAATCTGCCACATCAAAGATTTTAAAGTCTGATAGCTGAAGTATTCAGATGATCTATGTCTATAATTTGAAGTCTTCAAATTCACTAGGTCTTTATGTTGGAGCCTTAAAATTCACCATATTGAAGCCTGCAAGTTCAAGGAGTCTTTAAGTTGAAGTCTTCAGATGCTCTATGTCAATAAGTTGAAGTCTTCAAGTTGAATTTTTTAAATTTGCCGTATCCAAGTGTTTAAAGTCTGATAGCTGAAGTCATCAGATGAACTATGTCAATAAGTTGAAGTCTTTAGATTCACTAAGTATTCTTTGGAGATTTCAAATTCACCATATTGAATCCTTCATGTTCATAGGGTTTGCAAGTTGAAGTCTTCAGATGCTCTATGTCTATAAGTTAAAGTCTTCAAATTCACTAAATCTTCAAGTTGAAGTTTTCAAATCTACCATATGGAAACCTTCAAATTCTGAAAGTTGTTAGATGCTCTATGTCTATAAGTTAAAGCCTTTAAATCCTTCAAACCTTCTTGAGTTTCCCTTTCTTAGGGTAGGGACGAGTTTCCATCCTTATACACTAAAAGATTACCATTATATTTACCTTTTTAGAGAGGGAACGCGTATCCATCCTTATGTGCTGTAAAATTATCTTTACTTAGGGCGGGGATGAGCATCCATCCCTATGTGCCGCAAGATTGCCTTTACCTTCTTAGGGCAGAGAAGAGTATCCATTACAATGCACTGTAAGTTTACCATTAAATTTACCTTTTCTTAGGGTGGGGATGAGTATCCATCCTTGTGCTCCATGAGATTACCTTTACCTTTCTTAGAGCGGGGATGAGTATCCATACCTATTCACCATATGATTACCATTAAAATTACCTTTTATTAGGATGGGGACGAGATCCATCCCTATGCGCCGTAAAATTACCTTTACCTTTTCTTAGGGCGAGGACGAGTATCCATCTCTTTCACCGTAAGATTACCATTAAAATATATTTTCTTAGGGTGGAGTTGAATATCCATTCCTTTGTTCTATAAGATTAACTTCTTCATGCACTATCCTTTGAATCCTACTTACAAAAAGAAAAAGGGAAAGACAACACAAAGAAAACACAAGTAGAGGAGAGATTATTACTTGTCAGGACGTTTCAAACTCAAAAGCCATATATCACGAATTTGTATAGGCTTTAGACAAGATATTTTGGTGAGAATGAAGCCCACAAATTCTGATTTCCATCAGTCAAAACACCTTCTAAAGGTGACGTTTTCACATCAAGATATAAATTATTTGGCGAGGCAATGCAAATTTGGAATTCTCTGTTGGATAGGATCAAGTCAACTTTAAAAAATTGTCTAGAATGATTCCGGAGGTTTTAAATTCCAAATTTTAGTTTTGTGGTAGAGGTATGTCTCTAGTTTATAGAAAATCAAGCGGATCATATGATTTTAGTACTCCTACATCAAGCGATAAATATTTTGGTGTTGTCGCACGAATCTGGACTTGCCGACTCGTGAAAATCTAAGGTTGACTTCGTAGCAACATCTGAAAAGATCCCAAATGAATTAAATGATGATTTTCATATATGATATAGATATTTGGGTCTAGTTTCAATAGGATTAAGCGATTCATGATTTCATCATTTCTTATTCAAGATATGAAAGTTTTAGTAAAGACGTACAAATATGAAATTTTCAGCATAATAAAAGTTAATGCTAACTTCGAAAATTATCTAGAATGATATATTTAAGTCTGAATTTTGGATATGTTGTATCTATCTAATTCTAGTTTCTGTAATACTAAACCTTTCATGATTTCAATATCTTTATAATTTGATATGAATTTTCTACTACTAACTTGCTAGTCTGGAAAACAATTATCTTGCATTGTGCTCCCTTGTGTGACTCGAGACACAACAATGTCAAAACAATAGAGAGTGTCCATCTATTTATAGATGCAAAAAGGTGGTAATAGTATCCTTGTTCAAAAAAACTAGGAGAAGTTTTCAAATCCTTAAGAAGGTGACAGACTCCTAAATTGATGGAAGTTTAGAGAAAATTGTATCCTAATCCTAAGTGAAAATCTTAATTCTTCAACGTTAAGCTACTGGATGCACAAAGGATTGGGAAAAAGAATGCTAGTTGAAGTCAAAGGGGGACATTTCCTTTTAAATAAGTAGTGCTGAACTATTAAAAAAATGTGTGATTTAGCCTCTATAAAATTTATTCTCTTGATTTCACAAGAAAATAAATGAAAAATATCAAGTGCATATATGATTCAAATTCTAACGTATCTTTACTTGATACGACATGTATTAGCCCATGATTTGAATTTAATAAAATTTTATTGCTCACAAATACCCCCTACTTCAAGACTTGTCGAAGTATTTAAAATTTTAAGTTAATATTTCAAGTCTAGTCTACAAATATCTAAATACTTCGACAAGTCTTGAAGTAGGGGGTATTTGTGAGCAATAAAATTTTATTAAATTCAAATCTGTATAAAATTTAAATTATATTAAAATTCAAAATAGATTAATCAAAATAAATGTAATGGATTAATTATTTAAATCCATATGAACATGAATTTGATTAAAGTCTAATTTCTGTTGGGCTAGTCCATTTATATGGGCTACAAATGATGAGCTTGATTTTGCTAAGCCCAAGATGTCATCATATTCTAGAGTCCAAATTGAGAACCACGTGTTGAATAACGTGGCATTCCAAGTTAAGTGAAAAAGCCAATAGAAGCATGCCACATGTCAAAATGATGCATCATGCCTTGTGAAATAAAAGGCACAATCAAATATCGCCGTGTCACTTAAATCTGATGGGTCAAAAGAAGCCTATCTTCACCATGAATGATTCCTTCCTACAACTATAAATAGTGGTCTCATAATTCAAAAAAGGGGTGAACAGTTTTAACAAGAAGCAAGAGAGAGCTCGTGGATCAAACACTGCAAATTTCTCTACAAATTCAATCATTCATGATCCAGTTCATCAAGATTCAAGATCAAGACCACAAGATTCAAGAACAAGCTCAAAGTCCCTTGAATTCAATTATAAGTCTAGATCAAGTTCATAAAACCAATAAATCAAGATTCAGTTCATCAAGATTTAAGATCAGGACACAAGATTCAAGAACAAGCTCAAAAGTCCTTGAATTCAAATACAAGTCAAGATAAAATACGTCAAATTCACAAATACAATTTAAATTCAAGATCAATCTCCAAGCCCATTGATGTCGCCTAAAACTACACATCCTTAGAAGTATGAAGCGGTCGATGTCAAACTATAGTAACATAACTAGGTTGGGGTCTATCCCACAGAAAATAGGCCAGACTATCTCTCGAGCTTATTGAAATCATCAGACAGTTCAGAAAAGTAGATAGAGGGATTTGTTTTGATCACTATAGAGTAACAAAACTCGAATGCTTTTGGTTGTAAACTATCTAAAACAAACACTAGGCTGGTGTTCCCCGTGTCTTATAACTCCGTAGGTTTATCGTGCTCAATCCAACTATCTCACTGCTATTTAATAATATCTGACAAGTTATGTCTCACCAACAGCGTCTTGACACCCTTTGATGAATCTGACTTACCTCCTCTCAGTATCAGAGTGTTGAATTGCTAACCCTTTTCTTAGATCTCAATTTAACCACCTCCTTCCAGTCTCAAGTTATTAGACAAGGGTTGATTGCCTTGAATCATTGTTGTGATCTTCTTTTCCTACTCTCTACCCCTCTCTTAAGTTAGTAGTGAATACAGGTGGGTTCTTAACATTTACAACCATTAAGAAATTAGTTAAAGCAAAGAAAACCACAATATCTGCAGCAAAACTGATTTAGAAAGATTGCACACTTCTATTACTTCATTAATTCATAGGGTTCTTACAACCTTAGCTAAGAGAATTAGCCGCTCATTGTTGTAAAATGATCCATGAAATTCATAATTAAAACCATCGAATCAATATCATAATAATATAAGAAGAAAACACGATGTCTCAAATCAATAAATAAACCAAAATTTAAGAACAAAAGAATCCCATGATCAAAATCCAATCTTGAAATCAAAATATATGTTTGTGACTAGTGTGAGTGTGTAAACTTTCCTCCAAGGGCCTATACTAGACACAAAGGACAAAAACTAGCATAAACTAACTAAAAAATGTCAAAAGTGTATTTATAGGTTATATGAAAATCCTAGGAATAAAAGCCTAAAGAAACAAGGAAAACTTGAGTCAAGGCCACCAACAGAGCCATTTACATGCTGTAGGTGGCACCTACAGGCCATAAGTGGCCCCACGTAGGTAGCAAACATCTTATGCTACTTCAAACTCTCTGAAACTTTTGCGTCTGGCACCTACGGTCTATCGCCTATGGCCAGTAGGTGGTACCTATGACCAGTAGGTGCCAAAGTAGGTAGCAGAAAAATTCAACTTTCAACTTTTCTTCTGGTTAGCTTTTTGAACCTATTTTACTACAAAATCATCATCAAAAAACATCATATACCAAAAAACACACCTAAGTACTTGCATATTTCTTGGTTTTAAGCATCGAAAGTGCCATGAAATCATGGCACATCAAGACCCTCAACTTAGACATTTGCATATCCTCAGGTAATAAAACACAACAACAATGCTTAACCAAGAGAACCTAAGATACCTACAACAGTCAATCATCAACTTTAATCTCAAGAACATCACCCCCTCCAATTTTACCACTTCAAAATCTAACTGTGTGTATATCAATGTAGCAGAATAATATAACACAAAGTAATCAAGCTATGATATTACATTAGCAACAAACAATCATGCATATGCACAAGTTATACTACCCAAGCAAATAAGAAGTTACTAACATAACCCTTATGTTCCAAAGAAGTCCCACTCACTCAATAGAATCATGTATGTTACTACAGGGATAATCACGAGACACTCACAATGAAGTTCTAACAATGTGCATAGAATACCATAGACTTGCCTTTATTTTCTTTATCTTAGTTTCCAGAAAGTCGTGTTAGGATCACTATAGAGCTTTACTCGGCTTGTAATGTAGGCTTGGGGGCTAGTATTATACATATGAAAATTTAGTGACTAAGCCTTCTTGACATTACAATTGCGTGAGGGGTCCACTTATCAACTAATTTCCTTTTATTCCACCATTATTTTTCCCTTTTTATTCTTTTATTGCTCATTCAGGTTGGGTGTGGTTTATTTTATTCATTCTTTTTTCGTTTTGTCTTTTTCTTTTTGATTTTTTTTCTCACACCCAACCCTACTTTCTTTTCTTTTATTTACGCCTTTATTCATACCCACTTCTAATCACTCACCCTTATAATAGCCACCCTCAACTTAGGCGATTTGCTTGAGTTGAGGTACACAATGTCCAAGGAGGATTTGGTTCAAAATAGGTTCATTGTAACTAATATGGGAAGGTGAATGGTGAACACAAGAAAAATAGTCTATTAGGCTCAAAATAGGGATCAAGGGATACTTATTCACCTTTGGAAGGTCATTTAGGCTAAAAGTGGACTAATTTCAAGAACGATGACCCCTTTCTAACCGACTATCCTACAACCTAGGCAAGACTAGTCAGGCAAATTCTAGATTCCATACACAAAGGAAAAAAGTAAGCATCTCACACACACACATGGCACATTATTGCATCACAAACTACTACCTATTCGGTTCATGCAAATGTTAGCTATGATTATTATGTCCCTAATCCTAATGCCATAACGAGATTCACAAGGTTACACACACACACACATATATATATACACACACATTACACAATTTTAAAAACAAATTTTTTGAAGGGGTACCATTTTTCTAACATATTTTAGCAAAATCATAGTAAAATACATCAACTATTTTAGGTATTTATGTTACTCCTAGTTAAACACAAACAACACAAAATAAAACACAATAAAACCTAAACATGCCGGCTCTACTAAGAACGAACTCCGGAAAAAAGAGACATGGCAACAAAAACCCCAAGAGGACATCTAGACCCACAAGTAGCCCCAAGACCCTCAACTTGTAAACATACATTATCCCTAATGCATTAAAATGTTAAAAAACAAGAGATTTAAAAATATGCATACGGCACTATAGGTGCGTAGATTCGACGTCAATCATACTACCACGAACACCAATGAAAAAATAACATAATACCTTGGGCTGCCTCCCAAGCAGCGCTTGACTTCGGGTCACGTCATGACATGTCTATGTTGGTTACTCAAACTTCACTAAAAAGCCCATCAATTTCTTCTCATGCAGTGCCTGATTTAATGTCATTGTACGATGCGAGTACCTTGATTACTTAGACTTCATTAAGGTAGCCAAAGGGTTGGCCTTCTATTTTTCTTTCCATTTTGACTTATGAATTGCACCCTAAATATTTTCTCCACTTTTTTACTTTGGTCAAGGGGCGGTGGTATGAAAATAAAGAAACCAAGAAATAGATGTGACATGTTGAAACTCTTGGCCTTTAAGTGAGGAATTTAATTCCTTGATTTTGGCACAATAAATTCAAGAATATAGACATATTCTTCCTCCTTTTCACTTTCTTTCACAGGCTCAGATAGATCTATTAATATCTTACTATCCAAACATAATGTGAAAAAATGATTAGAATAAGGTCCAATATGTCCCAACTCATGAATTGCATTTTTGTTTACATCCTTACATAACTCTAGTGTGCTCTTCTGAATTGTGACAACATCCACAAAAGTATGATCAAGTGTTGACTCCTCCAATTTTAGCTCCTCAATTTGGCTTATAAGAATCTTTTCAGTTTCACACAACTCATAACTAAATTATTGAACGTCACACGCATCAACCTTAACATTCAAATTTGATTTTAAGTTGTAAATATCCAAGCCAAATCTGTCAACTTTTTGATTAGAGTCCTCTTTTTCTTTTTCCAGGAGAATCAATGTGTCTAGCATGTTCTCATTGTGCTCCCATAGTGTATCTATTATGATCTTGCAATAATACACTATATCAAAAGGGTAAGGATCAATAAGTAAAGAGTCCTCATCACTCTACACTTTTTCTTGTAAATATGTCATATTTTGAAGAGTAGAAAAATATAAAAAAAAACTCAAATACATCAACAATTGCGATCAACCACTTCCCAACTATCTTCTCCAACAACAACACTAAAAATTTGATTTTGCCCAAAACTACACCTCTTTAGAAGTATAAAATGGTTGATGTCAAACTATAGTAACCTAACTAGGTTGGGATCGATCCCATGGAGAATAGGCTAGACTATCTCTCAAACTTATTGAAATCACCGAACAATGCAGAAAAGTAAATAAGGGGATATGTTTTGATCAGTAGAAAATAAAAAAACTTAAATGCTTTTGGTTGTAAGCAATTTGAAATAAACACTAGGATTGTGATCCCCATGGCTTCTAACTCCATGGGTTTATCTACATCCTTTGGTGAATCTCACTCATCTCTTCTCGGTCTCAGAGTATAGCATTACTAACCCTTGTCTTAGATTACAGTTTAACCATCTCCTCTCAGGCTTAAGTTATTAGATGAGGGTTGATAGCTTCGAATCATTGTTGTGATCTTCTTTTCCCAATATCTACCCCTCTCTTAAGTTAGTAGTATATATAGGTGGGTTCTTAATGTTTGCAACCATTAATAAATCAGTTAAAACAAAGACACCACAATACATGCAGTAAGAATAATTTAGAAAGATTGCACACTTCCCCTACTTTGTTAATCTGCCAGGGTTCCCACAACCCTAGCCAAGGGAATTAGCCACTCATCACTGTGAAACAATCTATGAAATTCATAATTGAAAGCATAAAATCAATATTACAATAATATGCTAATAAAACCCAAAGTCAAAAATTAATAAATCAACCAAAAACTAAGAACATAAGAATTCCAAAATCAAAATCCAATCTTAGAATCTAAATATATGTTTGTGACTAGTATGGGTGCGTTAACTTGGCCACAAGGGCCTATACTAGGCTCAAACGACATCAACTAGCACAAACTACCTAAAAAATATCAAAGAGTATTTATAGGTTACATGGAAACCCTAGGAATCAAACCCTAAACAAAAGAGGAAAACTTAAGTAGGTGGCCACCGACGGTGCCACTTACGGGCCATAGGTGGCCCTACATAGTTAGCAAACATCATTTGCAACTTCAAACTCTCTTAAAATTTAGCTTCTGGCACCTGAAGTCTGTCACCTACAGCCAGTAGGTAGTACCTACAACTATTAGGTGCCAAAGTAGGTAGCAGAAAAATTCAGGTTTCAACCTTTTCTTCTGATTAAGCTTTCAGAATCTATTTTTCTGCAAAATCATTATGAAAATACATCATATACAACAAAAAACACCTAAGTAATTGCATAATTCTTGGTTTTAAGCATTGAAAGTTCCATGAAATCATGGCACATCACCCATGAATTTATATTTTAAAAGGTGAATCAGAGGATTCATAGAGATTGTAACACTCACATTTTAAAATCAACAAAATAATTGTTGCAAAATTTTTCTTGTCCTAATTATTATTTTATCAACTTGATTATTATTTTCTAACATACCTTCATATTGGTTCCTTACAAGACTTATATTGTGACCTTTTTATATCGAATAAGTGTTATTTTCACTTGTTTTAATATTACTTTTCTTTTTATTTGTTTTTGCATATTCATCATGGTTCCAACAGGCATAATATAGGGTTTTCTATAATATTTCATCATTTCCATATAAGATCATCATCTAAGTTTAATCCCAATATAAATCACAATGTTTGAGTGGTAGTTTCACATTCATTTTGTCAAGAAGCTCCTAAATGTGACAAAATGTGAGGAAATTAGATTTTTAGGAGTGTTGCGGCATAGCTACGAGCTTGAGCTGCAAGGTAAGAGTCTTGTATCTTTGATTCATAGAGATTGTAACACTCACATATTAAAATCAACAAAACAATTGTTGCAAAATTTTTCTTGTCCTAATTATTATTTTATCGACTTGATTATTATTGTCTAACATACCTTCATATTGGTTCCTTACAAGACTTATATTGTGACCTTTTTATAACGAATAAGTGTTATTTTCACTTGTTTTAACATTACTTATCTTCTTATTTGTTTTTGCATATTCATCATGGTTCCAAGAGGCATAATATAGGGTTTTCTATAATATTTCATCATTTCCATATAAGATCATCATCTAAGTTTAATCCCAATATAAATCACAATGTTTGAGTGGTAGTTTCACATTCATTTTGTCAAGAAGCTCCTAAATGTGACAAGATGTGAGGAAATTAGATTTTTAGGAGTGTTGCGGCATAGCTACGAGCTTGAGCTGCAAGGTAAGAGTCTTGTATCTTTGATTATTTGCTAACTTGGAGTCCCAAATCTCTAGTTATGAAGTGAACTTATAATTTTCAATGAATTATAGTATTTCTTTTTGAATAATATTGGAATTTGGATTCTTTGTTATAGTCGAAGTGGATGTGGGATTAGAGTTTTGTGTATCTTCAAAAGGACAAGAGTAAGGTATATGGAAGATTTAAACTCAGAGATTTATGTGAAATAATACATAACTTCTTCTCTAGAATCTATGTGTGTTATCACCACCAATTGACTTAGCAAGTTTTCTTACAAGATCACTAAGGAGTTTTGTATATTATCCACAACAACTACACTCTTTATTTAAGAAATCTCTCTAAATGTCTCTTGTGTGGTGTGTAGAATGATCTCTTTGGATGACCTCAAATCCTCCTTTTATAGTAGAATAAATAAACTTTAACTCCCAACTTTATTGAAGAGTTTCATAAATTTCTTGAAGAGTTTCATAACTCTTCTTTAATTAACTAGGGAGTTACTATAGAGTTACTACTTGTTTCATTCATGAACCACAAATCTACCTCTTTTATTTTAGGGAGTTATTTAGTGAACTTGTAACATTCTTCATGAATGAGTTAGTTACTAGTCAACCCACCAATGGGTGTATTTACTTCCAACATCCCCCACTCATAAATGATGGGATGAATCACACATAAAGCTTTCCTTGTAAGCATTCATACAAAATGCATTGTCGTGACTGTTCAAGTACCAAGTTTGGAAGCTCTAACACTAGAAGTCCTTTTTCGGATAAACACAAGATACTACTACCCTTTTGATCAATTATGAAGTACGGGGTATTTGTGAGCGATGAAATTTTATTAAATTTAAATGCGTATAAAATTTGGATTATATTAAAATTTGAAATATATTAGTCCAAATAAATGTGATGGATTAATATGATTGGATTAATTATTTAAATCTTAATGAATATGAATTTGATTAAAGTATAATTTCTGTCGGGCTTGTCAATTAATTTAGGCTACAAATGACGAGCCTGATATACTAAGATCAAGATGTCATCATAGTTTAGAGGCCTAATTGAGCGCCACGTGTTGAATGACGCTATGCCAAGTCAAGTAAAGGAGCCAATAGGACCATGCCACATGTCAAAATGATGCAACATGCCTAGTTAAACAAAGGCCCAATCAAATATGGCCATGTCACTTAATTCTTATTGGTCATAAAAAACCAATCTTCACAATGACTCTTTCCTTTCTACAACTATAAATAGGGGTCTCATAATTTAAAAAAGGGATGAATAATTCTGAAAAAAAGAAAGAGAGATCTCATAGATCAAATGCCGCAACTTTCTTTTCAAATTCAAATGCCGAAGATTTCTTTATAAATTCAAGCATTCAAGAACCAGTCGTCAATATTCAAAATCCATACTACGAGATTTAAGAACAAGATCAAGGGTTCCTGAATTCAAGTACAAGTCGAGATCATGTTCATCAAACCCACAAATCAAGATTCAGTTTATCAAGATTCTAGGTCAAGATCACAAGATTCTAGAAGAATATCAAAAGACCTTGAATTCAAGTACAAGTCAAGATCAAATCCATCAAATCCACAAATTAAGTTCAAATTCAAGATCAAGCTCAAAGCCCTTGAATTTATATTCGCAAAGGCGAATCAGAGGATTCATAGAGATTGTAAGATTCACAAACTAAAATCAATAAAGTGATTGTTGCCATATTTTTCTTGTCCCAATTATTATTTTCTCGACTATAATGTTATTGTCTAACAAATTCCGGCATGCCCAACATAACAATCTCTACCTCTTATCTCAAATTTTCCAACATCAATTTTTTAAAACACTTAAATGACTTTCAAGAAGGCCAATTCTCAATCGACCGCCTCCAAGGTTTTCTCTGCTAAAGTAGAAAGCATCTTTGGTGTTTTATTTGGAAGTTTTAGAGCTATCACAAGAAGTAAAGCCAACATGCTAGGACAACAAACACACTAAGTTTCATCTGCACCAACTCTAATTCTTATATATTCAACCCCCAAATTAGTGAGGTCCATGTAAGTGGTTCAGAAGAAGGAAGCAATGTGACAGTGAAAAATAAGAAAACTCTAGATCTACTTGATCACTCTAGTTCAAAATACTCTTGCACAAAGAACGATGTTCATTCAACCAACGTATCATCTTTTCTTACATCACATAATTTAATCACGATTAACTTATATGAAAATCCGTGTTACTCTACAACATATTCAATAAACATAAAGGCAATGGTAACTGATGCCTTATCTATGGAGAAACAACTTGCAAACCCAGAAAAGGCAATTGATGGCCTAACCAAGTATATGTAAAACTAGGATGCTTGGATTGATTAGTTGGTAGATAGGATGGATGACTTGATAGACAGAGATTCTATCCATGCACCTGGAAAAGCTCTAAAAATTCATGAGATAGATAATCCTATAAAACAAATACCACCTATTAAGGAGGTACAAATCTCTTCCGAGGGAATGATGCCAATTGATCAATTGAAAGAGTTCATTGAAGGGACCTTCAAAGACTAGTATGGTTTATCCATCATGTATTCTTGAATTACGCCAAGCCCTATACTATAAGGATTGGTAGCTTCAAAATGTTTGTCGGTTATCAAACCCCTAAATTTCAATAATTTGAGGGCAAAGGAAATCCAAAGCAACCTGTTACACACTTTGTTGAGACATGTAATAATGCTGGAAACTAGAGTGACTATATTTTCAAACAATTTGTCTATTCCCTAAAGAAAATTCCTTTAATTTGAATGTGAACCTTAAGCCTAATTCTATTGACCATTGGGAGAATCTGGAGCATGAGTTCCTAAATCACTTCTATAGCACACAGAATATAGTGAGCATGGCAGTGATCATAAATACTCATCAAAGAAAGGACGAGTCAGTCATTGAATTCATCAATAAATGGAGAAATATGAGCCTAAACTACAAAAATAAGCTCAATGAAACTTCTGCGATGGAGATATCAATCCAAGGAATGTGTTGGGAGATTCTCTATATCTTGCAAGGAATTAAGCCAAAATCTTTTGAAGAGTTACCTACTCGTGCTTATGAAATAGAGTTGAGCATATCTTCTGCTAGAAAAGGAATGCCTATCCTTGACCCTCAAAAGGGAAAGGATACAGAGGAAGAAGATGGGGCAAGTTTATCCCCACACTAGTAGAAATTACCCCTACGGTGACAGTTGTAAAACCATTGTAATAGACAAAAAAACCGTTGTCATAGCTCTACCGTAACGGTTCAGCAAGTGTCCTATAGGTGGGCATTACGATAGGTATATGGCAACAGTTTATGCGACGGTTGTCTGAACCATTACCATAGGTCAAGCTATGGTGATGGTTTCATACAACCGTCGCCATAGCTTGACCTATGATGACGGTTATTTTTTGACGTATTGAGACACCTATTTTCATCTATTGCAACAGTATTAAACCGTTGTAACTACATCTATTGTGATGCTTTTGTTATTCTATTGCAATGTTTTTTGAATACCTATTACAACTATTTCATTACTTATTGGGATGCCTATTTTAATCTATTGCAACGACATTAAACCGTTGTAATAGCATCTATTACGATACTTTTGTTATTCTGTTGCAACGCCACATGTTATTAAATTAAAACAATTTATATAAATTGTCACTCGTATTAATGTATATTTTTATTTACATACATAATAAATCATAACGCAATATATACACACCACAAAACAAAATCATTCGTTAATAATCTCATAATTCAAAATATGCAACAAGCTAGTAATTTAAACCCAAAATATGCAACATACTAGCAAGTTCGAGCCGCGATAAGTTTCAAGAAAGTCAACACAAAACTATTGATATTAGAGAATTTATCCACAACCCAAAAATCTTCTCAAGTAAGGTCAATGTCTTCATCACTTTCTTCATCTCTTTCTTTATTTTGGACACCTATAAAAAGAGAACAAAATAATATAAATTAGCATGGAGCATGATGGACTACATATTTACTTATAGTGATATCACTTTTACTTATAGCTTGTATTTCCATCTCCAGCTCCTGGACAAACCATAAAGGGATGCTGCACAAAAACCTCAATTTCCAGTTAAGGTAATTTTCAATTTACAAAGTGAAGAAAAATGTACATCTCATGCAAACAATTGTTTTGTTCTTCCCAAAAGTTTCCTTCATCAATTTTCTATCCGAAGTGAAAAGGTCAAATGTTTTATCTCTAACAAGAAGAAGAACAAGCCCCAGTAGGCTAACTACTATTTTGAGAATGATTTAGCAATCTAAAGAAGAAACAAAAACTGAACGATTAGCATCGACTAATGCTGCAAAATACCTTATTGTCTGCATATTGGATGATTCTTCTTAATATGGATGGATCATTTAGGTAGAAAATGAATTTACAAGTCCCTCATGTAGATGAACATGAAAAGAGAAATCCAATGATAATCTTGTTAGCACTCTCACAAAAACTGTAAAAGTCATGGAACTTACATTATTTTCTCTGATGTAATTATTCCTCTGGCTCTTAAAGTGCTAAGCTTCCAAACTATTTGTTCCAGTCCTCGTATGCAACAAGTTCATTCAAAGACATAGAAGGCCTTACCTCTTGTAACGCACTCTCAAAGTGCTGTGCAAAATAATATTTTGAAAATGCTGTGATGAGAAAATTATGGACTCGTATGCAACTGCCCTATCTCATTCTTTTCTATTATTTTGTGCCAGCAAATTACCTGAAGAGTTACTGGCCTTATATCCTCCTTCTTTATCTTTGTAACTTCTATACCGTGCCTAAGATCTTATCTTAGTGGAACCATGGAAGAATCCTTCACTCAATTCTTCATGTCGGACCCAGAATACCCTGAAAATTTAAGCAAAATGTGATAAATAAGAAATTCACAAATAAAAGGGGAAAAAATAGGAATGATGAGACTTAAATATTTTTGAATGTAGAAACATGAGTTGTGAATACCGTCTGTGAATTTTCAAATGGAAACAATATCCTCATCTGAAAGCTTAAACAACCTATCATTTTACAATAGAATCATGACAATCCAAGCTCTTGCTTCTGTATTCCCAGAGATATGGTCACAATAGTGATCAGTGATCACAGTAGTCTATTCGTGATTAGTAAAAAGAAGAAGGATCTAGCTTGCACCTGATAAAGGAAGTGGATCATAGAGTCCTTTAGTAAGCCATCTCCTTGCAGCCTCATCAAGTTCTTGGGGCCTGTTTGTTGCACCTGTTTCCATGAATGATACCATCAAATTTTCTTCCACAAATAACTAAATTAATGATTTTTATATTGTAAAAAGGAATCTGGAAGATTTAAATTTCTCATTGAATTGCTCAGTTTACAAACTACACCTCATGGATACATCCACAATGTACACCTCTTGGGCAAACAAAGCAACAAAGGAACTTTTGACTGGCACATGTTTGTGATTGGAACTGCTTACTTGGTTTTAAAATGAGAATCTACTTTTGCCTTAACATGTTGAATTGTAGAGGGTTCCAGAGTTCCAGAAATCACCTATAAGAAGAATCTGTTCGCTCACATTGTCAAAGCTTTCCATCTCAATTAGAAATTATGTCTTCAGGCACCTACTAGATTTGTGTTCACCTTCTGACTTGCGCTACAATGATGTAAAGTCTTTTAGAGGGTCTCAATGTCCACATTTGCCAATCAACTTATGGAAGTAAAGTCCAGCCAAAAACTAAAAATATATTCTCTAATATGCACGCCTGTGCATGCATGATTGATGCTTATCTCCCAACTTGTATTGGAACCTTAACAAGTTTTTAACTGCAAGGTTACTCCAATATTCACAAGAAGAGAATATTGAATTCTCTAACTATAAATCATTTCTTTTTTCATTTTAGGTCACCCTTTTGTTCCCTTTTTCCCTAATAATTCTATCTAAACTATTCTTTCCAAAATGCCCTAAGTCCCAAAACAGAAGGAAGTCAAAAGTAGGTATAATACCAATTTCTACTTTAGCTAGATGAGGAGTTAACAAGAGAAATAAATTCCTTGTCATTACACGTCTCAACCATAATCAGATTAAATACGATATTTCCATTTGTCAGAAAAGGTAGCAATCAAGCAATTTGCATGATATGCTCTTTTTCAAAATATTGCATCCCATTCAGTAAGAAGAAATCATGCACTAAGGAAAAGATTTTTCTTCACACTGAAGTATCAGAGAGTTACATACCTGAGACAACAGAGAATCTATTTCATCAACGAAAATAATAGTTGGCTGATGACAACTGACAACTCTAAAAAGTACCCTCACCAACTTTTCCCCCTCTACAATCTACAATCATGAATTCAAAATCATTTGCTTAGATAGTTCCATCCACCTTTAAATAGATATCTAGAACAAGCTAAGCTGGAACGCAAGTCTCATGCACTAGATTTTAGTGATCCATCCCAAGCCAAATAATAAACTAGCTTAGACTACCTATAATAACTGAAAATAAAACCTCATCAAACTCTTTCTATCATGCACTCTTGACCAATCCTTTACATTTCCTTGTCATTTATTAAATTTCCCAGGTGTGAATTACATGAAATTTTATAGCTATACCAGCTAAGACTCCAAATGACTTGGGAGTACTTCTGTTCAATATTTTATTTATTTGGTGTTTTCATATAATAAACCTATTAGAGAGCTGCTCATTGTAAAATCGTGCGCAAAGTAAATGTTTATGCTTCCTACAAAGAGAGTATGTTCCCCTAGGATTTGAGATCAAAGAGATGAATTTAGCACTTCAAAACTATGGTGTCCCCATTAGCTTAATTATTTTGGTTCATATCAAAAGTTAAATATCTTGCAGGAAGTTGGGGTTTCATCCTCCTTTTCTTCCAATAAAAGGGATCAAGTACATTTCAGTTTTCATAGAATAACTTGCATAAACTAAAATACAACATACCCACTTGCTCGTGATAAAGCTGGCAGATATATAAAATAAGGTTTCTTTTGTCTCGCATGCATTAGTTTTCCCTATCATTGTTTTGCCAGTTCCCTAAACCATGAGAGAGTTAAAAGTTCACAAGAACCTACTTTTTTTAAATCTATCTTGACCGGGTGGACTAAGAACTTAATGGTGGACCAAATAAAAGAAGACCTTGCCCTAGAGATCGGCAACCTTTGAAGATGTCTGGATATAATAATGGCCAGATGACCATCTCAATTATACATTTTTTAGCATGTTCCAGGCCAACAATGTCATTCCACCGTACATTGGGATCCCGGTGCATAATCTCATTATTAGTATGCTCAATAAGTCAAGGTTCTATATTTCTTAATTTCTCAGGAAGCTCACCATCAGGACCAACCAACATTTCCAAACTGAATGTCACAGAAAGTGAAGAATTAAGACTAGTGTTTTGCATTCTAAAGCACCTATTTAGATCTTCTTGTGATCATCTTTCATAAAATGGACTAAGCTAATACAAATTGAATTAAATAACACAGTTAGCCCAAAGTAGATCTCTATTGAGACAAAACAAGCAAAGTTAACTAACCATCTCCTTGTGGAATCATCTAATGAATCTTCTCCTTTCCCAGCATTGCGTGAAGTAACATTGCCTATATTTTTGCCACTACCTCTGATAGGAGGAACGAAATTGTCTCATATGCCATGACGTGGAATACCATAGGACCTGACTCCACAGCCTTTGTTCATCAAGGTGTTATCATTTTGTGGGGAGATTGAAGCACTTGGTGATCTACTCAAGCCTCGTCTCTGTCTTGTGTCTATTTTCTACAGCATGAAATGATCAGAATGGACACACAACACAAAACAAAACAAAACAAGCAAACCAAAAGATTACAAATTTGTGAAGTTTCAAGAACGATAGCCCTTAATAAATTAAGCAAATTGATACTTCTCAGATTTGTTGCTCAATTTAAAAAACACATTTATCAAATTATATAATTGCTTTTTTGAAAATAAATCAGTCTCTTTACATAATCAGGGGTTATGTCTGGATGCTTGAAGGTATGACATCATTCACCTATGTCAGTTTGAGAAAACACATAGATGTTTACAGCGATAAATATACACTTGCTAACAGCTACAACATTCATGTTTGGAGTCATGATTGCATGTATATTATACTACCATCTACACTAGCAATAGGTTGGAAATACATCATTGATTAAAAAATACTTTAACTTACCAATTAGGAGTCTTTATAGTAAGTTTCATTAAACAAATAGAAACCACTGAAACATAGGACCACTTCCAGTAGTCAGTACAAAAATCACCTGGAAAGAGTCAGGCTGAGGTAGGCTGTATAAATTTGTTATTTTTTTTAATGACAGAAGCTTTTCTCAAAAAAGAAAGGGCATTAAAGAAATAACAAGTGGTGCAACATTCCCTTGGGTTTAAGGAGTTGTGCAGCTTCTATCAAAATCTAAGCCCCTAACATTCTTCCCTATCAAACCAATCTTCTTAGTTGTTATTAAAATATACTCTTCTTCTTCTTAACAAAGAATTTGACCTTGTATAGCATACAAAATTTCTGATAAATAAAAAAATCTTTTATCAAGATGCATTTACTCATTCCCTTCTCGGGGAAGGGTCCACCTGAGTACTTAATGTGTTTTAAATTAGGGAAACAAGAACTGTGAATCAGACCTTTATGTTTGTTGATAGGATTTTCACATAAATATTTTTGTATTAAAAAATAAGGGAAAAATAAGGAATAATGTGAACAAACATAAGTTGGTTGTCAACCAAGGAATTATTTTTCTATGCATTTAAGCAAACAAGTCAAACACTCTTGATTAGACAAAATGAAAACCTAAAGCATATTCCCTTCTTGGGGAAGGGTCCACCTGAGCACTTAATGTGTTTTAAATTAGGGAAACAAGAACTGTGAATCAGACCTTTATGTTTGTTGATAGGATTTTCACATAAACATTTTTGTATTAAGAATAAGGGGAAAAGAAAGAATAATGTGAACAAACATAAGTTGGTTGTCAGCCAAGGAGTTCTTTTTCTAAGCATTTAAGCAAACAAGCCAGACACTCTTGATTAGACAAAATGAAAACCTAAAGCATATTGTTTCAGAAAGTTGTAGGCTTGTGGCTGTGATAACATAACATTCAAAAAGATTTCACAAAAATTGCAAGAGGTACCAATTTTTCTCTAGCCATGACAAATCCATTTGGAGAAGCATCTGCATCAGCTTTTTCAGTGCACATGGGGGATGAAATATTTTCAGCTCTAGTGCCACTACTTCCCTGTGCAACCATCTTGTGTTGGAATCATTGACACAGGTTTTTTCTTCCTCTTCATCTTTAATTTCCACTGCTTGATGCTTTGGGTAGCTATGATTTAAGTGAAACCTTTAAACAGGGAGAACCTCTGGGCTACTATTATTTGTAAAGCTTTTATTTTTCATCGTGGAGAAATCTCTTGGACTAGTGTGTACAGGTGGTTTCAAGGTCCTGCTACCCATATTGACATATCTATTTAATTGATCTCCCTGCAAGATAATATGCTTCAAATGACTTCTTCTATCTCAAAACTATCGCTCTTTATCCACAAGCAATGTGAAGCAACTTGAATAAAGTTGGAAAACCAAAGAAAAATGAACAAGCACGTAGATAGGATTTTCAGCGCTGGTGACAGAAAAGAAAAGGGAAATAAATAAATTCTTTTGTTCACACACCTATTCACCTTTAGCTGTGCCTTCATGTAGCTGAAAAAGAGAAAGAAAGTACTTAGATTGATTAATCTTCTCAATATCAATGTCTTTTCCTTGGGTAAATATGTAGACTAGGTCTCTCCCTGCTTGTTCAAAGGCGTGTCTGGAGATATATAGTGAAGAACAACAACTTCAATATGTAAGAACATCTTTATTGCTAATATAAGTGAATCGTGAAATGATGAACAAAATGATTCTTATAAGGTTCTAAATTGTAAAATAAGAAAACAATAACAATACAAATCAACCAATGCAACACCAATTAATCTGCACATCAATATAAACAAGAACAACCTTAGCAAATGCTAAAATCTATTGCAGTTAGCCTAACTACTGCAGTTACTCTAGTTAGTAATGCTAATCTTCCTGAACTTCTTCTTGTCAATATAATATATTACAACATCTTTCCCAACATAACGACTGTAATCAGTAGAATTACATGGAGGAATAAAAAATTTCACGCAATAAAATGAGCCCATCAATCAAATATTCTCTAAGGAGAAGATAAACCCAAAATCCCTAAAAATTAGGTCAAAGTCATAGAATAATACACTAACCTTAAAATTCCCACATTGAAGCAATTAAAGTGTAAATTTGAGAGAAATTAAAGTGCAAATTCAGTCTGACTTTCCAACACAAATTGATTTTCAAAGCAGCACTAGTAAATCCCATAGAGCTCACCTCCGACAGCTCACTACTAGATCATCTCCATAATATTGAACCATTTGTAGCAATTATAGCAATTGTCGTTGTAGCAATTTTAGCGAAGAGTACACTAGCAGCCCTAATCATCGATTATAGCAATTCTATCAGCTAATCGAAGAGTACACCGATAGCCCTAATCATCGATTGTAGCAATTCTATTAGCTAATCAAAGAATACACTGGCAGTCCTAATTGTCGATTATAGCGATGAGAGGCTAAGAGAGTACTGTATAGGTTTAAGCTAAGAGAAAGTTTTATTAAAATGTTCTTTTTTTCTTGGCAGACTGAATGAAATTTTTTGTGAAAATGGAGGAAATAAAATAAGCATTGCTATAGCTTATTTTATTTAGCTATTGCAACTCTTATGGTCAAAAGCAACGCTTATAATGTTAAATTATAGATAATAGAATAATTTTTTTTGATAACGCTTGAAATTATTGCAATAGACCATCTATTGCAACGCTTTATTAACAGTCGTCAAAAAGTTCGTTGCGATAGGGGTAATTTTCAATTGTGCCAAAAGTGACAACAAAGAATGTATGAATTTCAATGTGTCTCATGTGAAGTTCATCACAAAGGTGAGCAAAAATAAAAGCATGAAGATGACTTCTCAAGAACTTCCAAATCAAAAGTTAGATTTGAAAGAGATATAAGAAAAGGAATACCCCTTCCTTGATTCTGATATTGCCAAAATTTTTAGTGAACATCTTGAGTATAAACACATTGATATACTAAATATGAATCAACCAGAAGAAGATGGAAGAATTGATGAGCCTAACTATTACAAATATCACAGGCTCGTGGGTCACCGTATGGAGAAATGTTTTGTCTTCAAGGACAAGATTATGAAACTGGAAAATGAGAATAAGATCTTCTTTGATGATGTGAAGGCCAGTTCTTATGAAATCTCAATCACTTTTGGCTCGATTGATCCATTCCAAATGCACTTCAAAGAGAATAAGGAGGAATCATTAGAGCATGAAAAATCTCCAATTGATGAAGGTAGTGATGTAGGTTGGACTGTAGTGACTAGGCGGAGTCGCAAAAAGACAAATCTACAAAATGAGTCATCTGAGTAGCTAACTAAAACGAGGATGGTAAAGAAACTAAATAAATAGAGGCTAATTAAGCTACCAAATAGGGAGAGGGTAGTGGAGCATCACCACCAAAAACCACGACGCCTGTGATATTTGAAGAATTCTTGCCAAGTCGGTTTCATTCAAAGACTGCTCAAGTCAACCTTCAGGCAGCTTGCTTTATGTGGAAACCTACCCATGAAAGTTCCTTTATCTCCTAAAAAAGCCTACTAAACCTCTTAGTAGACTTGAATTGTGACCTTTTTTCATATCGAATAAGTGTTATTTTTACTTTTTTTAATATTACTTTTTTTAATTTTGTTTTTACAAATTCATCATGGTTCTAAGAGGAATAATAAAGGGTTTCTATAATATTTCATCATTTATATATAAAATCACCATCTAAGCTTAATCCCACTGTAAATCATAATGTTATAGTGGCAGTTTCACGTTCGTTTTGTCAAGAAGTTCCTGAATGTGACAAGATATGAGGAAATTAGATTGTTAAGAGTGTTGTGGCATAGCTACAAGCTTGAGAAGAAAGGTAAGATTCTTGTATCTTTGATTCTTTGCTAACTTGGCATCTCGAATTTCTAGTTATGAAGTGAACTTATAACTGTCAACAAATTATAGTATTTCTTTTCTAATAATATTGGTATTATGATTCTTTGTTATAGTTGAAGTGGATGTAGGATTAGAGCTTTGTGTAGCTTCTAAATAACTAGAGTAAGGTATGTGAAGGATTTATGCACGACGATGTGGAATAATACATACCTTCTTCTGTAGGATAGATGTGTGTTACGCCACCAATTGAATTAGTGATTTCTTACAATATCACTATGGATTCTTGTATATTATCCACAACAACTACAGTCTTTATTTAAGAATACTCTCTAAATGTCTCTTGTATGATGTTAAGAATGATCTCTTTGGATGAGCTCAAGTCCTTCTCTTATAGTAGAACAAAGTAACTTTAACTCCCATATTTATTGAATAGTTTCATAACTTCATTGAATAGTTTCACAACTCTTCTTCAATTAAATAGGGAGTTACTATAGAGTTACTTCATGTTTCATTTATGAACCACATAACTCTAGCTCTTTTATTATAAAGAGTTATTTAGTGGACATGCAACATTCTTCATGAATAAGTAACTAGTCAGCCCACTAATGGATGTATTTACTTCCAACATATCCACTCACAAATGATGGGATGGATCACATACAAAGCTTTTCTTGTAGGCATTCATATTGAGTATGTCGTCGTGACCGCTCAGCCACCAAGTTTGGGAGCTCTTCTACCAGAAGTCCTTTATTGGATTAGAATAAGAGACTACTACCCTTTTTATCAATTATGATATCTTATCATGTCATATAAAGTGCCTTAAATGCCCTAGACATATCTATATACACATATGGCTTCTTTAACCCTCTTGTCATTTTCAGTTTTAATATACCTTGTATCCATACTTATGATTCCAACTAAAATAGGCTATATAGTGGATTAATTGCATATGTCGTAGACATAAACATAATGTGCATATATTTGACATGATCTTCCTTTTGTCCATGTATCATTAAGATCAAGATTAATTACTTTCCTAGTATTACTCTGTTAGGTCATATTTCATAATCTTTGGTTTCATACTAAAGTAACATTCACTAATCCATCACCTCATGATATTATCATAGTTATAAGGGCACCAATAAGAGAATTTAATTTCTTCAAGGTCTCACACAAAAGTGAAGTGGTGTCTATTCACTTACGTTTCAATTTGTGGTAATAAAGCACATGCAATATGAAATACATGTTGTGGTGTGCCTTTGAATACATCAAAATGTATATCAATTTTTATCTCTCTACACTATACAGATCTTGGTCCAAGAAAATCATTTACTTGACCTGAGTTCTATCACTCTTCAAAATTTTAGAGGAGATCTCACATCTGGATATGGTAAGTGGGAATCCATAACTTTGATCCTTGTATTTAACATTTCTTTTGAATCTCATCCCAGTCCTCTGATGGGGCAACATCAAAATGACGTATTCTTTTAACTACTCTTTTAGCTCTAAGAAACATGAATGTCTCATCTTGGCTTGCTTTTTATAAGCACCCAAGGCGGTTGCTTGAGTGAGAAAGCCAACCCTATTAACATGCACGACATACATTAATATTGTGGTTGTGCTAATCAATAATAATGTATGAAATAATCATGAAAAAATGTGCACATTATTTCAATAAATAGAAATATCCATACATTACACTCAAGATATTCTAATAAGGAAATATAAAATTTACATCCTGGAAAAGCTTAGAGATTTCACATCTTCAATAAACACATTCTTTGGTATTGAATTTATTAAGGGATCTATTACCATCTAGTGCGTAGAGATATACTGTAAAGTAATTTCTTTACGTGCTATGATGTCTTTAAAAAAGTTGTACTTTGTATATATGTACTTAGTCTTACTATGATACTTAGGGCCTTTAGTATAATCTTTGTTGCTTAGCTATCACAAAGGAGTTGCACTAGAACCATTGGCCTGTTAATGATCCCTAAGTGTTCTATTAAACTCTTTAGCTACACAACTTTTTGTCCTTACAGAACATGTAACAAACTCTACTTCAATTTTATTGAATAAATTTCAATGGAGTTTTGTGCATTTTATTGCACTTATATGAATTACAAAAGAATTTAAAGGAAACAAAATAATTTGGAAAGTTGAGAGCACGCAGAATATGGTGCAATACTGGTGAAGATGGGTGACCAAGTCTAATGTGTCATGATAAAATAGATGAGAACTGACTGTGAAAAGTAGTAGGATTGATGGAAGACTTTACAAAAGTGGATAGGTTATTTGGCTACTCGTACAGTCCATTGCTAGAATTTTCACTTACCACTAGCATTCTTATCCGATGGTCCTTCACAACATAAATGAATGGTGAGAATTTAATAGAGACATTATTAAAGGCACACAACTGATAAACAAAAATAAAATTCTTTTTCTTCCTAGGAACACATAAAACATTAGAAAGGTGCAAATCATGATGAGGATACAAAAGTTTGGTGGAACCAAAGTGTGTAACACGTAATTTTTTACCATCACCCAATATTAAATCATCAATGGTATAATTGGAATGCAATGATAGATTCTGCAGGTCACTTGTGACATGATGGACACCCTAGAATCAATTAACTAATTTGGATTTCTATTTTCTTCTACATTAGCCATGTTTGCATTTAGTTGTAGAGTAGATGTATTCTAACTTGAGGCCATACTATTGGAGCTAAAAATATTTAGCCAAGGAAAGGCTACTTGTAGTTTATGACATTTCTTGATGAATTGGTTGATTTCCTTGTTTTCCATTAGAGCGATGACTGCTTCTTTGAGTGATCCATGTAATAGATCTAGTACTAGAACTATTATTTTGAGAGTTGGAAGATGTGTTCTTGGCTACAAAGTTGGAAGCCAATGGAAAAGAAGAAGGATTGGGATCTTGTTGAAGTTGCTGCTCATTGTCACACAACTTTTCATAAAGTTTATCAAATTGAAGTGAGGTATCTTGAGTCCAAATAGAATAAAAAATACCTTTATATTCAAGTGGAAATACATTATGAACATAAAGAGTGATGTCATCAAGAGTGATAACAATCCTAGTAGAATAAAAGTAGTCATAAGTTGCTTGATATATTGAAGATAAGCAAACATATTTTGAGTACCATTGGTAGCATGGGTAAATGAGTCTTTGAGATTGAGAATTCGACCATGAGATAGATACATACTATGTAGAGTAGTCCAAACATCATAAGAAGTTTCAGCAGTGTTGACCAAAGAGACAACTTCAGTAGATAGAGTAGTAGTAACCGCACTTTGTAGCAACTGATCTTGGTGATACCATCATTTATTATGCAGATGATAAATAGTTGGTTGATCAGTAATGTGATGTGTAAGACCAAATACAATGAGTACAAAATTCCATTGAGAGTACTATGTCTGATAATTGGTGGAGCTAAGTTTAATAGGAGTAGTCAGAGAGGCTGGAAAGGGAATAGAACTAAGCTCTATTTCGAGAGTTCTAGATAGTTGAGGGAATTATAGTTGGGGTGATTGGATTATAGTAGTGGGTACTGGAAACCTTTGATAATCAGAGGTAAATGGTTGAGGGTGAGACTGGGATATGGTTATATTTGTGAAATCTAGTAAGGATCTTGTCGAAAAGGGTTAGGTGTTTTCTATCAAAATATCACTAGGAATTGTTCAGAAAATATGGGAGAGAAAGATGAAGGTTCCATAACAGTAGAGGGACAAGAAATACTGGTATATGATGGCTGTATAAGAGGAGTGACAATGAAAGATTGATTTTTAGTGAAAGGTTTAGTGGAGGAGAAATGATTAGTTGAGGTAAAAGACATAACAATATGAGGCATTGAGGTGGATGTGTTTGGTTCAATAGAAGATAATGGAGAGGAAGAGATATCTTCTATGAGGCTATTTGAAAAAAACTGCATGATCAAAAGAGCCTTTTTGGCATTTGGTCTAATACCATAAAAGAGTTGAAGTGAAAACTAATGCTTCATGAATTGTATTGATGGAGGTAAATACATATATACATAATAGTCTTGGTAAATAAGAAAGGAATAAAGGTATAAAATGTATCTAAATCAATTAGAACTAATTAACTATATATCTAAATCAATTAGAACCAATTAACTATCCTACAATCTTTGAAGATATAATACAATCAATTTCCTATATTTGACAAAGAGAAATCAAGGAATAAGACTTTAATAGTTTTTGTACTCTTAGAGGCTTGTATAACCATAATATATGCCAGTATGTTTGTATGGCCTTGTCGGCCTTGTTGCTAGTTGGAATCTCATATTTTTTCCTTGTCGGCCTTATGTACCTACATGTTTGGGTTGACTTTCATGCAGGTTGTCCTACATAAAGACCTTGTTGGTTTTTTCAGTGTAACCTACACGTTGAGCATATGTGTTTATATAGTGGACTTGTTGGACCAATGTTCTGTGCTTTTAGTTATAAGGTTTATATTGATTCACTCAATCAGGTGAGGCATCAAATGCCCATCACGCCTCCCAGGTTTGGGGCGTACAATACTTGTGTCACCAGTTCTTGGGAGTTGTATCAATTTTTCTGTTATGATTTGGCTTCCATGACCAAATTTATGACTTACTGCCTTATTTTTGCATTTCCACTCATCAAATATGGCTTAATAATGAATGAGGTTCGTATACGCGGGAGGGGTAGGTGCTCTCATGGCATATTAGAATAATTTTGGGCCATGAAAAGTCACTTTTGTACTTATGTCATCAATTTTGGGGGTTGTTTTTATTTACATGTATGTTGTGACTTATACCTCAAATTTAAGGATTATTAATGCTTTACATGAATGCCATGTAATTCCATTTTTTACTCATCTTAAATGGTTTAATAATGAATGAGGTCTGCTTACGAGGAAGGGTTGGTGTCATAGTGACCTAATTTAATTTTTGGGTTGTTATAAAGGTAATCATTATTTGGATACTTTAATTGTCTTTATTTTTCAACACATTATAACAATTGACAAAGTAGAACAAAGATAATATAAATTAACTTGGAATTCTAATAGAAGTTAAAAAAGTCAAGTTATTTCTATTCATCTATCTAAAGCTTTGGTGGAGAAGTGTTATCTTGTACTTTTATTGATAGAAGGATGCATGTGTTGGAATAGACGACATGCACGTTAGTCCTACACCACCAATATTACCTTAAACAGAGTTGTCCTTGAGCGGGAAAAAAATTAAAGAGAGGTAACAGAAGAAACACCTATAGTTAGCTTTTAGTAGACTAATATTTGCCTAAATTTATGTACCATGTCCCATGTGTTAAGACTTAGATGAGTGACATATAAGAATGACTCAAATTTATTAAATACAAGTAGATCCATACAAAAACTGGCTGAGATATAACCAATATGGGTTGATTCTTAACTCTATGTTTTGGACAATTAGTTTACCAATTCTTTTACTAAAGAATATCAAGAAAAAGTTAAATAATAAGAGATTTTTTTTCCTAAAATCCCATTGTATTGTTGAAAAAAGGTATTAAATTGGATAGGGTTCAAATATCTTATGATCCATCCTCGACCTATATTATCTTTCAAGTTGGGTCATGAAATTTACTTTTTATTGTTTGTTTGGTATAGGGATGTGCATGCTTTGTTTAAAACTGAATTATCATATTGCCTAGCGATCTATCATATGGTGCACCACATACCAATCCCAAAAACTAAATCAAGGCAGCTCTGAGCACTGAACAAAAAATAATCTCTGGTGGTGCTTGGGGTGCCCCCTATCCTACCAATAGATGGGGTGGCGGAACCTTTGGAGCTACCTCTACCTCAAAATCAATGATAGGATATGATGAAGGCTCTCTGTATTGACCCCTAGCTGAGGTTGCATATCTAGCACAGCCTCAGCCTCTTGTTCAGCTATGATCTCTGGCAGGTACTCTGGTTGTAGACTCAGGGTCCTCGTCTCTGGTTATCATATCTCACGTCCTAACCATCTGCAAAAAAGTGAAATAAGGAGAATTTTGAAACCAACATAGACTCGTCGCACAAAAATTGTTATGACTCGAACGAGGGCCTGGCCATGACAGGTATCTCAAGTCTTTCGAGGACCGGATACCACCCTCTTCTCCTAGTTAACTTGAACACAATATAATATAATAGAGGAAGTAATCCAAAATACAATAAGAGATAAGATAAGCACTTGGATAGAAGGAAACTAAGAATCCAATAACCATCCCAATCCACAGAAATCCACAAAGACTCTATGGAACCATCATCAATCTAGGTAAGGACATGCCCTAGATGATAGACAAAAAGGAACCAAATGGTAGTATATGACACAAAAGAAACATAACTTGAAAATGATAACCCTTCCAGAGAATTGAAGCTCACCACTTCAAAACTGACACTCAACAACCCAGAAATCTATCACTGTGCAGGAAAAGTAGAAGTTCCTTCAGACCCTGCGTCACATGGGGATATAACATCTGGAGACAGTTAGTGGAATGAGCACTAGAATTCACTCAGGGAAGAGATAAAATAATGCCATGTTCAATAGTTTAAAAATCATTCAAAAACCAATGCGCATAATTATATCTATCTATCTATCTATCTATCTATTTATATATATATATACATATATATATATATATATAGAACATGACAGGATAGGGAACAAGTCTCAACATGTACTTTAAAACTTTAGCCTAGATTGTGAAACATAACCGTCATAATCAATCCACCAACGGGCTCTATGGGCCCAACTCTACCCTAGTTGTAGGGCCCTAGTGCATGTGATCGCACGAATCAGAGGATAATCATATGTGCATATATCTTAAGGGAGACTTGAAACTCCCAGCATATCAAGGTGACTTAAGCATCAAATCATGTGATATGGGGGACTCGAACCTCTTAATCATTTAATAAGAGGGACTCAAACCTCCCGGCCATTTAGACCCCAGTGTCGGCAACCACGACTTTCAATATTGGTCCCTCAGGACCTCCACTTTCATGGTCCGACTACACAACCCTATTTTAAGCCCAATTAAAACAAAATATTAGCAAACATTCCCATTATTTGAACCAGTTATGTATTAAGGTATCCCGTTGGCATCATCATACCAACTCTACTTACAAGGTCGTTATCATGCCATATCCATCATCCATAATATGAGGAGATTCATGACCCTTAGGTTCAAATCATCCATTCGTACATAGAATCCATGTAACCTAATATTCAATGAAATCAATCCATGGTTCACTAACCTTTTATGCCAATGCATTAGTATAAGTGAGCAAGTCAAACCATATGACAACAAAACCATATTCATTACCAATTTCACAATTTGAGTTGAGGGAAACACAATTTCAAAAATCATATATCAAGGAAAAATCATCAAACTGGGAATAACCATGACCCTTTAGTTTGTTTACCATTCCCATGCACCCCAATGAGTGTACAACTCACCAATGTAAAGCATAATAGTTCAGTAGTGATCAGGAGAAAACGTCCAAACAATTTATATCCAAGACTCTCAACCTATAGTTCAAAAACCAACATCAAAACACTGAATAATAAGCCAATTTTTATGCCATTAAGAAAGTTAAAGTATATGGAAAGAGGTACATGCCTTAGATATATGAGAATTTGAAAGAAAGTTAAATCTTGAGACCCGAAAGATAAACGTACAATGAAATCCTTAGGCTCTCTTGGGGTTTGTGAGTTTGAGAGTAGAATTAGGGATTTTCAATCCCATAAAACTGAAATGAATAGACTATATGATTCTTAAGGGTCGTGCATAGGTGAAAATACCCCAATACCCCTCATTCTAAGTTAATAAAACAAAAACTGAACGGATTTCACATAGCAGTATGGAACGGACCTATCACAGAGGCTAACCTCCGTGACACGCTACTAAATGCAAAGATTATCCTCCATCTCATGCTGGCTATCGCGAAGTGTAGCCTTCATGAAATGGTGATACTACAGTGGCTTACTGCTTCCGTGGTCCAAAACCACCCCGAGCCCTATTTGAAAAATTTTAAACTCTCCTGGGACACCCCATTCATATTCCTAAACATAATTTAAGTCAAAAATCATTAGTTCAAATAAAGGAGGGCCAAGATTAAAATGCTTGAAATTCGGAGGTAGTTATATTATCATCCCCTTAGGATCATTCGTCCCCGAATGATGAGACAGAATACTTTTCGCACAAGAATAGAAGTATTACACTAGAATCAAATGATAAACTTGGGTGATAATAAGGGAAAAATAAAAATCATACCTTAGCTCCTTCACCTGACACATGGAACAAGAATGGGTACTTAGCCTTTATATCTTCCTCTGCTTCCCAAGTGGCTTCTTCCACCTTATGGCTCCTCTAAAAGAGTTTTACTGAAGCTACATAGTTAGTCCTTAATCTATGAACTTTTCTATCCAAGATATCCACTGGACCTCCTCGTATGATAGGGAATCTAAAATACCAACACTCTCAATAAGCACCACCAAGGAAGAATCACCCACACATTTCTTCAACAAAGACACATGACACATAGGGTGAATAGAACCCAAACTTGCAGGAAATTCTAGATCATAGGAAATATTCCCCAATCTCTCCAAAATAAAATAGGGCCCAATGTAACAGGGACTGAACTTTTCCTTCTTTCTAAATTATATCGCTCCATTCATGGGATACACCTTCAATAACAACCAATCATCTATATCGAACTTCAACTCTATTCACCTCACATCCACATAGGATATTTGTTGACTTTGTAGAGTCTTAAGCCTATACCAAATAACCTTCACATTCTCCATATCTTGACATACTAAATCAATATTGAACAACCTTGTCTTACCAACCTCGAACCACCCAATAGGATATCTATACCTCCTACCATACAATGCCTCAAATGGAGCTATACTAATGCTTGAGTGGTAGCTATTATTGTATGAAAACTCCAAAAGAGGAAAATGGTCAGTCCAACTACCATCAAAGTCAATTACACAAGCTTGAAGAATATCTTCCAAAGTCTGAATGGTCCTTTCTACTTGTCCATCTGTCTGCGGGTGGAAAGCGGTGCTAAGGTTCATCTTAGTCCTTAAACCTTACTAAAATAACCACCAAAACATTTAATGAGAACTAAGTACCACAATATGAAATGATGGAAACTTAAGCACTATGTAATTTCACGATCTCCTGAATAAACAATCTTGCATAGTCCTCGACAATAATATTTATCATCATTGACAAGAAGTGAGTAGACTTAGTCATCCTATCAATGATGATCCAAATCGGATAAAACTGGTTTTGAGACCGCATAAATTGGTACCAATATCCATATTCATCACTTCTTATTTCCACACCGACAACTTAATTTCTTGAGACAACCCACTTGGCCTCAAGTGATCCACCATTACTTTCTGACAAAATTAACCATATCCCTCTTCATATTGTTCCACTAATAAATTTCATTAAGGTCATGATACATCTTCGTCTAACCATGATGAATTGAATAACATGACTCACGAGCTTCGACTAAAATTCTATCTCACAGCCTATCTCATCGAGAATATATAAACTCACTTGGTACCTTAAGGCACCATCACCATCAATCTTAAAAGACATCACTTTCTGTCTTCCCACATCATCCTTAATTTGCATCAAGATAGGATCCAACACTTGCTTCTTCTTTACCTCAACACCAAGAGATGACTTCACCACCTCTTGCATAAATATACCACGATTCTTAGAATCTAAGAAACTGCTATATGTAGTTTTGATGAGTAGCTAACTATAAGGGACTAGGTCCCTGGATGTGCAAGGTACAGTATAACTAGTACACGTTGTCTGCACAGTTTTATCCTCTTATGTATCAAACTTACAGGTTCTATTTTTTACTGATTAGGACAACTGGTCCAATGATCTTTCAACCTTAATCATCACTCAACTTCAAAAGAAAAGAAATGCCTCTTTGTCAAATCAATTATATGCAAATACAAAGAGTGAAGAGAGGCAACAAAAACCCCAACTCAACACTGCTTAAGTATTGCTCATATTGTTATCTTTGAAGTATGCTTAAAGAGTGAGTGAGTGTTCTTGAGTGCTAATTTATAAATGAGTTACTCATGCTATAAGAGTAATATCTTATGTTGTAGTTGCTCGAGAGTGCTTAGGTTGACTTGCCTAAGTTTGATGTTGATTAGAGTTAATTAGTGTAGAGGGTCCTTAGAAGAGTTGCCAAATTGAGCTTCTAGTAGAGTTATTACAAGTGAAAGGAGCCTAGAGTTAGGCTGAAATTGAGTTTGTAATCAAAAGGTTGATTATAGTGAATTTCATTGGTGCTTGTGAGGGCAACCCGTGGTTTTTCCTTCCTTGAGCAAAAGGGTTTCCATGTTAAATCCTGTGTTCTTTACCTTTTATTCACTCATTTGTGATTCTCGATCATTTACTGCTCTTTTACCTGAGATTGACTTTGAGGGACTTGGTCCCTCACTATATGGTGTAACCATAAGGGTTTTAACAATTGGCATCAGAGCAAGGTTCACTCTAAAAGGTTTATACCTAGAGTGTTTTTGTTATCATGGTTGCCTCACTGAATCTGAAAATAGGAGAAAAGGTTTCCTTGTGTAAAGAAATGAGAGAAATCCTAGGAGTTAATCCAAAGTCTTAGAAAAGTAAAGCAAAGGCTTTAGAGCCTGACTCTGGTAAACAAGGCACTGATGTTGCACTTCTGGCAACAAGGATTGTTAGAGAAATAAAAAATGGTTGGGTTAGCAAAACGAATGGTAAAATTAAAGTATGTCACAAAGCTGGTAGCTTTGAAAAATTCATGAGGAACTACCGAATGCAAGAGAAGGACCAGAATCTTGAGAAGTCAAGAAAGAAGGATGCATCTAGCCGTGTAGTTAAGAAGATATTAGCAACATGGGGAGACTCTTCCAATAATTTAGATAAAGATAAGAAGACTGGAGATGTCACTATACTAGTAGTGGAAGACAATCCAGTCATCCATGATTCCTTGTTTTTATTCATGGAAAACTCACAAGATAAAGAAGAAAAAGAGGTAACTCTTCCTGACTTTAAGGATAACCTAGATAACTACTCTACTAAGAAGCTAAAGAGGCTTGCTAGTATGTTGATAGAATCTGCATGTGAACTAACTGCTGAGAAGAACGTATTAGAGGAGATATTAGATAATCAAGAACATGAGTTGATTGATTTAACTCTCCAAATTTCTAAAACTGAAGAGTTGTTCACAAAGATAAATTCAAAAAATCAAAGTTTAATGAGTAATCTGAAGAAAGTAAATGATGGAGATGAAAAAGGAAAGAAAAAAGCTTCAAGGCTTGAAGTTGATCTTGAGTAAAGATTGAGAGATTCCTAAAACACCTTATGTCTGTGCTTCACAATGAATGAAAAGTTAGAAAGAGGCCTGGTCCGCTTAAGAGAAAAATTGAACAAGTCTCTTAAATGGACTACTCCATCACAGATTCTCTCTAATCTAATTATTCAAGGTATTAATGATGGCAAAGGACTAGGCTATCAAGAAGAATTCCAACTTGCTGGGTGGAAAGGAAAGCCTATCAATGGTGCTAGGAAGAAGGCTCCCAAATCTATAGACAATCATTGTGAAAAAAATAGGCATTCTAAAGGGAATTGTCAAAGATGGAAAAGTGAAGGAATGAACAAATTCAGATATATTCAGCAGGAGAATACACAACCAAATGGATTTAAGAACTTGAATAAGATGAAGAAGAACTGTCTACCTAGATGGGCCAAGAAGGTTTTGGTCACACCATTGTCTTCTTACAGGGAACTCAAACTCAAGTGGGTTCCAAAATCAAACAAGTGATCATGGTTCCAGGTTGGAGAAAGGGGATTGCAGTCAGGAATGTTCATTAAAAGTGAGTGTTCAAGGTTTAAGTTTTGAAGATCTGACTGTGTTCTCTCTCTCTTAAGGTACTCCAAGATGGAGGTGCATATATTAAAATAGTTAATTTTAAGGGACCTGGTCCTTAGAAGACTTATCTTAAAAAAGAAAGTTTCAGCAAAAGGACATATCATGGATTGATCAAGCCAACCCGACCTGACATGTGAATCAGTGTAACTCCAAAAATTGGCTATGCTAAGGAGGAAGATATCCTTGTTAGAATAAGTGCTTGATACCTTGGTAGGTATACACTCATGAAAATAACTTAGGAGACCAGTTGAAGCCAACACAAGTACAAAATTCAGTCAAAAGGGCGAGGGACCTGGTCCTATCACTCAGGTTAGTACCTATACAAGAAGCTTAAAATAATCATAAAGTGTTATTTGAAAAAGCCATATATGTTTTCTCCTCTAAAGTATTAATTTCTATGCAAAATAATGAGTCACTTTCAACACAACATCAAAATTTCATCCATAGATTCTTTTGAATATCTAATGGGTGTGTTTAACATTTGGTAACCAAACTTCAATTTAGGCATCCCTATTTCTAGGATAATACCCATGGTATAGTTAACTTCACAATCACCCTTATTTCTAAGATAGTGAAAATTTAGCAAACTACACACATTATCGTCTATCATTGCTTTGTTCTCCACATCCCTCTTTCAAGGATGATGTGAATTCCTAAAGTTCACCCAAAACCCTTCTTTTGAAGATAGCCTTGAGTTTTCTAGACTTTGGAGATTTCACTCATCAAACCCATGTGGGTATTTGGGGATTTCACCCATAAATCCCAACTAAGTTAGCATAACAATGATAAAACCCATAAAAATGAACTACCAAATAAAAGCTAACAATAATAATCCACACACACTCTAACCCCTATTCACATATAACCCCAAGAGGGAAATCTAGCTACACATAAGATAACTAAGCATAGATATACCCATAATCTCCATTAAACTGACTTGTTTGTAGAGTAAGTGAATGTTACTTCAAACTTTACACTCCCATAAATCAATAATAAAAGTAAGCTATCCCTCCACTTAGAAGGTCTCCAATGTATTCTTCACCCAAAATTTATACAATATTTTCTTCTCCAAGTATGAAGGCTATAAACTCAAGAGCTAAACCTAAAAAATTGGGGAATATGGAATATGATCCATAATTCAAGGGTTTGCGTCTTTTTGACAAAATTGGGATCAACCACGTGTATTTCCAGATTTGCCCTTGGGTTGAACTCTTTCTCTAAGTCACGATTGCACCAGCTTGGCCGCAACAACAACCGTGATAAACTTATACGACTGTGGTTGATTGACCCTGCTTAACTACTGCGATCACGGTCAACAGAATGCAACCTTGGTAACTGAGGTATTTTCGCTCCAGGTCTTCAACTGCACGTTCTTGCTCCCTTTTTGACCATTTTAAGCTCTAATCCACATCTTTCTATCTCATCAAATCTATACCTGCAAAGTGTGGATGTTAGTGCATTCGATCACAATTATGTCTCATTTATTCATTCAAAACAAGGTAATGTAAATGTGTAATGAGTGCAAATGAGTGGTAAAATCACCACTCATCATCAGTCTCCGTTGAATCCTCCTTTACCTTAGAAGCTCATGCTCAGCCAATCATGATTGAGAATCTAAACCAAGGATTTGGATCACTAATAGAACATGAAACATCTCAACCTGAAACTCTCTCTTCTCCAGAAAATTCAAAACTACCTAAAAACTTCCAAATTCCTAAGTCATTCGATAATTTTGAAAATTCTAAACCCTCTAAAACACAACAAGAACTTGACTCTCCTATGCCCTCATATTCAAACCCTATTTTACCTAGTTTCTTGGTGAAAAAATTCTAGTGAAAAGGGTTGATATTTCCTCCAATGAAAATTGGGTAGCTGAGAATCTACTCTTACTTGCATACGATACAAACAAAAGCTCATTAAATAGAGAAGAATAGAAAGTGGGTGATAAGTATAAAGAAAATTAGGGAAAATATATGATGGTCCCATTACATAAGGAAGATGAAGAGGATGAGTATGAAGTACCTCTAAGATGGTCGGCAAAGAAATTGAGAGGAAGTATAGGTAAGGAGAAGGTGATAAACTCAGAGGTGAAAGTGATATAACCTATTCTGCAGGGGGTCTAAAAAAATAATGAAAGATTCCATCAAGGCCAGCAAAGCTTAAATCATGAAAAAAAAAGGCTGAAGAAATCTATGGTAGTAGAGGAGGAAGAAAATATGGAAGTTGTGGAGGTTAAAAAAGATGAAGACATAGATTCAGTAGTTTCTACTGCTACTAAAGAAATAAAATTGGAAGTTAAGGATGATGAGAGGAATAGGTCCTCTAAGTTAAAGACTGGTAGCTCCATTGGAATGAGGCAGAAACATATAGCTATTAAGAAAAGAAAAGATTCTGAGGGACCCGGTCCTATGAAGAGAAAAACTAACATAAAAAGAGAGCCAAGTAGTGAGCCCAAGAGAAAGAAAATGAATGAAAAAAGAAAGATATATCCAGAGAAAAGAGGATTGAGAACCTGAGAACATGAAAGGTTCTATCTGGGAGAGTATTTGATCCAAAAATCTAAGAAAAACCAAGGATGGTAGAACGGGTGGAGTATGTGAGGCATCAGGTCTGGTTGCACCTGCTAGAAGAACCAACTTTCATTGTCTTTAAAGGAGAAGTGAGAGAATTCTACTACTCCATGGAATTCTCAAAGGATGGTTTGTGTTTGACTGCACAGGTGCAGGGAAAGGTTGTTAAGCTAGATGAAAAAATATTAGGAATAATCCTGGATGTACCTATTGTAGGGATAAAATTTATAGTAAATCAATAGCCTACTATTGAGTTCATGATTGAGGCATCAAAGGTAGGAGTGACCTCAACAGTTGCAGTGAAAAAGAAGTTTCTAAAAAGTGAATATCAGCTGGCATTTGAGTTCATCAACAAGGTCCTATTGCCAAGATCTAAAAAAAGAACAATTGCTTCTAGTGTTGACTTGTTCTTGATTGAATCCTTGAGCAAATTTGAATTGATAAGTCTTCCAGCTCTAAATGATAGAGCATATGCATAAAGTGATCCATGAAAAGGAATACAAACATGGAAAGACATATCTTGAACAAGGTGTTTAAACATTATGGTGTATATGTAACTAAAGAAACACATGGAATAGCCAAACAAATGATTATCCTTACAACCGTTGTGGAGAATAAATGCATAGAGGGCAAAGCTGGATCTATGTCTCAAGTGTTTGAGTTACTAGCTATTTAGGAAAGGTTGGGAAAATAAATGGATGAGTTAAGGATTATGTTGGCTGCCAAAGATGCTGAGATAGTGCATTTGAAGTTGCAGAATAAGAAGTTGTCTTCTGAGGGACTAGGTACCACTAATGAGCTTGCAGCTGAAAATATAAAACTTCCAGCACAAGTGGTAGAACTGACTAGTAAAATTCAAGAATTGTATGCTGAAGCGAAAGTTCTCACCAAATAGTTATTGGATGCCCACAATGATGAAAATGCAAGAATGAAGATGCTACTTAAGTCTCTTTCCCCCAAACCTCCCTCTATCTAAGTCTTATTATCCTTATCCTTAAATCAATCCAGTGTCAGTTTTATATTTTACTCCTTGTGTTGGCTCTTGAAGACAGTTTGTGTTATGAATTATTTTAGTATGATTGTACTGATACTGACATTTGATTTGAAAATGAATGAATTTAGCTTATGTACCTCATCTGTCTCCTTTACTTTTAAAACTGCTCTTCATGCTAGTGTTGCCCAGTGGTCGTATGTTAATTAGCCTATACTTATCCTTACCTTTTGTTTATTGTTAATTCTTTTCAATAATGCTAAAAGAGGGAATACTGACTTCATGTGTAAGGTGCTCATGTGTGGTGCATATTGATAGGGGGAAATAAGTAATGTGCTAAGTGAATGATAAGGCACAGTGACAGAGGGAAGAAAATGTGCTCAAAAGTTTTTGTTGCAAATATCAACAATGGACCAGGTCCCTATGTTGCATGATAGAGGAAGCATGATGATAGGGGAAACATTCATCTTCAGGTGGTAATCACACTGATTAAATGTGATGACTGTGCACTGATGCTCAAAACTGTATGGTTGGTTTGTCATCATCAAAAAAGGGGAAATTTCTATATGTAGTTTTGATGATGAGTAGCTAACTACAAGGGACTAGGTCCATGGATATGCAAGGTACAGTACAGCTGGCACGCGTTGTCTGTACGATTTTGTCCTGTTGTGTAAAAAACATACAGGTGCTATTTTGAACTGATTAGGATAGCTGGTCCAATAATCTCTCAGTCCTAATCATCACCCAACTATAAAAGAAAAGATACACCTCTTCATCAAATTGGTTTTTGGAAAATACAAAGAGTGAAGAGAGGTAGCAAGACCCTCAATTCAACACTGCTCAAGTATTGCTTATGTTCTTATCTTTGAAGTATGCTTAAAGAATGAGTGAGTGTTCTTGAGTGCTGATTTGTAAAAGAATTACTAATGCTATAAGAGTAATGTCTTTTGTTGTAGTTGCTCAAGATTGCTTAGGTAGAGTTACTAAGGTTGATGATGATTAGAGTTAATCAGTGTAGAGGGTCCTTGGTAGAGTTTCTAAGATAAGCTTAAAGTGGAGTTATTACAAGAGAAATGAGCCTATAGTTAGGCTTAAATCGAGTCTGTAATCAAGAGGTTGATTAAAGTAAATTTTGTTGGTGCTTGTAAGGGAAAACTATGGTTTTTCCATCCTTGAACAAGGGGATTTCCACGTTAAATCCTATGTTCTTTACCTTTCCTGCGCTCCTTTGTGATTCCCAGTCATTTACAATTTTTTTGCCTGAGATTGACTTTGAGGGACCTGGTCCGTCATTGTATAGTGCAACCATAAGGGGTTTAACGGAGATAAACTCCAAGACTAGCCAGATTGTGAATATCCTTCACCAATTCCCTCTTTTCTTCATCCACATGGTATAATCTTCCCATAGATAACCTGCTAAACGAATTGACAACCACGTTAGCCTTACTTGGGTGATAGTGGAGACTCATGTCATACTCCTTGAGCAACTCAAGCCATCTCCTTTGCCTGAGATTCAATTCCTTCTAGGTGAACACATACTGAAGGATCATATGATCTGAATAAATGTCAACATAGACCCCATATAGATAGTATCGCCAAATCTTCACTGCGAACACTATGGCCAACAACTTCAAATCATGAGTCGAATAATTCCTCTCATGAACTTTCAACTGCCTCAAAGCATATGCTACCACTTTGCCATGCTTCATCAATACACAACCAAGTCCCACATGAGAAGCATCACAATAAACCACGAAGCCATTAGTACCACGGGCAAGGTCAAGACCGGTGCAGAAGTCAATCTATCCTTCAGCTTCTCAAAACTCCCCTAGAAAAATATTTAACCACAAAAACTTTACCTTTTTATGAGTCAACTTAGTCAAAGGTGCGGAAATCATCGAGAGTCTCTCCACAAACCTCCTATAATAACTGTCTAAGACTAAGAAGCTCCAAATATCGGTTGGAGTTGTGGTCTAGGCCACTTCTTAACCATTGCAACTTTCTGTGGATCTACCATGATCCCCTCACTTGAAACAACATGACCCATAAAAGTAACAATGTTCAACAAAAATTCTCACTTTAATAACTTAGCATACAATCATTGATATTTTAGAGCCTAAAACACAATACGGAGGTGATCAACATGATCAAACTCCCTCTTCAAAAATACCAAAATATCATCTATAAATACAATCACGAATAAGTCTAAAAAATAACAGAATACTTGGTTCATGATATCCATAAATATTGTCGAAGCACTGGTCAATCCAAAGGACATGACCAAGAACTCAAAATGTCCATACCTGGTACAGAAGGCAGTCTTAGGGATATCCTCCTTCCTAATCTTTTACTGATTATAACCCAGTTAAAGGTCAATCTTAGAGAAATACTTAGCTCCTTGAAGTTGGTCAAATAGGTGATTAATCCTAGGAAGAGGGGATTTATTCTTCATCATCGCCTTATTCATTGGATGGTTAATGATACATATCTGAAGTGAACTATCCTTCTTACGCATGAAAAGAATGGGGGCACCCTACGGAGACACACTAGGGAAGATAAAACCCTTGTCAAAAAGATCTTTCAACTCCTCCTTCAACTAAACTTGAGCTATTTTATAGGGAGGAATAAAGATAGGATGAGTGTCCAATAGAAGATCAATCCCAAACTCAATTTTCCTATCGGGAGGGACGCCCGAAATATCATCAAGGGAAACTTTAGGAAATTCACTAACCATGGGAATGGATTGTAAAGAAGGACCCTCCGAGTTAGAATCTTTAACCCAAACCAAATGATAAATACAACCCTTGGAAATCAATTTCAAGGCTCTAAGATATGATATAAACCTTCCCTTGGGCATGAGGGAACTCCCTTCCTACTCAATAACTGACTCATTAGGAAATTTGAAAATAACCTTACGGGTCTGACAATCTAAGGAGGCATAGCACGAATATAACCAATTCATCCCCAAGATGATATCAAAATCTAGCATGATAATTCAATCAAATCCACCAAAGTTTCCCTACCACTATCAAATAAAATCAAACCCTATAGATTCTTTTAGCAACGACCGAGTCACCCACCGGGTAGAAATAGAAGAGGGGCCTAAAATACACTCAAAACTAAAATAAAAATACACAACCACAAATGTGGTCACATAAAAAGGGTAGACTCTGGATTAAGTAAATAGTACACATCACGAGAGAAGAGTTTTAGAATACCGGTGATGATATTTGGAGATGCCTCAGAATCCTGATGGGTAGCAAGAGCATACAAACTATTTCGACCAGTGTCGGAGGTGAAAGTGGCACCCTTTGGTACAAGAGCTGATAAAGTAGCAACAGGAACCTTGTTGGCCCAGAAGTAACTCTAGAAGGACAATCCCACAGTATATGACCAATTTGACCATAACTAAAACACCTATTCATCCCTTCTCACACTGACCACGATGCAATTGACCACAGAATCTGCAAGGAGGATAGGATAGAGCTGAATGGGCTTTACTGGCCTGAGATTAGGCACCCTGTTCCTTAGAACCATCACCATACTAAAAACAACGATCTCTGGATTGCTTTGATAAGGTGAACTAGCTGTTGAATAGGAACCAGAAGTTTCCCCACTTCTTTTTAGACCAGTTTGTACCATCTCTACCACTCAGTTTCTGACCTTCACCCTTATCCAAATATCAAAACTTCTTACTCTACCTCTCCCCCACCTCATATTGCTTTTTTTTCCCACTTTAACCTGTTGCATATACACTACCAGTCGAGAGATATCCATATCTTTGTTTAACAAGGCATCCTTGCTCTCTAAAGTCAATTTATAAGACAAACCAAAAGAAAATTTCCTCATTCTATCCCTCATGCTTGACTCTAGCTCAGAAGAATTTCTCGGCCACTAGTGGAACTTCAAGGCATATTCCTTCACCGTCATCCTAGCTTGCTTTAAGTTCACAAACTCCTCAGCTTTTGCATCCCTTAAATCCTAAGGAAAGAAGCAATCAAGAAAAGCACTAGAGAAGCCATCCCACAAAGTGGACTCATAATCATCACCCTAAGATGCTCCCACTCTTCATACCATTGGTACGTTACATCCTTCAATTGATAAGCAGGAAATTCCACACCCTTTACATCAATAGCATGTATAACCTGGAAGATCTTCTCCATATCATCAATAAAACCTTGGGGATCCTCCTCAACCCTATTACCAGTGAAAGTTCGAGGGCTCAACCTTATAAACTGTCCAACTCTAGTGGCCTCAGATAAACTTCAAGGAATACCAGCAGAACTCGTTTGATGTGACTGAGATATCACCAACTGGATCAACAGATAAATGGATTGGCAAAACTCAGCATCAGTATTATCTCCCTGAGTTGACTAAGTACGAGTGCCACAAGCTGGAGAAGGATCAGTGGAGAAAGGTAGAACTCGATGGGGGCAATCAGAAGTAGCAATACTTTACTGAGTTTGTACCCCATAAGTTGGATGAGATCCGTCCACATATCCGTAGGTGAGATAGATTAGTTCCCATGAGCTTCAGATCATCTGGGAGGCATGATCTGAAAGGATAATAAATGGGATTTAGAGGAATCCAAGACCTTAGAATCTATAGCCCAAAAATAAGATAACTAGAGAGGAAAACATTCCTAAACTCCTCATAGCCTCTCCCTTATAAGTGTGGCATGCTACATACTTATAAAAAAAGACTCTACTTGACACAACTTTGTGAACACCCAATTGGCTATGAACCTAGGCTCTGATAGCAACTTTGTCACGGCCCAAACCAGGCCTAGCAGTGATAGGTGTCTCAAGTTTGCCGAGGATTGGAGACCACCCCCTTTTTCTAGTAAACCAGAACACAATATAATATAATAGAGAAAACAATCTGAAAGACAAGAAAAGATAATATAAGCACTTTGGATATAAAGAAACTGATAATCCAACAACTATCCCAATCCACAGTAATCCACAAACCCTCTATGGAACCATTATCAATCTTAGTCGGTACATACCCCCACCGATATCCAAAAAAACCAAATGGTAGTCTATGACACAAAAAAACATGACTTTAAAATGATAACCCTTCAGGAGATTGGAAGATCACTACTTCAAAGCTGACAACTGACAACCCAATAATCTATCACTGCACAGAAAAAGCAAAAGTGCCTTCAGACCCAGCATCATATGGGGATACAACATCTGGAGACGGCTAGTGAGATGAGCACTAGCATGTAACTCAAGGAAGGGATAAAATAATCCCATGTTCAATAGTTTAAAAATCATCCAAAAATAAATACACACAATAATATGCATATACAAATATATAAATAAAGCATGCCGAGATAGGTAACAAGGCTTAATATGCACTTTAAAACTTTAGCCTGGATTGTGTAGCATAACCGTCATAATTAAGTCACACACAACCAATATGGGTCCATCTCTCCCCCAGTTGGAAGGGCCTCAGTGTGTGTGGCCGAATGAACCAGAGGATAATCATACATACATATTTTTTATGGGGGACTCAAACCTCTCAACATATATCAAGGTGACTTAAGCACCAAACCATGTGATATGAGGGACTCGAACCTCTCAATCATATAATAAGAGAGACTCAAACCTCCCAATTATTTAGACCCCTACGTCGGTAACCATGATTTTTAATATTTTTCCCTTGGGACCTCTACTTTCATGGCTCAGCTACACAACCCTCTCTTAAGCCCAATTAAAAGAAAATATTTAGGACACATTCCAATTAATTAAACTAATTATGAATTAAGGCATCTTGCTGGTATCATCATACCAACCCCCCTTGTAAGTTCATTATCATGTCATATCCATCATCCATCACATGGGGAAATTCATGACCCCTTAGGTTCAAATTTTCCATTTGTACATGGAATCCATGTACCCCAATGTAAAATGAAATCAATCCATGGTTCACTAACCTTTTATGACAATGCATTATTATAATTGAGAAAGTCAAACCATATCATAAAACCATATTCATTACCAATTTCACAATTTGAGTTGAGGGAAAAATAATTTCCAAAACCATATATCAAGGAAAAATTATCAAACTGGGAATAACCATGACCCTTTAGTTTGTTTACCATTCCCATGCACCCCAATGAGTGTATAACTCAACAATATAAAGAGTAATAGTTCAATAGTCATTAAAATAAAACATCCAAACAATTTATATCCAAGACCCTCAACCTATAATACCCCATTATTTTTCTAGTCCCGTTTAGCTCCTAGTGTGTCAATGGACAACTTTAAAAATGTATAACTATTGATACCTATCAAATTTTCTAGCTATAGACCCACCATTTTGTAGATAATTGAATTATCTTTCCAACGATACCAATTTTGCCTTAATCCAATACTCGGTTGAGAAGTTATGGAGATTTTAGTGAAAAATAGTAGAGAACCGCGATAGCACCACGTCGCAGTGAGGTACAGAATCACAATTGTCTGATTTCCAGTGAAGCACCGCAATTAGCCCATGTCACGGTAAAGTCCAAATTCCTTTTACTCTCTTTTCTAGTAGCTCACCGCGATTGGCCGGTATCACGCCAGAAATCTCAATGGGATAGACACTGCATCGTGGTGGAGTGTAAAATGGCACTCGTTCTTTTCCAGTGATGCAACGCGATTAAGACGCATCACGCCAGAGGAAAAAATGACACTCATCCCTTTTCTAGTAAGCAACCGCGATAAGCAGCACGTCGGGCCGAGTGCCAAAGTTGGGATTCCAGTTCTGAACTTATTTTTTCAAAGGGCAATCTAGTCATTTCCCAAGCCCCCAATTCATGAAAAACACTAGATTAAACCTATTCTAAGCATTGTATGCTCACTTTTATCAAAATTACTCTCTAAGAAAACCCTAGAACTCAAATCTTAAACCTCAAGAAATCAAAAATTCCACCATTCTTTTTCCAAGATAACCCAAAATTTAAAATATTCGATAAATCATCTTCCAAAGCACAAATAGGAATTCAAGTTCAAGCTTCTTTATCAATTTCATCAATTAAGGTATATGGGGTTATGAACAAGGATAAAAGAGCCAAAAACTAGTTTTAAAGTTGATTTTTACATGAAATTATATGAATTTTAATTTAGTGTTTATACCCACCTATTGATATTTGAAGATTATGAGATTACAATTGATTTAGATGTTGAATTGCATGTCTACTTTTGTATTTTTATGCATGACATTAATTCTCATATTTAGAATTGAATTATCAAGATTTTTATTATTTAGCATGATATTTATGATGATTTGACATGAAATAGATGTATGGGTTATTAACCCTAGATTGAATGTTGTTATTTCAAGAAGATTGTGTTTTTAAGCATCCCATGGTTTGTTATATTCAGATTTTGAACAAAGATTTGATCTTGTGATATCATATTAGATATGGAATCCACTTTACAGATTTAACTATAGTTTACAGTAAACAGATTCACAAGAGGTTTTCATTGTAAACCCTTATACTAGTTTTAAAAGTGGATTTCCTACAGAATGAGCATACAGATTAAAGGGAGTAGTATTTAGCACCGAGTTGGGTATGTTTACATGCCCCAGAACTACGAGCTGACGTAGATATAGATTATTAGATTATTCTCATTTTTATATGGATGACAGTTACAGATATGATCACTTAGATTAGGTTATACTCTATGGCAAGAGTATGACACCTCTCCACAACGTAAGGTTTTCCCATAAGAGAACTAGACGTTGGACTCCATGTTAGCTCACATGGTTTATGTTGGTTAGAATAACCTCCTTATAGCCTAAAGAAAAGAGTAAAGAATAGCTGAAAAGCTTTCAGAAACTAAGTGTAAAGGCTCACAGCTTTATTCAGATATTGCTATACATAAGACATTAGCTACTAGATTTTAGATTTCAGTTTACAGATATAAAAATGAGTCATTTCTACACTTATACCGCATGATTTAAAGACAAAATATCAGTACAAATTTTAGAACTAAGTGTTTTGACTCACAAGATTTATACAATATTTTTATCACTCATGATGAATGATATTTTTAGCTTTCAATTATTCCAGCAAATGTGAGTCATTTATACTTAGCATGCATTATTTTACAAGTTTATACAAATATTGAGATATTATTTTACTTATGCATTCACCCCCATATACTCAGTACATTCCAGAAGTACTGATCCACACATATGTCTATGTGCTACATTGTCTTATAATATAGGTTCAGGTGCTCAGTTTCAGCAGTGTGTGTGATTTTGAGCATCTTCATCTACATACTGATAGTTGTTGAGTCCTCATAGTTCAGGGACCCATTCATTCAGATTTTCTAGTTTATTATAGTAGTTGATTTAGTATTTTTCAATTCGTTCGAGTCAGCTGGGAACTTGTCTAGTGGATTTTTAGTTATTAGTAGTAGAGGCTTGTCAGACTATTAGACATAGTTCAGATTTCTAGTATTACTTTTATAGACTTTGAGTCTAATATTTTAAGATATTATGTTTTGATAATATCAGGTTAGCTTAATAGAATTCCACAATTTAGCTTTGCTTTTATAGTAGAAGGTTGACAGGGTTAGCTTAAGGCTACTCATAGTTTTGAGCACTGTGTGACATCTTGGGACCCATTTTCAGGGTGTTACAAACTTGGTATCAGAGCCCAAGGTTATAAGAGTCCTAGAGATTTAGCCAAGATATGTTACGTAAAGTCTTGATCACGGGTGTAAAGCACGCCACATTTATGATCAAGAGGCTACGAGACATTTTTAGGAAATCATCCTTTTCTTTCATGATCTATTTGCTTACAGTGTCTCTATCTACTTTTATCTTATACTCTTATGTGACAATTGAATATGCCTTCTCACCGAGATAATGCACGCAAAAATAATAACTAGCCACCCCAACCTACTGACCCTATGAATGAGAATATATCCTATGCTGAATTTCGGGCTTCCTTTCAGGCGTTAGCCCAAGCTGTGACTGTAAATGTTCAACGCAACCATCAGGCTACATTCCTACTTTAGCAGAATGGGGATTTAGCAACAGCCAAATTCGTGACTTCATGAGAATGAATCTACCTGATTTCTTTGGGTCTAAAGCAGGTGAGACAACAACTTTACTTAGATAAGATAAGGAATATCACTAAGATTATGCATGTTACTGAGGAGGAAAGTGTAAAGTTGGCATCGTATAGGATGAAGGATATGGCGTATGATTGGGTGGTTATGTGGAATAATGGTAGAGGTGAGAATACAACTCTTAAGAGTTGGCAGGTGTTTCAGGATATATTTCTCGATAGGTTATTTCCACGTGAAATGAGAGAAGCTAAGGTAGAGGAGTTTTTGAACTTGAGATAGGGCTCAATAATGAGGAAATAGTACTGCCTTAAGTTTAACTAGTTGTCTAAGTATGCCCTTGATATGATGGCTGACCCCTGGGCGAGTATGAGTAAGTTCGTTACTGAAGTATCTGGTTTGGTAGTCAAGAAGCGTAGGACTGCCATGCTTATTGGTGAAATGGATCTTTCTAGGATTATGTTTCATGCTTAAAATATTTAGGTAGAAAAGTTGAAGGGGAGAGAGAGAGGAAATAAGAAGGCTAGAACTAAGCAATTTGAGTATGGCTAGACAAAGTTTGGAGGGAGAAACCATCCATAATTTTAGAATCATTCATCTATGCCAGCACTATCTTCAGCCAGTGCTCCTACCCCTAGAGTTATACAAGAGTAGTGGGATAAGACTTATATGTCCAGATCTTAGAATAGTGTGAGTGAAAAACCTAGTTATCTTCCATGTGCTAAGTGTGTTAAAAATTATCTTGGTGAGTGTTTGTTGGGACACATTGGTTGTTATGGTTATGGTAAGTTGGGTCATGGAATCAAAGAGTGTCCTCATTCTGGGAAGGTAAACAGGGATGTTCATCCCCAGACTCAGGCTACTAGCGCACCAGCCCCTCTAGGTCGCCCAGTCCATCCTTAGGGCACATAATCCAGTACCAATGACGGTCAGTTCTAGAATCAGTTTTATGCTTTACCATCCCATCAGGAGAAGGAGAGTTCACCAGATAATTTTATTGGTATGCTTCATGTCTTTCATCTCGATGTTAATGTATTGTTAGACCGTGGGTCAAATTTCTCTTATGTGACCCCACTAGTTGCAGTAAATTTTGAAGTAGGTCCTAAAAATCTTTCTATGCCCTTCTTGGTTTCTACCTCAGTGGGTGCGTCAGTTATTGTCAAACGAGTCTATAGAAAATGTCCTATCATTGTCCTTCATAGGATCATGTTAGCAGACTTAATAGAGTTAGATATAATAGAATTTGACCTTATTCTGGGCATGATTAGCTCTATTTCTATTATGCATCTATAGATTGTCGCACCCTAGTGGTGAAGTTTTAGTTACCAGATGAGCCAGTATTTGAGTGGGAAGGTAATTCAGTATCTCCCAAGAGTTATTTCATATCCTATCTTAAAGCCAGAAAGTTGATATCAAAAGGGTGTATCTATCATCTAGTCTGAGTCAAAGACATTAAATTTGAGGCTCCAATAGTTCAGTCAGATCGTGTAGCCAGAGAGTTTCCTGATGGTTTACCTGAAGGTTTGCCAGGGGTACCTCTCAATAGGGAAATAAAATTTGGTATTGACCTTCTTCCAGATACTCAGCCATCTCTATTCCACCATATCGTATGCCTCCATCCAAGCTTAAGGAGTTAAAAGAGCAGCTTATAGATCTCTTAGATAAAGGTTTTATAAGGCCCAGTGTTTCTCCATGGGGCGCTCCCATCCTATTGGTGCGAAAGAAAGATGGTTCTTTGCGAATGTGCATTGACTATCATCAGTTGAATAAAGTCACAATAATAAACAAATAGGCTCTTCCTAGGATTGATGACTTATTCGACCAACTCCAAGGTGCAAGTTACTTCTCCAAGATATACCTTAGATCCGGCTATCATCATCTTAGATTAAGGGAATGTAATATTCCAAAGACAACTTTTAGAACCCATTACGGTCATTTCGAGTTTCTAGTCATGTCTTTCGGGCTAACAAATACCCCACAGCCTTCATGGACTTGATGAACAGAGTCTTCAAACAATATTTGGACATATTTGTCATAGTCTTTATCGATGATATTCTTGTCTATTCTCGTACTGAGGATGATCATACAGACTATCTTAGAATAATATTGCAAACTCTTAGAGATTACTAGTTATTCGCCAAATTCAGCAAATGTGAATTTTAGCTAAGATCAGTAGCTTTCCTTGGTCATATTATTTTTAGTGATGGAATTAGATTTGATCCCCAAAAGACAGAAGCCGTAAGAAACTGGCCCTAGACATATCTCTCCATCAGACATTAAAAGTTTCTTGGGTTTAGCTGTCTATTACAGATATTTTGTTGAAGGTGTTTCTTCTATTGCATCCCCTATGTCTAGATTAAATCAGAAGAAAGTTAATTTTTAATGGTCAAATTCCTATGAGAAGAGTTTTCAAGAGTTGAAGACTCGACTCACTTCAGCCCAGTTTTAGTGCTACCTGATGGTACATATGGATTTGTTGTATATTATGATGCCTATAGAATTAGTTTGGGTTGTGTTTTGATGTAGAGAGGTAGGGTTATATCCTATGCCTCTAGAGAGCTTAAGCCTCATGAAAAAAACTGTTCTACCTAAGATCTTGAGTTAGCTGTTGTTGTATTTACGTTGAAAATTTAGAGGCACTATCTTTATGGGGTGCATGTTGACGTGTTCATGGATCATAAAAGCTTGCAATATGTGTTTACTAAGAGGGAGTTGAATTTTTGTCAGAGAAAGTGGTTAGAATTGTTGAAGGATTATGATATGTGTGTATTGTATCATTCAGACAAGGAAAATGTAATGGCAGGCGCCCTTAGTAGATTGTCTATGGGCAGTGTTGCTTATGTAGAGGATGATAAGAAGAGTTAGTTCGGGAAGTTCACAGGTTAGCTAGATTGGGTGTGAGGTTGGTTGACTCAGTTGAAGGGAATGTTTGGATTCAGAGTAGTTTAGAAACTTCTCTAGTTTCTGAAGTGAAAGAGAGGCAGGATAAGGATCCTAGTTTGGTCAAACTGAAGGGTTCAGTTAAAGACCAAAAGGTAGATGTTTTCTCCCAAGGGGGACATAGTGTGTTGAGATACCAGAATAGATTGTGTGTGCCATGTGTTGATGATTTAAGGAAGTAGATTATGGAAGAAGCGTATGGTGTAAATTAATCCATTTATCCAAGAGCCACCAAGATGTATCACGATTTGCAAGAAGTCTATTGGTGGAGTGGTATGAATAAAGATATCGCATAATTTGTAGCCAAGTGTGCGACTTGTCAACAAGTTAAGGTAGAGAAACAAAGACCAAGTGACACATTGTAGGAGTTTGATATTCCCACTTGGAAGTGGTAAGAGGTGAACATAGACTTTGTGATAGGATTACCCCATTCACGTCGACAACATGATTCAATTTGGGTTATTGTAGACCGATTGGCCAAATCAGCCTATTTCTTGCTAGTTCACACATCCTACACAGATGAAGACTATGCTAAGCTGTATATCAGAGCATTGGTTAGATTGTATGGAATTCCCTTGTCCAACATCTTAGATAGGGGTACTCACTTTACCTCTTAGTTTTGGAATGTCTTTCAGAAAGGTCTTGGTACCCAAGTTCATCTCAGTTAAGCTTTTTACCCACAGACAGATAGCCAGACATAGAGGACCATTCAGACCTTAGAGGATATGTTAAGGGCATGTGTTCTTGATTTCAAAGGCAGTTGGGATGAAAACGTGCCATTGATCGAGTTTGCCTACAATAACAATTTCCATTCTAGTATTCAGATGGCCCAGTTTGAGGCTCTTTATGGGCGAAGTTGTAGATCACTTGTCGGTTGGTTTGAAGTGGGTAAGGTCACTTTAATTGGGCCAAATATGGTATTTGAAGCCATGTAGAAATATCAGTTGATTCGAGAGAGATTGAAAGAAGCTCAGAGTCGTCAAAAATCTTATCCAGACGTAAAAAGGAGAGATCTTGAGTTTTAAGTGGATGATCTTGTGTATTTGAAGGTTTCACCCATGAAGGGGGTGAATATATTAGAAAAAAGTGGAAGCTCAGTCCCCGAATGTAGGACCCTATAGAATTTTAAGTCGTGTGGGGAAGGTAGCGTATGAGCTGAGCTACCTGCAGACTTATCATCAGTTCACCCAGTGTTCTATGTATCCTTATTGAAGTAGGGTATGGACGATTCAGCTGTTAGAGTCCCTTTAGAAAGCATGGACATTCAGAATAGCCTTTCATACAAAGAAGTTCCAGTAGAGATTCTTCATCATCATACTCGTAGACTAAGGAACAAAGAAGTTTCCTTGGTTAAAGTATTGTGGCAAATTCAGTCCGTTGAGGGTGCTACTTAGGAAGAAGAAGCATACATGCGTACCAAGTATCCTCACCTCTTCTCCATAAACTCGGATTTAGCCTAAGGTGATAGTCTTCCTTAATTCAGATCTTTTCCAGTCTCAGATTCAGCCATAAAGTTATCTTCATGTAAATTCATGCATTCGTAGATTAGTTCAGTCGCTCAGTATATTTCAGATTCAGTCATGCAGTTTTGTTTCAGTTGTGCATGCTAGAGTATAGCCTCAGTCCTTCAGTATCTTCAGTTTAACTATTCTCATTCAAGGACGAATATTCCCAAGGGGGAGATATTGTAATACCCCATATTTTTCCTAGTCCCGTTTAGCTCCTAGTGTGTCAAGGGACAACTTTACAAGTATATAACTCTTGATATATTTGGATTTTTCCAGCTCTAGACCCACCAGTGTGTAGATAATTGAATTAGCTTTTCAATGATACTAATTTTGCCTTAATCCAATACTCGGTTGAGAAGTTATGGCGATTTTAGTGAAAAATAGTAGAGCACCATGATAGAAACCGCATCGCGGTGAGGTTCAGAATTGCAATTGTTTGATTTCCAATGAAGCACCGTGATTATCCCGCATCGCGGTGAAGACCGAATTCTCGCTAATCCCTTTTCTAGTAGCTCACCGCGATTGACCGGTATCGCGCCAGAAATCTCAATGGGACAGACACCGCATCGCGGTGGAGTGAAAAATAGAACTTATCCTTTTCCAGTGACGCAATACGATTATGTCATGTCATGCCAGTGTCCAAAATAGCACTCGTCCTTTTTCCAGTAAGCCACCGCGATAAGCAGCGCGTCGCGCCGAGTCCCAAAGTCGTGATTCTAGTTCCAAACTAATTTTTCCAAAGGGCAATCTAGTCATTTCCCAAGCCCCCAATTCGTGAAAAAGACTAGATTAAACTTATTCTAAGCATTTTATGCTCACTTTCATCAAAATTACTCTCCAAGAAAATCTTAGAACTCAAATCTTAAACCTCAAGAAATCCAAATTCCACCATTATTTTCCCTAGATAACCCAAAATTCAAGATATTTAATAAATCATCTTCAAAACCCTAATTTTATGCTTGTTCGTGTCCATTTTGGAGAATCAGTTTGGTTTTATGCCTGGTCGCTAGACGATAAAGACAATCCACCTGGTGAGGAGATTGGTGGAGCAGTATAGGGAGAGGAAGAGGGATTTGCACATAGTGTTCATCGACCTGGAGAAGGTGTATGACAAAGTTCCTAGGGAGGTTTTTTGGAGATGCTTGGAGGTGAGAGGGGTCCCGATGTCCTGCATCAGAGCTATTAAGGACATGCACGATGGAAGGAAGACTTAGGTAAGGATGGCGGGAGGAGACTCAGGGCATTTTTTTGTTGAGATAGGGTTGCATCAGTGATAGACTCTTAGCCCATTTCTGTTTGCATTGGTGATGGACGTGTTGACGCAAAGTATTCAAGGCGAGGTTCCTTGGCGTATGTTATTTGCATATGATGTAGTGCTGATTGATGAGATGCGAGAGGGTGTGAATGAAAGACTGAAGGTTTGGTGGCAAACCCTTGAATCTAAGGGGTTCTGGTTGAGTAGGTCCAAGAGAGAATATATGGAATGCAAGTTTAGTAATTCGAGTTAGAAGGACGAAGTGGTGTTGAGGTTAGATTCCCAGGATATTTGTAAGAGGGATAGTTTCAAGTATCTTGGGTCTATAATTCAGGGGAATGACGAGATTGATGAGGATGTCTCTAAACATATTGGATCAAGTTGGATGAAGTGGAGGTTCGCCTCGAGAGTGTTGTGTGATAACAAGGTGCCCCTTAAGCTTAAAGGCAAATTCTACAGAGTGGCAGTCCGGCCGGCCATGTTGTATGGAGCGGAGTTTTGGCCAGTCAAGAACTCCCACATTTAATGATTGAAGGTGTTGGAAATTACAATGTTTTGTTGGATGTGTGAACTTACTAGAAGGGATAAATTTAGGAATGAGACTATTAGGTAGAAGATGGGAGTGGCTTCGGTGGAGGACAAGTTGCAATAATGAAGGCTGAGATAGTTTGGCTATGTGATGAAGAGGGTCACGGATGCCCCAGTTCGTAGGTGTGAGAGGTTAGCTTTGGATGGATTTAGATGGAGTATAGGTAGGCCGAAAAATACTGGAGGGAGGTGATTAGAAATAACATGGAGCAGCTTCAGGTTACTGAGGACTTGACCCTAGATAGGAAGGTATGGAGGTCGCAGATAAGGGTAGAAGGCTAGTGTGAGTGTGTGGGTTGTAGCAAGATGTTAGGAGAGATCTTGTGTAGCCGGGTTAGTAAGCATAGGACTGTGTCGATTAGTAGGAGCCTCTAGTCAGTAGAGTTTGTGTGTGGTGGGTGTCTTTAGTCTATGGGTGTATGTTACTACAAGGTGGGTGTCCTATCTCTTATTTCTTATTTCGAATTACTCATATTTCTATTATTTTGTATTTCTATGATATCTATTTTATTATTGCTTATTCCTTATTTATGTTATGTCATCCATCCTACTGCATTTTTCACTACAACCTTATGTACTATTCTCTAGCCTGAGCCAAGGGTTTATTGGAAATATACTCTCTACTTCTTCAGAGGTAGTAGTATGGACTGCATACTTTTTACCCTCCCCAGACCTCACTTTGTGGGAATACACTGGGTCTGTTGTTGTTGTTGTATCTTTAAAAGCATAAATAGGAATTCAAGTTCAAGCTTCTCTATCAATTTCATCAATTAAGGTATGTGAGGTTATGAACAAGGATAATTCTTTCATCCTTGTTCCCAAAATTAGTTTTAAAGTTGATTTTTACATGAAATTATATGAGTTTTAGTTTAGGGTTTATACCCACTTATTACTATGTGAAGATTATGAGATTACAATTGATTTAGATGTTGAATTGCATGTCTACTTTCGTATTTTTATGCGTATGACATTAATTCCCAGATTTAGAATTGAATAATGAAGATTTTCATTATTTAGTATGAACTTTATGATGATTTGACATGAAATAGATGCATGGGTTATTATCCCTAGTTTGAATGTTGTTATTTCAAGAAGATTATGCTTTTAAGCACTCCATGATTTGTTATATTCAGATTTTGAACAAAGATTTGATCTTTTGATCTCAGCTTAGATATGAAGTCCACTTTACAGATTTAACTACAGTTTACAGTAAACAGATTCACAAGAGATTTTCATTATAAACCCTTATACTAGTTTTAAAAGTGGATTTCCTACAAAATGAGCATACAGATTAAAGGGAGTAGTATTTAGCATCGATTTGGGTATGTTTACATGCCCCAGAACTACGAGAAACATAGGTAAACATTATCATATTATTCCCATTTCTATATGGATGACAGTTACAGATGTGATCACTTAGATTAGGTTATACTCCATGGCAAGGGTATGACACCTCTCCCCAACATAAGGTTTTCCCATAAGGGAACTAGACGTTGGACTCCATGTTAGCTCACATGGTTTATGTTGCTTAGAAGAACCTCCCTGCAGCCTACAGAAAAGAGTAAAAAATAACAAAAAAGCTTTCAGAAACTAAGTGTAAAGGCTCACAGTTTTATGCAGATATTTCTTTACATAAGACATTAGCTACTAGATTTCAGCTTTTAGTTTATTGATATTAAAGTGACTCCTTTCTATACTTAGACCACATGATTTAAAGATAGAATATCAGTACAACTTTTAGAACTAAGTGTTTTGACTCACAAGATTTATACAATATGTTTTGTTACTCATGATGCATGATTTTTTTAGCTTTCAGTTATTCCAGCCAATGTGAGTCATTTATACTTAGCATGCATTATTTTACAATTTTATACGAATATTGAGATATTATTTTACTTATACATTCATCTTCATATACTCAGTACATTCCAGAAGTATTGATCCACATATACTTCTATGTGCTACATTGTCTTATAATGTATGTTTAGGTGCTCAGTTTCAGTAGCGTGAGTGATTTCGAGCATCTCCATCTGCATTCCTACAGTTGGTGAGTCCTCATAGTTCGGGGACCTAGTCATTCCGATTTTCTAGTTTATTACAGTAGTTGATTCAGTATTTTTCAGTTTGTTCTAGTCAGCTGGGGACTTGTCCCAGTGGCTCTCTTGTTATTAGTAGTAGAGGCTTGTCAGACTGTTAGATATAGTTCAGATTTCCAGTATTACTTTTCCAGACTTTGAGTCTAATATTTTCAGATATTATGTTTAGATAATTTCAGCTTAGCTCAGACAAAATTTTACAATTTATCTTTGATTTTATATCTATATTTGCTTTATTATGAGCTTCAGATTTAGTAGAAGGCTGACAGGGTTAGCTTAAGACTATTCGTAGTATTGAGCACCGTGTGACATCTCGGGACCTATTTTCAGGGTGTATCACAACCCATAGCTCAAAACCCAACATCAAAACCATGAATAATAAACAAATTTTCCTGCCATTAAGAAAATAAAAGTACAAGGAAAGAGGTACATACCTTAGATACACGAGAATTTGAAAGAAATTCAGATCTTGAGACCCAAAAGATGAACGTATGATGAAATCCTTAGGCTCTCTTGGGGTTTGTGAGCTTGAGAGTGGAATTGGGGATTTTTAATCCCTTAAAACTGAAAGGAATAGACTATATGATGCTTAAGGTTCGTGCATAGGTGAAAAATCTTCAATACCCTTTATTCCAAGTAAACAAAATAAAAACTGTGCAAATTTTACATAGCGGAGTGGCATGGACCTTATTGCATAGGCTCACCTCCGTGCTACGCTGCTAAATACAGAGATTTTCCTCCATGGCAAGCTGTCTATCACGAAGTGTAGCCTCTATGACATGGTGATATCACGGAGGCTCACTGCCTCTGTGGTCCAAAAGTACCCTAAACCCCATTCAAAAATTCCGAAACTCTCTTGGGATACTCCATTAACATGCCTAAACACAATTGAAGTAAAAAATCGACAGTTCAAATACGGGAGGTCCAAGATTAAAATGCTTGAAATTTGGAGAGTGTAACAAAAATAAATAAAGAAAATGAGGTTTTCCTAAGAGTTCCTTTGGCTTCCCAAAGACAGGATGTAGACGTTATCACATTGATCCACATGAATCTATTAGATTCTTTCTCTTGTACCAACAATACCAGTGAACTAGGTGCTCTGATACCAATTTTTTCATGACCTAATTTCGGGAGTCAAGATGGCACCTACTTTAACCCACTAGTAGGTAAGAAAAATTGTAGCCCGAATTAAAAAGTAATGGACTAGATGGTGGAAGGCATAAAAGACATCGAAGGTAAGCATTCAATATAGAGTTGTAAGCAATATAAATATGAGTACAACAATACAAATGTCAAATGAGAGAGAGACAGAGAAAGAATAAAAGAAATATCACACGACCTATTAAGGTCGGTACAAAAGCTACAAAATCCAAAAGAATAAAAGTACTAAAAAGTATCCAATATAAAGGTAGTCTCAAAAAGTAAAGACCATCCTAAAAGTAGTAGAAAGAGAGAGGATCAGCTTCGACTCTAAAAGCTCACTCTATCTCCAAATCCTAAAAGCAAGCTAGATAAAACATCAACGATGGTGAATCGTACTCAAATATGCATTAGAAAAAGATGCAGAAGTGTAGCATTAGTACCAAAGAAACAAATACTCAATAGTCACCATCGGTCGACTGAGCTAAATCATAATAAAAGTATAATAAAATGTGAGAAAGCAATATAAAGTCATGGAATGAGATGATATCAAGAAAACTACTTCAAATTTGGGAATAAGTAATTATTATGCATAGTAAATAATTTAAATAATTATAGACTAACTATAACCTAACTGGACCCCCATAAGCTATAAGTTGCAAATTATGAAGGAAAACCCAGTAGAGCCCCCATAAGCTTGGTAGGTCCAAATAGGGAAGAGAGTATCTATAATCATAACTTCACGTGAACAACAACGTGTCTATACTTGAGATTCCCTTCAAACTATAATTCAAAGTTTGAATCGGAACTAGAGAATGAAATCATCATAATAATGTCATAAAAGGGTCATAAATATCGGACTTGAACTGGAACTAGAGTATCATACCATCATATCAAAGTATCATACATGAATTATAATTGATGGACTTGAATTGAAACTAGAAAACAAGTACAAGGTCACAAGTTTAGCCAAAGGTTGAAAAGGTATCTAAATTATTCTAAGGGTCAAGAATTATTCGAGGGTGTCTAAAGAAGACCTCCCATGTCTACAAGGGGCTAATTTAGATATTTGACTTAAAAGAGGACTGTCAGGGCCCACTACTAATCCTAAAAGTACATACTACGGTAAGTTTCTACCCAAAACTAATCTAAGGCTCTAATATTTCACTATTAAATATTAAATAATTCAAAACTGGGCTTGAGATAACACCCTAACACAAGGGAGCAATAATGAGCCCAAACTCTACCTAGAACGGCTCTCTAAGTGGCTAAATATTCCAAAAATCACTTAACATACAATCAAGTCATAAAACCCTACCCATAGCTAGCATAATAGCATAATACTATACCAATATCACAACAAAGTTTAAAATGTGAGGAAAATTGGCCTAGCCTACCTAGACATCATTGAAAGCTTGATAAAGTCCACGAAATTAGATTTTTCCCTTCCGAGAAGCTTTTGCATGATTCACACCATTAAAATAATAATCTATATGTTAACACGAGAATAAAATACCCATATTGCATTTAAATGTACTGGGTCAAAAATTGAGCTAAACATCTTTGTGGGGCCCGCTTGCAAAATCACCACTTTGAAATCGTCGACGCATCCCTCTAAGCCAAGGATCATTTAACCTAAAAAATTGGTGAAACTTGAGCACAAATAGACCCTAAATCAGACCGTAAATTAAACTATAGATTTGGGTTTAAATCAAAAAATAAATCAAGAATTCAATGGAAACTTATGAAAATAGAGGTGAGAAGATGATCAAAATGATATCTCCAAAACAGTGCGGACACCTAAGGATTGATCTCTACACTGTCTTAGCTCTCTAGGGTTTTTATGTATTTGGGACTAAACACAATTGTAGAGAAATTAGGTTCTACATCATTTAATATCGCTAGGTGTCCCATAATCGTGATCACAGGGACGTCGTTGCGAATGTGATGCCTGAACCAACTTACCCTTCATGAACGCAGATAGTACACCATGAACGTAAAGGAGAAAGTGAGACCAATCGGTCAGGTGATTCTTCGTGAAATCAAAGGCTGGCTTGCGACCTTGGCCTGCACCAGCTGAAGTTGTCCCTTGGGATTCGTTTGGAATCCCATGAACATAATTGAACTATGCTACCCTACCAAATTCAATAATCTAGATGCAACGTGCCATTAAAAGCTTCATTCGAGGCCGTTTCAATGAAATATGGGTCCTACACCCTAGGGTTGTTTTAACCATAATCCATCCAATAGCCCAAAATGAGTTCGAAAGCCTTGAGACTCAAACCAAGGGTCCCCCTAGCCTAAAATTGACGTTTCAGATCTAATAAAACTGTCGAAATTAGCAGACAAGGATTTTTACCTGTAGTATAGGACTGATACCCTATGCTGAACAACATAAACTTTAAAATTAGGAATTGTCTCTAAAATAAAATGAACTGTCTCACAACCAAACTATCGGCTCTTGCAAGTCAAAAATGACTTTGGATAACTATGGGAAAGCTTTAAACTCTGAAATAGTACAGAAATGTAGAAAATAACCTAGAGAGTCATTATAATATCCACTACTAAAAGAACTTTCATCTGCAAAAGTAAAGGATCAAGATGTACCTGAAGGCTCAAACAGGAGGAAATACAGGGCCTGCAGCTTACTCTCGATCTCCAAGGTAGCCTCCTCGACTGGACGGTATCTCCACTAGACTTTAAACACTGGAATCTCTCTAGAGCACAACTGCCTGACATCCCTTGACAATATAGAAACTAGATCCTTCATTAATATCAGCCTCTCATCCAACTAAATTGAGTCCTATCAAAGCAAGTGAGACTCATTCAAAATGTATCACTTCAACACATAGACATTGAAAATTGGGTGAATAGTTGAAAAGTATGGAGAAAGTCCAACTCATAAGCTAGCTCTCCAATGGTTCGAAGTATCTCAAATAGCCCAATATACCTGGGGTTAAACTTGTCCCTTTTTCCAAACCTCATTATGCCCTTCATAGGCGATACTCAAAAGAAAACCCAATCAACAACTCCTAGTTTCAAAAAGTAAAGTTTGTTGTCAACATAACTCTTCTACTTACTCTGAGCTACCCATAACCTATCCTAAATCACCTGCACTCTATCCAAAGACTCATGAAGCAAGTCTATACCATAAGGACTAAGATCAGAAGTTTCAAACATGCTAATTAGAGATTGACAATGCTTACCATACAATGACTTATATAGTGCAGCTAAGTGTTCTCTCACTAACCTCTAAAGTCTATCACACACGTGCGGAGAATATCCTCTTATACCTAAATAGTCCGCTCTATTTGACCTTCAATCTGAGGGTGGAATGCGGTGCTAAGGTCAACCTGAGTACATAATTACTCTTGAAATATCCTCTAAAAGTTGGAAGTGAATGCTAAGCCTTTATCTGAAATATGGAAATAGGTACTCCATGAAGACGAACTATCTCACAAACATAGATACGAGCTAACCTTTTGGCCTTGAACAAAATCTGTATTTGGATGAAATTCACCGATTTGGTCAACCATATATAATGATGTAGATCCTATAGGAACCACAGGAAGTATGAGGTAAACCACTCACGAAGTCCATTGTAATCGCTCCCATTTCCCCTCAGGAATGGGTAGCTCCTAAAACAATCCACCTGATCCTTGATGCCCAACATTTTCTTGTTGACAACACAAACACTGAGCTACAAAGTTCTCTACATCCTTATTTATACCACTCCACCAGTGATGCTGCCTTAAATCTCTATACATCTTAGCTGTCTTAGGGCAAATAAAATGTTAGGAGCTATGAGTCTTTGGCAATATTAACTAATTAGGTCCCCAACCCTCAAAACATAAATACGACTATCAAAGCTTAAATACCCTCAAAATTTAAGCTATTTTGACTGGACTCACATCTAAGAACCTGATCATAAATGCCACAAAGTCTACTATTCTCAAACTAACAATCCTAAATTTGCTTCATCAAGTTTGATCTATCCTAAACACTAGAAAGAATTCTCATGGGGTCTGAACTATCAAGTCGAACCATCAAGTTGGTTAAGGAAAATTCCAAAGCCAACAGCTACTCTGAAATGGAAATAAAGGCCAAGCTACCCATACTCACCACCTTCCGGATCAAGGCATTCGCTACCACATTCGCCTTGACCAGATGGTATAGAATAAAGATATCATAGTCTTTCGTCAAATCAATTCACATGTGCTGTCTCAAATTAAGCTCCCTCTGGGTCATAATATACTGAAGAATATATTGGTCAGTATAGATCTCACAACAAAATCATACAAGTAATGTCTCCAAATATTAAGCATAAAAACTATGACTGCTAATTCCAAATCATGTGTAGGGTAGTTACGCTTATGTATCTTTAGTTTCCTCGATGTATAAGCAATAACTCAACCCTGCTACATCAAAAAATAAACCAACCCAACACCAGAATAATCACAATAAACAATAACCCCTCGCTTTTAACTGGAAGAATCAAAATAAAAGAGAAATTGAGCAAGTCCTTAAGCTTCCAAAAGCTCGACTCACACTCAATAGACCTTTGAAAAGGAGCCTCTTTCTGAGTAAATCTAGTTATAGGTGTTGCAATAGTAGTCAATCTCTCAACAAACCGCCTATTTGTTCCTACCAAAATAATAAAATACAAATCTTGATCGGAGATATAGGTCTAGCCCAATCACGAATAGCCTCAATATTCATCAGATCCACCATAATCCTGTCCTTAGATACCACATGCCCTAGGAATGTCACAAACTCTAACCAGAACTCACACTTTGAGAATTTGGCAAAATGCCTAAGATCTCTTAAAGTTTGGAGCGAAATCCTCAAATGCTGCTCATGCTCCTCTATACTCCTCAAATAGAAAAGGATATCATCAATGAAAACTATCATGAATAAGTCTAAATAGGGCCTTATAACACAATCCATCAAGTCCATAAACGCGACCGAGGAATTAGTCAACACAAAAGACATCACCAGGAACTCATGGTGACCATAGCGAGTTTTGAAGGCTGTCAATCCTCAACTAGTGGTAACTGGATCTCAAGTCAATCTTAGAAAACACTACTGCTCCCTATATTTGGTAAAATAAATCATCAATGAGAGGTATATGCCACCTATTCTTCATTGTTACCTTATTCAACTATTTGTAGTCAATACATATAGGAACGAAACCATTCATTTTCTTTATAAATAAGACTGGAGCACCCTAAGGTGATACACTAGATCTAATAAAACCCTTACCCAAGAGATCCTAAAGCTGTGAATTTATCTCCTTAAGATACCATAGAAATAGGTCAGGTGCCCAACTCAAGATCAATAGCAAACTTAATATCGCACTCAGGAGAAAGGCCAAGTAGGTTAGTAGAGAAAACATTAGAAAAATCACAAACAATAGGAACATAATCAAATGAAGGACTCACAACACTAATATCATGAACATAAGAAAGATAAGACTCACAACCCTTCAACACTAATCTCTTATCCCAAACATAAAAAATAATCCCCGTCAGTGCACAACTAATAAAATGCTGCCACAAAACTAAGGTGTTCCAATCATGGATTAAGTAACAATTTTGGTGAAGTAATCTAAGATCCCATGGCAAGGGAAAAAACCATTCCATGCCAATAATCACAACTAAATCCACTATATCTAGCATAATAAGGTTGATCCAAGTATCAAACTCTCAAACAGTCACTCAAACAGTCACAAAACATGATCATTAAGCCGATCCACTGCTAAAAAATCACCCATAGGAGTAGATACAAACAATGTCACAGATAAAGGCTCCTAAGAAAACTCTAACCATGGTGCATTATAAGTAAACATACAAATAAATGATATCGGATCAAATAAAGATATAGATGGCTAACGACATGCTGAAATCATACTTTTAATAATTGTATTTGAAGATTCCACCTCTGGCCTACTAGGTACAATATACAATTCGCCCTGTATGCCGCTGGGCTAGGTACCTAACTAACTACCTGTGCTACTTACTTGAGTACATCCTCTAGAATCTTGAGGACTACGCATGCGACCCTTAGCACCACCCCTCAGTAGTGGTGATACTAATCTGATCGATTGATTACTCTGGGCTGCAGGTTAAATCCGTCCATGTCGAGGACACTCTTTAGAGAATGGACAATAACTGCATAATCATAACAAGACCCATGTACTCTGCTCTATCTAGAAGATGCAACTAACTATGAATAGCCACCTCGATTTGAATACCCAGACTGTGCACCTCTCAAAAATTGGCCACTACCCTGGCTACTATAATTGGACTAATCTCTATTTGTAATCTGCAGTGCTGTGTGAATGGGCCTCTAGACTATCCCTAGTACTAATGAGACTAACATAGAGGGTACCTACCATGAGAACCTTCTTCTCTGAACTGTGATCCACTATGGCTCCCACTAAAGCTACCCTACTGACGTTGCCTCTTATCGGTGCCCCCTTAGGCCTTGTGATGCATCTCTTTAATAGTCTGAGCGTAATCATAAATATCAATAAAGGACCTACCAGGGGCAGGTAAACTCTGAGTAGCCATGGAAATAAAAGGACTCTGCCCTAATAAAATACCAAATCCACTCATACTCAGTAGGTAAGATCGCAATAACATGTTTGGCTAACTTGTAAAACTAGGCCTCATACTCAACAACTGACATAGAATCCTGCTACATGCTATTAACTGATCCCATAGACATTCTCAAAGACTGCGAGGAATATACTTCTCTAAGAAAGCCTCAGATAATTGAGTTAATGTCATGGGGGAGATCTAGTTGACCTAGAATCAACATAACCTCACCACCAATGTCTAGCTACCTAGTCTAATTAAAAAGTAGTGTAGTAGACCCTACACACCTCAACCATGCCCAAATTATGGAGCCTCTCCTCACAATAAGTTAAAAACTTAAACGCATCTTTTCTTGGGCCCCTTCAAATCTAGGTGGATTCGATCTTAAGAATTGGCCCAACATATTCTGCTTATTGATTATCATAACTAGCCAAACAGCTACCAATTGTGGATCTACCAGTGCTGGAGGAATCTTAACTCTAAGAGTCGTAACTGCAAGTTGCACTCCTAAATCAGTACCACTCTAGTCTGCAGACTGAGCACATCAGACGATACACTACCTACCAATCCTAATAACTATATCAAGGAATCTTTGAGCACTGAAGAAGAAATAACCCCTGGTGAGGCCTGGGCTTCCCCTGGTCTATCGATCACCGGGGTGGCAGAACCTTTGGATCTACATTTGCCTTAGGATCAATAATAGGATATAATTAAGGCTTTTTTCCCTAATACTTAGCTGGTGTTCCAGCTTTAGCATGGCCTCGACATCTAATTTGGCCATGACCTCTAGTGGGTGCTCTAGATGGAGACTCGGGGTCCTCATCTCCAGTCATCGTAGCTCGCATCTTAACCATCTGCAAAAGAGTGAAATAAGGAAAATTTACAAACCAACATAGACTCGAAAAATGAAAATAAATAAATAAAATAAGGTTTTCCTAAGAATTTCTTTTAGCCTCCCAAAGATAGGATGCAGGCGTTATCACACCGATCTATGTGACTCTATTAGATTGTTTCTCTTGTACCAACAATACCAGTGAACCTAGGTTCTTTGATACCAATTTTGTCATGACCCAGTTTTGGAGTCATGATGGCACCTACTTTAACGCACCAGTAGGTAAGCAAAATCATAGCCCAAAATAATGAGTAATGGGCTAGATGGTGGAAGGCATAATACACACCAAAGGTAAGCATACAATATAGAGTTTTAAGCAATATAAATATGAGTAAAACAGTACAAATGTTAAACAAGAGTGAGAGAGAGAATAAAAGAAATATCCCACGACCTAGTAAGGTAGGTACAAGGGCTACTAAATCTGAAAGAATAAGAGTACTAAATAGTATCCAGAGTAAATACATAAAGTACCCCCTGATCTTGGCTGACTTTTTCAAAAAGACACCTAAACTATACTTTTGACCTATTACCCCACGAATCTTACTTAAATCATTGCAAATACACCATTTTGACCCTTTGCGTGTATACACGCGCCTGTTGTGCGTGAAAGGCTCAAAATTGACTTTATTTACCAATTAAAAGCTGCCATATGTAAATAATTTTATCTATAATTTATCTTTTTTTAAAAAAAATCAATATTTATTTACTTTTTATCCCATACCCCCCCCCCCCGCAACACCCCCATCCACCGATACAAAACCCCATTGTCTTCTTCAACACTTGCATATACTACTTCTCTTTTCCTCCATTAAAGCTCCATTAAAGCTAGTTTTTTTCCAAATAATCATTTATCTATTTTAATTAAGAATTATAAAACTCCATTAAATGGAGTTTCAATCTCATGGTGATGGTGAGTGTCTCTCAATGGAGCTGCTAGATGGAGATGGAGCATCTCTGAAGAAAATTATTGTTTTGACAAGAAAATCAAAAGAATCAAAAAGTTTTAATCAAATCAACTAATAGATTATCAAAACAACAACTTACTTATATTGGGTGTTTATGCCAACTAATGTAATTTCATATAAATATAGAATATAAACAAGTGGTGGAGTTTTAATAGATCTTTAATGGATTAATGGAGCTGGACGGAGGTGGGGGTAAGGCGGTGATACTGGATGAGGGTGAGGGGTGGAGGGGATATGATGGCCGGGGTGGGAGGGGGTAGGGGGTGGGGTGGGGTGAGAAATAAAATAAAAAGGAAAATTTTATTCAAAAATATAAATAAAATATAAAATTAAATGTATTTAACACATGGTAACATCTGATTGGTGCATGCATTCACTCTCTTTCTTGTGACTGGAATTTAACGAAAAATGGAGTATTTGCAACGATTTAAGTAAGATTCATGGGGTAATAGGTCGGAAGTATAATTTAGGTGTCTTTTTGGAAAAGTCAGCCAACATAGGGGGGGGGGACTTTATGTATTTACTCTAGTATCCAATATACATGTAGTCTCAAAAAGTAAAGATCATCCTAAAAGTAGTAGAAAGAGAGAGGACCGGCTTTAGCTCTAAAAGCTCACCCTATATTTGAATCCTAAAAGTAGGCTGGATAAAACATCAACTACGGTGACTCGTGCTCAAATCTACATCAAAAAAAGATGCAAAAGTGTAGCATAAGTACCAAAGTAACGGGTACTCAATAGGCATCATCGATCGACTGAGCTAAATCATAATAAAAGTATAATAAAATGCGAGAAAGTAATATAAAGTCATGGAAGAAAATGATATCTAGAATACTACTCTTAATTAGGGAATAATCAATAATTATTCATAATGAATAATTCAAATAATTACAGTCTAACTATAACCTAACTGGACCCCCATAAGCCCAGAAGGTGCAAATAATAAAGAAAAATCCAATCGAGCCCATATAAGTCTAGTGTATGCAAAAATTGAAGAGCACTGATAATCTTAACTTAACGTGAACAACAGTAAAACCATATTTGAGGTTACCTTCAAACTATAATGCCGGATTTGAACCAAAATTGAAGAGTGATATCATCATAATAATGTCATAAATGGTTCATAAATCAGACTTAAACCAGAAGTAGAGTATTGTATCATCATATTAAAGTATCATTTATTAATCGCAACTACAAGGTCATTAGTTTAGCCAAAGGTCGAAAAGGTGTCTAAATCATTCCAAGTGTCAAGAATAATTCTATGGTGACTAAAGAAGACCTCCTATGTCTACATAGGCTAATTTTGATATTGACTTAAAAGAGGGTCAGCGAGGCCCGCTACTAATCCCGAAAGTACATACTAAGGCAAGTTTCTATCCAGAACTAATCCAAGGCTCCATTTTTTCCCTAGTAAATATTAAATAAGTCAAAACTAGGCATGAGATAATACCCTAACGCAAGAGAGGAAGAATGATCCTAAACTCTACCTAGAACAACTCTCTAACTGGCTAAATATTCCAAATATCACTAAACATACAACCAAGTCATAAAACCCTACCCATATCTAGCATAATACCATACCAATATCACAATAAATCTCAATTTATGAGGAAAATAAGCCTAGCCTACCTGGATACTGCTGAAAGCTCAATAAAGTCCACTAAACCGGAGTTTTTTCCTTTCGGGAAGCCTCCGATGCAATGCTATCAAAATAATAATTTATGCATTAACACGAGAATAAAAATTCCCATATTGCATATAAATGCTCTAGGTCCAAAATTGAGCTAAAAATTCCTTGTGGGGCCTTCTTGCTGAATCACAATTTTAAACCGTCGACATATTCATCTAAGCTTACAGATCATTTATCCTAAAATGGGCAAAATTCGAGACAAATGAACCCTAAATCAGTCCATAAAGTAAACTAGAGATTTGGATGTGAATAGAAAAATTAATCAAGAATTTAATGAAAACATATGGAAATAAAAGAGAGAAGATAATCAAAATGATCCAAGGATCAATCTCCACACTTTCTTAGCTCCCCAGGATTTTAAACAGACTTGGGACTTAACAAAAAATGGAGATAACTTGGGTTTCACAATATTTAATACTTCTAGGGGTGCCTTCATTGGGATCACAAGAACCCCATCGCAAATGCAATGCTTGACCCAGCTTACCCTTCGTGAACCCAATCGGTCCACCGCGACGTGATGGATAAAGCCAGACCGGTCAGTCAAATGACTCTCCACGAACGTGAAGGCCGACTCGTGAACACGATGGCTAATAACCTTGGCCGTTTTGAATGCGCCATGGCCTCACAAATGCAAAGGTTATTTTTGTCCTACACCAGCAACTTGGTAAATTTGCTAAGTTTTTTATCAGATCCTCGAGATTCGTTTGGACTTTTGTTATAGAAAACAAGCTATGATACCTCACCAAATTTGATATTCATGGCTCAACTACGCAATCAAAATTTTTATTCGAGATTATTTTGATGAAATGTGGTCCTACACCTTAGGGTCGTTTTAACCAAAATCCATCCAATAGCCCAAAATAAGTTTGGAAGCCTTGGGACCCTAACCAAGGGTCTCCTGGCCTAAAATCTACATTCAGGATCTAATAGGACTATTAGAATTGGCATATGAGTCCATTTACATACAGTTTAGGCCCAATACCCAATTCTAAATAGTGCAAACTTCAAAATAGAGAATTGGCTCTAAAAATCAAACGAATTGTCCGGTAATCGAAAGGTCGTCTCCAACAAGTCACAAATGACTTGGGGAATCTTTGATAAAGCTCTAAACACTAAAATAGTAAGGAAATGTAGCAAATGACCTAGAGGGTCATTACAATAATTTTCTGGTGGCCCTTCAACAAAAATATTCTCTTAAAAGTTGCATAGTATTTGAATAATATTATTAACTTATAACGTATGTCTAACTTCATATGCATGCCTGAAGCTAATGAAGTCTTGGATTATTATAATTTGACTAGAACATTCTGACAAATTGTCATGATCCCAAAACTAAGGGTCATGATGGTACTTGTTGTGACAGGCCTTGACAAGTAAGCCAATCATCCAAATAGACATGGAAAGAGAAAATAACACTATATCCCAAGGCAAGATAATTTGAATGAATTCAAACCACACATATACAATAATAGAGAAAACATACATAGAAACGATACCATAAATCACCTCAAAACCTGATGTCATAGTGTAAGGACAATCAATATACAACTCGAAGTCTGAAAATATAACCGATAATCCAAGAAGGAACATAAGTCTATCTATGAATATAGACAAGGCATAAACTAGATAAGATGGGGTAGGAGATTGACTCTAGAAGCATAGAGCGACCACTACCTCAAAAATATCCAATCACCACTTGAAAATTAACTACCATGCGGCACACTCATACCTGGATCTATACCAAAAAGGCACATGGGGATGAATATGGTCCACTTGTACTCAGTAGGTATCATAGACTGACCGAGAAAAGTATAAAATAAATCATATAAAATTCACACTATGGGCGCGTCACCTGCAATCAAAAAATATCCCAAACATCATCCCACACCATCTCCACTAACATTTCTAAATATCAGCATATATATCAAGTACAAGTACGAAAAAGAAGCACCAAAAGATAGACATTAAATCAAACATGAAAGTACAACATAGAAGGTGTATAAAGTATGAAATGCAATGCAAATGATGATGGTGGTGATGATGATGATGTGATAAGTCTGATGTTGTCGCACAACTTTCTGTATACACCTACATTGCACCCAAGGTAGGACCCATGGAGGGTTCCACAACCAATATACAATCCAATAACCAATATCGATACCAATCCAATATCTATAACTTCTCCCCAGCACATGATCTTCAGTAGAAGTTTTTTAAAGGTGTCACATTTTTGTCAGAAAACCAGAATTTCAATAATGCTACAAATGCCTAATGAATGTATATATGAGATGAGGATATAATGTTCACAACCAAACTAGAATGAGAATTTCAAAAGTCTAACCAATATACAAGAACGTGAGCTAAAATCCACCTAATAAGCCAACCATTCATGATCCAATATAGTCCACGTACCAGTAGAGTAAGATATGCAATATTATGTTATTGATACCACATAAATTCCTAGTTAGGCAATTATCTCCAAGAATAAAACAATTAAATATATAAATACCAGGACAACAATATTATATAAGACCCCATATGGTCGCACTTAGCAAATAATGTCTCAGCTACCAATAACAATATCATAGGACTCCACACGAGCACATAATAGGAATAGCTACCCAACCCAGTCTGAAGAAAGTTAAATCATACCATACCTCAAATGTAGAAAACCTTATCCAAGAAGTCCTCAGTACAGAGCCTCCCCTCCCCGAATGGCCTCAGAACCAACTAAAAAATACAAATATAGAATCTACGCATAAAAAAAGGCCAACGATACTCATATTACCTATTTCTGAGTCGGGGTCAAAACAAAAGCCTGAAATGAGTTTTCATAAAAAAAGGTTAAAATCAGAATTTTCGTTCATGAATACATTACCCATTATTCAAGGAATCCATAGAAGAAAATCCAAGTGAAAACGGGTTGATTTAAAGTTGAAGAAAACTATTTTAGGCCTTACGAGCTAAAATTTCCATATTTCACTTTTGAAATCGTGTTTTAACAAGATTTGGATGACAATAAGAAGTAAAAAAATTGAAATAGGGATATGGAGCTTATCCAAGCTTGAATATGGAAGAAAATGCCCAAAAACTCTTAACACCCATAGCTCAACATCTCAAAAATAATGGAAAATTGAGAAAAATTAATTTTTATATGGATGCCTAACTGTGATTGCTTAAGCTAAATAATTTCTTAAGAAATCATTGCTTAAGTGACTAGGTCGTCTCTTAAGTGGCTAGGGACACATCATATGTCCACTTAAGTGGCCTCCTGGTCTCTTAAGTGACCATAGTATTACTTAAGCGACTGCATCAGGTGATGCTGCACCAACTGAAGACTTGGAAAATTTTAAGTCTCCATCGACCCATCGAGATTCATCCAAAATCTCGAGAACACAAATGAACTATGCTACCCTATCAAATTCGACACTCCAGACTCAATTGCGACCTCATAATTTTGATAAAAGGTTATTTTCACAGAATTGACCCCTAATACCCATTTTCATGATTTTCCATAGAGAGGGTAAAAATGAGATATAAAAGCCATAAAATCTACCAATCGTGCTACCAATCCAAAATTGATGTTTCGGATCTACTAGAGCATACTGTTTTGTCATCCAACATATAAAACAAAAAATGTTGACCGAAGTCAATTATAAAGCCTTTTTAACCTCCAAAAATGACAAAATCGTTTAAATCACACTAGAATACATTGGGAATCATGTTGACCATCCCCACACTCCAGAAATATCACGTAGCAACCATGGGAAGGGATAAAATGGTCAAATTACATAAAAACTCATAATTCACAAAAATCAAGTCATTACACCATCCACTACTAAGAATATAGTTCATCCTCAAACTAAAGGCAAGGAAAATACCCAAATTAGTTAAAATCTAGGGATAACTACCACATCTATCAGACTTAACATCCCAAGTAGCTTCATCTACAGGTCGATGTCTCCACTAGACCTTAACCACCGAAAGATCTCTAGAATGCAACCACCTAACATCCCTGGCTCGAACGGAGACAGGCTCCTCAACAAATGATAACCTCTTATCTAAATACACTGAATCCCAATGAATGATATGAGACTCATCCTGAATATAACATTGTAACATAGAAACATAAGAAACTAGATGAACAACTGATAAATATGGAGGCAATACTAACTCATAAGCTATATCCCCAATAGTCCAAAAAATCTCAAATGTGTCAATATATCTTGGGCTAAGCTTACCCCTTTTCCCAAACCTCATCACCCCCTTCATAGGCGAAACACGAAGGAAGAATCGATCACCAACACCAAATTTCAAGGCACAAAGTCTACGATATGCATAATACTTCTACCTACTCTGAGCTGCTCAAAGTCTATCCTAAATGACTCAAACTCTATCCAAAGACTCACGAAGAAAGTTCATACCTTAAGGTCTAAGATCAGAAACCTCAAACCAACCAATTGGAGAGAGATGATGCCTACCATACAAAGCCTCAAAGGAAGCCATCTCAATACTGGAATGATAGCTATTATTATATGCAAACTCTGCCAAAGCTAGATGCTGCTCCCACTAACCTCCAAAGTCCATCATATAAGCGTGAGCATATCTTCCAAAACTTGAATAGTCCGCTCTGACTGACCATTGGTCCGGGGATAAAAAGTTGTGCTAAGATTAACTTGGATGCCCAACTCTCTTTAAAATGCCTTCCAAAAGTAAGTGATCACTGAACCTCTATTTGAGATGATAGGAATTGGTACATCATGAAGGCAGACTATCTCATAAATATAGATACGGGACAATATCTCAGCACTAAAATAACCTAAATGGAATAAAATGAGCAAATTTGGTCAATCGATCCACGTAACCCAAACACTATCCGAACCACAAGAAGTACGATGCAACCCAGTCACGAAGTCCATAGTGTTCCATCCCCATTTCCATATGAGAATGGATAACCTCTGATATAAACCACCAGGCCTCAAATGCTCGGCCTTCACCTGCTGGCAACATAGGCAATGAACTACAAAATCCACTACATCTTTCCTCATATCACCCTACCAGTAATTCTATCTCAAATCACGATACATGTTTGTCACTCCTGGATGAATGGAATACCTAGAACAATGAGCCTCCAATATCAATATCACCCAATCACCCACTCTCGGTACAAAAAATCAGCCTTCAATCCTCAAAACACCATCAGAATCAAGTGAGGCTTCCTTAGCCTCGTCATCAACACCTTATCCTAAATTACTCTCAACCTAAAATCATCAAATTGTTGAACCTGAATTTGCTCCATCAAAGAAAATCTAGCCCCCACGAATGCCAAAACACACCCAGGTGTATAAATATCAAGCCTAACCATATGGTTAGCCAAAGACAGAACCTCTAAGGCCAAAGGAGTCTTCTGAGTCAAAAGATGAGCCAAGTTACCCATACTAGTTGACTTCTAACTTAAGGCATCTGTAACCATATTAGCCTAGCCTAGATGCTAGAGAATAGTAAGCTTATAGTCCTTAAGAAACTCAAGCTGATGATGCTGCCTCACATTAGAATCTCATTGGGTGAAGAAAGGCTACGATAATTTGAGAGTATCTCATAACAAACTCCAAACAAGTAGTGCATTTATAATTTTAAAGCAAATACATCCGCGCACAACTCCAAATTATAGGTAGGATAATTCTTCTCATGGGTTTTTAATTGACGAGAAGCATACGCAATTACCTCACCCTCCTGCACCAACACAACACCTAACCCAACACCAGAAGCATTAGAGAAGACGGTAAAACCCACGCCCTCCTTGGGTAAGGTCAAGATAGAAGTTGAGGTCAACAAATCCTTCAGCTTTTAAAATATCACCTTACAAGCATCATAGAGTCGACTTGGTTATAGGAGTTGCAATAGATAAAAAACCCTTAACAAAGCATTAATAATGGCATGTTAAACCAACAAAATTCTGAATCTCAATAGGAGAAGTAGGCCTAGCCCAATCACGAACCACTGTAATCTTGGCTGAATTAACCATGATACCATCCTAGGTTACCTCATAACCTAAGAAAAAGACAGGCTCCAACCAAAACTCGCACTTGGAGAACTTAGCATATAACTTCTTATCTCTTAATCTCTAAAGCATAATTTGCAAATTCTCCTCCTAGTCAGTCTCATTCTTGGAGTAAACCAAGATATCATCTATAAATACAATGACAAAAGAGTCGAGATACGATCTACACACCCGATTCATTATCTTCGTGAACACGGTTGGGGCATTGGTCAACCCAAAAGACATGAACAAGAATTCAAAATAATCGTATCAAGTCCAAAAATCTATCTTTAGAATATCCTAAGCTCTAATCCTCAATTGGTAATACCCGACCTCAAATTATCTTTAAGAACACTGAAGTACCCCAAAGTTGATCTAACAAATCATCAATACAAGGAAGAGAGTACTTATTTTTAAACGTCGCCTAATTTTACTGTCGATAATAATACACATACGCATAGAACCTTTTTCTTCTTCACAAACAAGATAGGCATTTCCCAAGGTGATACACAAGGTCAGATAAGTCCCTTATCTAATAACTTCTGCAATTGATCCTTTAATTTCTTCAATCTGCTAGGTCCATCCTATAAGGAGGAATAGATATGGGCTTGGTACTCAGCTCAACACAAATAATGAAGTTAGTATCACGATCCAAAAGTATACTAGGCAAATCCATAGGAAAAACATCCATGAACTCACGAATAATATAATTTGAATCCAAAAAAAGAGGTAAAACAACACTAATATCGCAAATATGGCCAAATAAGACAAATATCCCTTCTGTACTAGGTGACGAGCCTAAAGAAAAGATATAACTCTCTTGGGACCCAAATAAAGTGCACCCTTCTAAGCTATCCTTAGCACACCAGGTGGAGCTAAAATTATGGTCTTAGCATAATAGTCTAGAAAAGCATGAGGATCTGACCAATCCATACCCAAGATGGCATCAAATTCTACTATATCTAGGATGATCAGATCTATCCAAGTCTCACTTCCAACAAAGGTCATAATATAGGATCGATACACCTGATCTACCACTAAAGAGTCTCCTACTGGGGTAGATACATGAATAGGAATGACAAGAGGCTCACTAGTAAAATCAAAATCCAAAATAAAATATATAGACACATAGGAGAAAGTCGATCTCGAATTAAGTAATTCAAATGCAAATCTGAAGAAAATGGGGATGATACATATAAAATCAACATCAGAAGCCTCTGCCTCTAGTCTGGTGGGTATAGCATAACAATGTCCTTGTCCCCAACCTGACTGAATAGACCCACGACCACCCCCGCAGGTACCACTATCTCTGCCACATGAATCATAGTAGTCCTATACCTTTTCGAGGGTCACCTATCAATGTTGATAAAGGAGTAGGGCTGAAAACACGATGGGGATAGTTCTTGGCCAAATGGACAAACTCATCACACACATAGCAAACTCTACATCTCAAATCAATAGGAGGAGGTACGACTATGCTAGAATGACCATCCTGAAGTGATGAACTAGAAAACCTACAATCTGAACCCTGATAGGCAGCCTGCACTGGTCTACCATGATACCCATAAAAACCTCTAAAAACTCTGCCTCGAGGAGTGAAACTACTAAAATTACCCTGACACGGCACCATCTTGGCACCTCCCTGAGAAGCTCAAAGAATAAACTCAATCATCTTTGCATAATCCATTATACTAAAAAATGATGCCTGTGACACTACCATTGTAATGCCCCAAATTTGGTACCTGGAATATTACACGGTGCTCATGACCCCGAAGGACCACAAGCTAACCCATGACTGATATTTGTACCTGTATACTACATAAAAGACTGTATAATGCGGAAACATGAACTGAAAGTCCATAAGGTTCAATACTAGTACATAACTGAAAATATGGTAAATCAATACCAAAATAATTGAAATAATTATCCGACATGCTATAGTCTGAAAGCTTCTAAACCGTGTGAAAAAAGAGTTAATGGGATATATCCCCAACTAACTCCGACTACTAAAATAAATTGAAAACTGAAATAGTAATATAATCATCATGTCCTCAAAGGATGAGGACTCACAGCTGACTCTGACTACTGAACCTGGATGCTACTGATGCTCTGGAGCTCATGCTTCTAAACCTATGGTATAAGACACCATAACATAAATGTGTCAGTACTTTGAATGTATTGGTATACAAGTAAGGTAGGCTAAATACAAATGGTTCATATGCATGAACAATTTTACCTGATTGACTAACATGAATGTGAGAATACATGCATGACTATATAACTGTAACTGAGATCATGATAGGACTGAATACTAAGTTCTGACTACTGAGTTTACTGATATTGACATCTGAGTCACTGGTGAGTGAGAAAGACCGATACTATATTACTGATACATGAATAACTGTGTCTAATAGTTCTAATTATAAAGAACTGGTCTGGTTGATTGTATCTGACAGTCCTGAAGTTGAATACTGATAACATGAGTTTTGATAACTGACATAACTGATAATATAAGTGACTGTATTTGACAGTCCTGAATCTGATGGAACTAGCTGAGTTCCATACTATATCTGAGTAACTGAATCTGAGATCAGTCCTATCTAGCGAGTGATCTCTAAATATGATGATACTGATACTGACTGACCATAGTTGAGATCAACCTTGTCTAGTGGGTGATCCTGGGGTCTATTTATAATGATAAGGATTGACTATATCTGATAGTCCTAAATCTATACTACTGAGCTGAATTAACTGTATCTAATAGTCCTGATTCTGTAACTGAAATTGTGGGATGTATTCATCTAACCTACATGCCCCATACTATGCTAACTGGGGTCCAACCTATAACCCCAGTTGGAAGGGTGTCAGTACCGTGATACTGGTAAAGACAACTGTTGTGGAGTCAGTCCTAATCTAGTGGCTAACCCATAGGATCAGTCCTATACATTTAAATGTGCTAACGGGTGATCCTTGAGTATGTCAGTCCCATCTAATGGGTGACATCTCGTACCTATGCTGGTGACGTAGTTATAGAACTTAGGGATTGCTTCTAGGTATCTCAGTCCTATCTAGCGGGTGAGTCCCCGTCCCTAGGCTCGCTCGGTGCTGAATCCTACTCCCATCTGAAAGACTTTGAACTGATTAACTGAGTTGAACTGATTAACTAAACTGAACTGATACTAGTGGTATTGTCTAGCAGAGCAAAACTGAATTTACTGAGTTTCGTTGACTGACGGAATGTACTGAGTTTTGAGGACTGACTGAGAGTACTGCAGTTACTAAGATTGACTGGGAATACTGAGGTTACTGAGATTACTGAGTACTGAGATCACTGAGATTACTGAACTACTGAGATTACTGAGATTTCTGGGTTTTCCTGAGTCACATGATTGACTGAGTTCTGTGGATCATGGCTTGATTGTGAGTATCGTGAAAACATGACATGGCTCTAGGCACACAACTAATATTTTGGGTACAAGTACCCCCCAAGACTCGATGGAAAGAAACTGACATAGCATGACTTACTTGAACATATGACTAATATCATAATCCACAATTCATATACTGAAGCACTTCATCAAACATATGATATGCATAAATTTGTACATAATTAGGGATTTCATGATATCATACTAGTTGGGCACTTTTCCTTCATATAGGCATTTAATCAAACTCATAGTAGGCATGGTACATATAAACACCATTATACTACAATTAAACATCATAATTCAACTCTAATTTCATCATTCTAGAGTTTAATCATAGGTTCACATGAATATACATCTATACAAATCAATTCCACATAACATTGATCACCCAACATGGATTAGAATTCAATTGATCATTCTCAACATAAACAAAACAAACCCAACATAAAATTCATAAAGAAATCCATAAACTTGAACTTAGAAAAGAGATTCTTGGGATTCATGGACGAAAGGAGTCCATAAATGAACACTATGCATACCTCAAAAGCTTGAATCTTGAAGGAGGTTAACTTTTCTTGAAGGTTCTTGCATGGTGATGCTTTGATTCTTGAGTTTTCTTAGAGAAGGATTTGAATCTTGTTCTTCGGTTTTGATCTTGAAAAAAACCCTAATTTTGATGTTATGGATGAATGAGGAGTTATGTGTTTTGATTTGACATGATTGGGTGTTAAATAGGGTGAAAAAAGACCCAAAAATCCCTTTAAAACGGCGTTTCAGCACTGTTTCGGACAAAACTGATGGTCTGAGTGACGGACCGTCACTCTGGTGACTAACCGTCACTCCAACTATCATTTTTGGGACAGAAAACGGGCTTACTGCTTCAGTTATGACGGCTAAAGCGACAGTCCGTGGCTGACTTGACGGTCCGCCAGCTTGCCCGTCGCTCCTGGACAGCTCGGACAACTCTCATTAAAACGACCATAACTTTTTACTCCGATGTTAGATTTTGGTGAAATTAGTATCGTTGGAAAGCTAATTTAATTATCTATCTGTTGGTGGGTCATGAGCTCAAAATTCTTTGTAAAATAGGAGATATTCTCATTTGAAGTTGACTATGGCAATGCCCTTCTCAAGAATTCAATCGGTAAGGGATGTTTTGATTCGTCTAATAGCTAGGACGTATTTGAGTACTTAATATACATCTAAATTGATCATAAAACTACCAAATCACTATAATTTATTTCTCATGAGCTTGAAGCATGGTTCTACTATCGGTTGGGATTCTCAGGGTATTACAACCATCTGGGCAATAGCCAACTGAAGTGAAACATCCAATCCCTTCACAAACTTTCGAATCTTCTTAGATTTGGTAGCAATACTGGCAAGAAAATATCTAGACAAGGCATGAAAATATGCCTCATACTCTGCAACAGTTATGGAGCCCTGTTTCAAGTGATCAAACTCATCTCTCATATAGTCCCTCAGACTAAATGGCACAAACCTATCTAATAAGGCCTCAACAAACTGATCTCAAGTCATCTCTAGAAAACTTAGAGGTCAGTAAGTAACAAGTGACCTCTACCAAGCTCTGGCTGCATCTCTCAACTGGTAGGTGATGTAAGCAATCCCATGCGACTCAAACCATCCAACGTTATGCAACTTCTCACGACAATCAATCAAGAATTCATAAACATCCTTGTCCTCAACACCATTGAATCTGGGTGAACCCAAATGAGCAAATCTCTCAAACCTCTTCTGATCCTTAGAGATATAACTGCACCCATAATAATAGGATGCACAATGAATCTAGTTTTCTGAGATCCCACAAGAGAGGGTAACATAGATCAAGACTGAATCCCTGATCTTGGAATACCATACTCGAATACCGGCACAGAAGGAGGAACAATACTCAAAGTCTGTGAAGTACCATAAGCTAATATCAGTACCACTGAAAGATCCACACCCGAAGATGGAGGAAAACCATAGGCGGTCTCTGGCAAAGATTGAGGTACAATACTCGGAGATGGAGGAACACCAGGTGTACTTAAACAAATACCCTTCATACGAGTCAACAAACAAATCAACAACCCCTCTAAGATCAGGGTAGACGAACCCTGTGGAACCTAATTAGGTTCCATATCTCCAGCATACTCTACCTAAGGCTCAGGGGATATCCTCCTAGTACTACCTCTGGAAGGGGTAGATCCTCATGCCCACCCTCTACCTCGGGCTCTTTCACGACTCACAACTCACCCTTTAGACTGGGCTCTCTCCTAGGATGATGGCTAAGTATCTATAACCTCATGGGATCTAATCCTCACCATCATCACAGAAAAGAGTAAAATATGATTTCGAATACGAGGTATGAAGAATTTGAGCAATAAGGAATGAAAAAAAAGAGTTTCCTAAGGATATCTTATAGCCTCTCAAAGATAGATATAAACGTCTACGTACCAATCCACGAGACTCTATCAGACACCATATTCTTACATTGATGAGACCAATAAACCTGGTTGTTCTGATACTAATTTATCACGACCCAAAATCTAAGGGTCATGATGACACTTGTTGCGGTAGGCCTTGACAAGTAAGTCAATCACCCAAACTGATATGAAAAGATAAAACAACACCATATTCCAAGGCAAGACTTTTAGAATGAAGTTTAACTACACATATACAATAATAACGAAAACATGCACAACAATGATACCATAAATCATCTCAAAATCTGGTGTCACAGTGTAGGAACAATCTGTATATAACTCAAAATCTGAAAATACAATCGATAATCCAAGAATGAACATAAGTTTGTCTCTGAATACAACTAAGATATAAACTAGATAAGATGGGGTCAGAGATCGACTCTAGAAGCATAGAGCGAGCACTACCTCAAAAATATCCAATCACTACTCGAAAATCAGCTGGCATGCAACGCACTCATACCTGGATCTGCATCGAAAGAGCACGGTAGGTATGAGTATTGTCCACTTGTATTATAGGCCGATTAAGAAAAGTACACAATAAAGTATATAATATACACACTATGGGCACGTTACCTGCAATAAAAAAATATCTCAAACGGTAGCCCACACTGTCTCCACTAACAGTTCTAAATATCAACATATATATCAAGTACAAGTACCAAAAAGAAGCACCAAAATATAGACATTAAATCAAACATGAAAGTACAACATAGAGGGTGTATAAAGTATGAAATACAATGCAAATGTTGATGATGATGATGATGATGTGATGAGTCCGAGGTTATCGCACAACTCCATATACACCTACCGAGCATTGCTCTCGAGGTAGAACCCATGGGGATTTCCTTCATTCATATACAATCCAATAACAAATATCAATACCAATCCAATATCCATAACTCCTCTCTGGCACATAATCTTCGGCAGAGAGTTGTAAAGGTGTCACATTTTGGTCGGAAAAACTAGAATTTTCATAGTAGTACCAATGCCTCATGATATATATATATATATGTGTATATATATATATATATATGAGGGTGTAATGCTCACAATCAAACCAGAATGAGAATTTCAAAAATCCAACCAATACATAAGCACGTGAGCTAAAATACACTCAATAAGACAACCTTCATGATCCAATATAATCCATGTACCAATAGAGTAATATATGCAACATTCTGTCATTGATACCACATAAATCCCAACTTAGGTAATTTCCACCAAGAAGAAAACAACCTAATATATAAATACCAGGCCAACAACATCGTATAAGACCCCACATGGTCACACGTAGCAAATAATGTCTCAAACCATCAATAACAACATCTTAGGCCCCACCACGTGTACATAACAAGAATAATAATATTTTTAGTATAAATAACATAAATACCAACCATTTTGGAAGTAATTACTCTCTCTCTCACTTTTTTAATTACTTTACTCTCTCTCCCTATTAATATACATAACATAGTCGACATATACATAGCATTCTGTGTATATGTTGGGATTTTTGTAATATGTTTAGGGAGTTAAAATTTTTTGTAATATTGGAAACATAAATTGTATATTTGTGTAATTTTTAGATATTTTATGATTAATACCCATACCCATAATATGCTTTTATATCAGTATTAACTATCCAACCAGTGTGAAGATAGTTAAGCCATAACCTACCTCGAATGAAGAAAACCCAGTCTAAACAGTCTTCAACACGAAGCATTCCTTTTGAAATGGCCTCGGAACCAACTAAAATATACAAATGTAGAATCTACACTCAAAAGAAAGCCAACGATACCCATATTGTCCATTTCTGAGTCAGGATCAAAACAGATCCTCGAAACAAATTTTCAAAAAGAAAGAGTAAAACCAGAATTTTTGTTCATAATTACATTGCCCATGATTCAAGGAAGCTATAGAAGAAAACTCAAGTGAAAACGATTTAAAAACGAGGTTCGGGTCAAAATTTCTAAATTTTATTTTTGAAATCGCGTTTTAATAAGTTTTAAATGACAAGAATCGAAGTAAAATAATTGAAATAGGGATTTAGAGTTTACCCAAGCCTGAATATGGAAGAAATCTTCCCAAAAATCTAACACTCAAAACTTAACGTCTAAAAAGGGTGAAAAATTAGAAAAAATAATTTTTTTATAGATGCTAGCTATGATCGCTTAAGCGATTAAATGATCTCTGAAGTGATCGGGTTGTTTCTTAAGCGGCTAGGGACACATCAACTGACTGATTAAGTGGCCTTTTGGTCTCTTAAACGACCATAGGATCGCTTAAGCAGCTGCATCAGCTGAAGACATGGAAAATTTCAAATCTCCACTGATCCCTCGGGATTCATCCAAAATTCCAAGAACATAAATGAATTATCCTACACTATCAAATTCAATGCTCCAGACTCAATAACGACATCAAATTTTCAATAAGAGGTTGCTTTCACATAATTGACTCCCGAGATTTAATTTCACAATTTTCCAAATCGAGGGCCAAAATGAGATAAAAAAGTCATAAGATCATGCCAACCATGCTACCAACTCAAAATCGACGTTCCAGATCTGTTGGGGCAGTCCGTTTTGCTATCCGACACATAGAATAAAAAATGTTGACTGAAATCAACTATAAAACCTTTTTTAACCTCCAAAAACCACAAACTCGCACAAATCACACTGAAATGCATTGGGAACCGTACCGATCAACGATCATCCCCACACCCCAGAAATATCACGTAGTAACCACAGAAAAGGATAAAATAATCAAATCACATAAAATACATAATTCACAAAAATCAACTCGTTACACAAATATAAAGTTACCATTAGGAATCAATAAATACAGTGAAGTTTAGTAGCCAATAAAATAACTTAATTTAAAAATGATATATAGTTAACATAATTTAATTTCTTATTCAGGCTATATTATCTTATCAAGTCTTTGATTTTGCAGTATTTTGGTTATAAGAGTTACATAATCTCAATGTCCCGAGTTTTATTGAAATACTTCCCATTTTCTGGTTAATATTTTTTTGAGGTTGGGTAATTGGATTAAATAAAATAAAGTTATTAGCAACAACTAATCAATATATGGTAAGTTATTATCAACAGTAAGATGCAAATCTAAATTGATCACATAATCTCAAGTATTTTTAATTTGTTCAATATAAACACTTTTTTAAAACTGATTTATAACTCCTTTTTCTTTATTTCCTTTTTAAATTTAACTAGTATAGGTATCCACGCGATACGCGATTTTTTTTTAAGAAAATATTTATTAACGAATGTTAGCTTATTCATTTTAAAATAATAAAATTAATTAATTTATAATTATTTTAGATGTTTTGATATGAAAAGAATAATATTTGTATTTTCTCTAATTATATTTCATTGGTTGATTTTTTTAAAATATTAAATAATGATTAATTTTGTTGTTGGACGTTTACCTTTATTAATCAATTAAAACATGTAATTACAATCTCTCCCTTCCATTTCAAATTTCAATTTTTTCCCCTATCAATTCAACCTCAACAACTAACAATACTCTTCTTAAAAGGCTTAATTTTGAATTCCAATTCAAACAGTAAAAGTATTTACTAGTGTCAATTACAAAATTTCTAATTTTAAATTTTAAATTTCACCACTCTCAATTCAAAAATTAAGTACATACAATTTATTATTTTATTTTAAAATTTTAAAATCTATTCTACTATTCATAATTTTTCATTGTTTGATTTTATTATTTATATTTTTTAAGTATTTTATTTATACTTGTTATTATATCTTCTACATTAATTCAACTAAGATCTCTCAAATCACCCTCCTCCCCCCCACCCCCCACCCCACCCCACAAAAAATGACACATCCATCCCCCTCCTCCACCCCTACCCCATCACCATTTAATTCAATTTATATATTGCACGTTTTTTTATAAGATTCTTCTCTTTTATGACTTTTTATTTTAAAAAAACCTTTTTTATGGCAATAGACATATTTTCTTACCTAGTGGATATATATATATATATATATATATATATATTATTTTTTAAAGAAAATATAAAATTCTAAATTATTAATTTTAATTAAAAATATTAAATTTGCATCAAATTATAGAAGAAAGAAGATTAATTTCTCAATAAACGTCAACATGACAAAAAGTCTCAATAAAAGTTGATCTCTTTTATGTATTCAAATTTGTTTATATTTAGCAAAAATCAAATGAATAAAATTATATGAAAAAATATCATTTACTTGAATCTAGACTTTAATATAGTAGATAAAAATTAACTGTTAAACATAATAGTAAAAAGTTAAACAAAATAAATCCAAAAAGTGAAGAATATGAAGAATATAACGATCAATAACAAAAATAAAAGAGAAAAAGGTTAAAATTATATATCAACATAGGAGTATATATAAGAGAGATTAAGAAGACAAAATTTTATTCCAATTCAAATATTTTTAAAATTGAAATTCAATATCTTTACTTACTTGAATTCAGAGATGGATATAGTAGAAAAAATGGTCTGCAATACGATTATCACTAAATTACATATTAAAAACAAAAATGTTAAAACCAAAAAAATTTAATCAATGAAAAACATGAAAATGTAGTAAATGAAGCTAATATATATATATATATATATATATATATATTATAATAATAATAAATATAACAAGAAACAAATTCGAGGTTCAACATGCCTGGCTAGAGTAATGACAGTTGAATGCTCTTTAGGTGTAAATATTTTTTCGGTATGGTAATTTTTACATTTTATTGCCAAAAATAATAATAATAATTAATAGTAATAGTAGGAATATAGTAGGTAATGTGTAGTAGTAGTAGTATATAGTTCGTAATACGTGTAGTATTAAGTAGTATAGTAAGTAATATGTGCAACAGTAGTATGGTCAAAAGTCCCCCAACCTTTACCCCAAATATCAATGACCTTGAAGCCGGAAACAATGAACAATACCGAATTTAAAATCTTCGATGACCTTAAAGTCGGAAACAATAGAGAATTTTAAATTTTAGGAAAATATCCATTTTAAAATTTACGACGACCTTGAAATCGGAAATAATGGACAATATCGATTTTAAAATTTTCGATGATCTTGAAATCGAAAATAATAAACAACATCAAATTTAAAATTTTCGACAACCTTGAAGTGGAAAACAATGAACAATATCATTTTTAAAATTTCTGACGATCTTAAATCCGAAAACAACGAACAACACCAATTTTAAAATTTTCGACGACCTTGAAGATGGAAACAATGAAAAATACCGAATTTAAAATTTTCAATAACCTTAAAGTCGGAAACAATAGAGAATTTTAAAATTTTCAACGACCTTTAAGTCGGAAATAATGGACAATACCCATTTAAAAATTTACGATGACTTTGAAGTCGAAAATAATGGACAATATCGATTTTAAATTTTTCGATAATCTTAAAGTTGGAAACAATGAACAATACTCTTTTTGAAATTTTCAATGAATTTAAATTCGAAACCAATCGATTTTGTGCTTGGAGATGAGGAAAATGATAAATTAATTTTGGATGCCATTGATGAGTTCTTGGATGCCATTGTTTGTGAGAAAGAAGAAGACGAAGAAGAAGAAGAACAAGAAGAAGAAGAAGAAGACGAAGAAGAAGAAGAAGAAGAAGAAGAAGAAGAAGAAGAAGAAGAAGAAGAAGAAGAAGAAAGAAAGAAAGAAAGAAAATCAATAAAGAAAAAGAATAATTGAAAATGAATAAAGAAAAGAGAAAATAGTCAATTATCCCTCCAACCTTTAGTCGAAATCCCAACTACACAATCAATCTTTACTAAAGTCCCATTACCCCCTAAACATTTTTTTACTGTATTTTATACCTCTTCCATTGCTGACCTGTCAATATAAACCAAACAATAACTCATGCGTGTATACACGCGCCTGGGCCCACTCTTACTTTTTCACATTCTTCCTAAAATAAAATAGGCCATTTCCATGGATAACACATAAATGACACATCTCTCTATACACATAATCGCCATCTACAACACAACACATAACTCTTTATACACACACTCACCATCTACAACACATAAAAAGACGCACACAATACATAGACTACTACACACAACCAAACACGAGAGATGGGACAAACAATGAAAGAAAAGATGGAGAAAGAGGGAGGAAGAGGGAAAACAGAAAGGGGAGGTCCATCGAGGGAAAAACAACTTCTTTTTCTCATCTTTCGCCGGTGAAACCACCTTTTAAATCCAAATCACCACCAACTTATTTTTTCTATTTTTTCGAACCAAATCCCGTCAGAAAATAATCAAAAACACCAAATTAGCAATGAAAATGCCTGAAACAACCCCATCTCGCTATAAATCCACCAGTTCCGTCGAAATCCATCAGAAAATGAATGGAACAGAACTGTTCGCGTGTGAAATTCGGTACGGGTTGTTCTTGATTTTATGGGTTATTAAAAAACAGAAATAGGTGTAGACAAGTTTTTCTGCGATTTATAAATTAGATGAAAATTCTTTGTGTTCATTTATTATGTTGACAAGATTGTGATATTGCAGTTGAGTAGATCGAAGAGAAGAAATCTAACATTTAACTAGTCAGATTTTGCAATTATGGTGAATTAGAAATCCTTCTAACTGTCATTATAGCAACTTTTTCAATTTAAATGGTGAAAGAGATGAATTCATTTTGTAGTGATCAACATTGCCACAATACGCGCATACATATTTGGAGATGAGATTTGACGTTTGGAGATGAAGAATTCCGTTGGGCCTTTTTCTAATTGGAGAAAACAACATTAATTAATAATTAAAAATAATAACGTGTATTATACACTTGGTACTTAAAATAATAATTTTAAAGGGTTAATTCTTCAACTCACGCACCTATTGGGGGTGTTCTCACCTTCCATGACAGGTCAACAATGAGAGAGGTATAAAATACAGTAAAAAAATATTTAGGGGGGTAATGGGACTCTAGTAAAGGTTGAGTGTGTAGTTGGAATTTTGACTAAAGGTTGGAGGGGTAATTGACCATTTTCTCTAAAGAAATAAAGAAATATTAAAAATAAAATTTAATAAAAAATAATAATTCTCACTCTCTTTAAAGAGAGTGAAACACACTCTCTTTCCATGTCAGCATTCATGGGGGTAATAATTCCACTTTAAAATAGTTTAGGGGGGTCATAGGACCCCCGCAAAGTATAAGTGTGTAGTTGGGATTTGGGGTAAAGGTTGGGGGAGGGCTTTTGACCATTTTCTCATACTATAATAATAGTAGTGACAGTACATAATAGTAATACTAATGGTGATGGTGATAGTAACAATAATAATAATAATAAATAAATAAATAATAATAGGAGAAGGAGGTGTACATAATAGTGGTAAAAATAATTAAATGAAAAATAAAAATGATAAATAATAAATAAAAATGATAAATATTAGGTGTAGTAGTATGTAGTACTTTGTGATAATGATAGATAATAATATTTATTTGTAATTTTTATAAATAGAATCCCATAATAGAAGACTTCTAAATGATATTAAATATTTGAATTTGAAAATGTATTATCCTTTTCAAAAGAAAAAAAATATTAACTTAAAAATAGAAACTTATGGTTAAAGAGTGATAAACAAACTCTTACTATTTCATAAATTTATATCTTTTATATACTATAAAATATATTTGAATAAATTTGATTTACTAATAATAAATAGTAGTACGCATGAATAATGCTTACAAAAAAAAGTGTGTAGTAATAGTATTAGTGTGGTGATAATAATCTCTCTCTGTATAAAAGTAAGATTAAAAGCAAGATAAGAAGTCACACTACAGAAGAATAGAAAGTCATGTGGCAGTTTTTAGGATAAAGCTTTATAGTATTGTAATAAAAATTTTGAATTAAAAATGTCAAAATTATTGTTGTTGTTGTTGTTGTTGTTGTTATTATTGTTGTTGTTGTTGTTGTCGTTATTATCGTTGTAATTGTTGTTGTTGTTGTTCTTGTTGTTGATGGTGGTAGTGTTGTTATTGTTGGTGTTGTTGGTGTTGTTGTTGTTGTTATTATTATTGTTGTTATTATTGGTGGTGGTGTTATGGTTGTTGGTGGTAGTGGTGTTGTTGGCGTTGGTGTTGTTATTATTGGTGTTGTGTTATTATTATTGTTATTGTTGTTGTTGTTACTGTTACTGCTGCTATTATTGCTATTGTTATTGCTGTTGTTATTGTCATTATCATCGTTGTTGTCGTTATTGTCATTATTATTATTGTTGTCTTTATTGCCGTTGTTATTGTTGTTGTTGTCATTATTGTCATTGTTGTTGTTGTTAGTGGTGGTGGTGTTTTTGGTATTATTATTATGTTGGTGTTATTGTTGTTATTATTGTGTTGTTGTTGTTGTTGTCGTCATCGTTATTATTGTTGTTGTTGTCGTTGTCGTTGTCGTCGTCGTTGTTATTATTGTTGTTGTTATTGGTTTTGGTGTTGGTGTTATTTTTGTTGTGTTGGTATTGTTGTTAGTGTTGGTATTGGTATTGTTAGTGTTGGTGTTATTGTTGTTGTTGGTGGTGGTGGTGGTGGTGATGGTGTTGGTGTTGGTGTTGTTGGTGTTAGTATTGTTGGTGTTGGTGTTGCTATTATTGTTGTTGTTGCTGCTGTTGCTATTGTTGTTGTTGTTACTGTTGTTGCTGCTGCTTTTATTATTATTGTTATTGTTGTTGTTGCTATTATTGTTGTTGTTATTGTTATTGTTATTGTTATTACTGTTGTTGCTATTTTTATTATTGCTGTTATTGTTGCTATTATTGTTATTAGTTTTGGTGGTGGTGGTGTTCGTGTTGTTGTTGTTGGTATTATTATTAGTGTTGGTGTTGGTGTTGTTGGTGGTGTTGATGTTGTTGTTGTTTGTGTTGTTGTATTGGTATTGTTGTTGTTATTGTAGTTGTGTTGTTGTTGTGGTGGTTATTTTTGTCATTATCGTTGTCATTGTTGTTGTTGTCATCATTATAGTCATCATCTTCTTGTTATTATTGTTGTTGTCATCATCATCGTCATTGTTGTTGTTGTTGTTGCTATTGTTATTGCTGTTATTATTGTTATTGTTGTTGTAATCGTTGTTGTCATCATCGTTATCATCGTCATCGTCGTCATCACCGCCGCTGTCGTTGTCATTGTCATTATTGGTATGGCTGTTGTTTTTCTCACTGTTATTATTGTTGTTATTGTTGTTGTTATTGTTGTTATTGTTGTTGTCGTTGTTATTATCATTGTTGTTCTTATCATTGTTATTGGTGGTGGTGGTGATGGTGGTACATGGTATTGTTGGTGTTGTTGTTATTGCTGCTGTTGTTGTTATTGCTGTTATTGTTGTTGTTGATGTTGTTGTTGCTGATATTACTATTGTTGCTGATATTACTGTTGTTGTTGCTGATATTTCTATTATTGTTGTTGTCGCTGTTGTTGTTGTTGTGGTTATTATTGTTGTTGTTGATGTTGTGGATGTTGTTGTTGTTGATTGTAACGCCCCAAGTCTGTACCCCGATCGCTACACGGTGCTCATAACCCCGAAGGACCACAAGTTAACCCATGACTAGTACCTGCTACAATAACTAAATAGTAATACTATAAATATGTAGAAATTAGGCGAAAAACATGCCATAAGGTTCAATACTGAAATAAAACTGAATATGGTATAGCAATGCCAAAACTGAAACATCTATCTGAAAATACTCTAGTCTGAAAAGCCTCTAAACTGTCTGAAATGTAGAGTTGATGGGACAAGTCCCCAACTAACTCCAACTACTGAAATAAAACTGAAATGCTTAAATAATAATCATGTCATCGAACTATGAGGACTCACCACTAACTCTGACTGCTGAAAATATGTATCTGCTAGGGATGATCTGGAGCCCGTGCGTCTGAACCTATGATATAAGACATCATAGCACAAGAGAAAAATATGCATCAGTACTTTGAATGTACTGATATGCTAAGTGAGGTAGGCTGAAATGTGTGGGTTCATATGCATGAACAATACTTACTGAATGACATGAATATAACTGAATGGGAGTAAATGCATGAATACGTATACTGTAACTGAGATCATGATAATAATGGATACTGAGTCTGAATATTGATTAAATGACATCTGAGTATATTGATACTGAATTACTGATAACTGAATGACTATATCTGACAGTCTTGATTCTTTGGAACCATACTGAGTTTCGTACTGAATGGAGTGAATGTGTCTAATAGTCCTGAATCTGTAGAACTGAACTGAATTCTGTACTGAGACTGAATTTGAAACTGAGACTGTGGGAGGTAATCATTTAACCGACATGCCCCCTTCTAAATAGATTGGGGTCCAACTTGTAACCCCAATTGGAAGGGTGCCAATAACGTGCCACGGGTAAAGACAAGCTGTGAGTTAACCCTCTCTGACAGGAAGCTCTTTCGTCAACCCTCGCTGGCAGGAAAACTTAAACGAGATGTATCAACCCTCATAATATCTGGCAGGAAGATATCTCAACCTATGCTGGCTACGTAGTTCTATAACGCAGGGATTTCTACTAAGGGTCAAACCTTCTCTGCTAGCAGGAATGCCCCCATCCCCGGGTTAACTCGGTGCTGAATCCTACTCCCAACTGAATAGACACTAAACTGATTTCTAGTTCATACTAGGCTTGACTGAACTGTTACTGATTATGATGTCTAACTGAACTGGACTGAGTTCACTAAGTTTCGTTGACTGATGGAATACTATTGAATTCTATTAACTGGCTGAATTTACTAAGGCCTAAACTGAATACTAAACTGGACTAGACTAATACTTAGTCTACTGAGTTTTTCCTAAGTTCTGTAACTGAGTGAGAGTACTACTGATCATGACATGACTGATAATATCTTGAAACTGACCATGGCTCTAGGTAATCAACTAAATTGTCGGGTAGAAAATGCCCCCAGGACTCGATAGCATAAATTATAAGACATGGCAAAATCTTGAAACATGATAAATAACTACTTGATCATCATTCATTCATTGGGACATTCTAGCAAACACTCGCATGACATGAACTTGAATATATGTTATCATGATATAATTTCATTATTTAATTCTCATGAATAATTCATCAAACACTTGGAAGACATTGTATATGCACATAATACAAATCAACCCATGAGCATCATAATTTCAAGGCTTTAACATGAATTCACATGATACTACATACATGATAGTTTTTTTTACATAATTCTTGCACTTAATCATGGAATAGAAATCCAATCAATATTATAATCATGAATACACTTGAATCCAAATCATGGAAAGCATGAAATCAAGCTACATGAAGTTTAAAAGAGTTTCTTGGACTCCAAGAGTGGAAGGAACCCTTGGATGAACACTTGACATACCTTGGTTGCTAAATTTTTGAAGATTAATGGTGGAATCTTGAGCCTTGAATTTTAAATTAAATCACCTAGGGTTCTTGAGCAATTTAAGAGAAAGTAAGTATATTTTGCTTAATGAAACCTGAATCTCGTGTTTTAGTGTAAAATAAGGGTGGGGAAAAGACCCTAATACCCCTGAGGATGCAGTTTTTTAATGACTGATAACCGAACTGTCGACGCACAGGACAACACGCCACATCATTGGCATCAACGTGATAGCCAACATGCCGCGTTGAGTCCGCATCAATTCACTAGAATTGCCACTGGGAGCCAAGAAAAAATATTGATCGACGCGATGACCGCCACACCGCACCGAGATTGCGTCAATGCACTATTTTGGATTCCCAAACGTAGTTCCAACGAGGTCCAAAAAATTCAAAACTCATCCGGGAACACCTACTGACATTCTTGATCATGAACTAACCTAAAGATTGACATTTTAAGGTCATAAGAGTCGTGAAATAGAGTTGCCAACTTACAAAGGCCAAAATAATACTAAGTCTGAATACTTAGCTAGAATTTTCTAAGTCTAGGACCCCTTAGCAAGCTTAAAAGACTGAGTTGAGCTTAAGATTTTGTGGGATCTTACAATATATTCTCCTTGGGAATATTCGTCCTCGAATGAGACTTATTAAACTAAGAATACTAATTGACTGGATTTAGACATTGGGCATGCACAACTGAAGCATGATTTCATGACTGAAATTACTGATATACTGAATTATCACACTGAACATACATATCTGATGCATGAGTACATAGCTGAACATGTTTCATGAATGCATGACTGAGATTACTGATAAGCTAGGCATATATACTAGACATGCATGTCTGATGCATGAGTACATGACTGAACTGATTCGTGAATGCATGACTGAGTATGCAACGTTAATTGATACCAAGTTGGTAGCTATATCTGAACATGAGATAGAGTAAATTTAAAGGAAAACTATTTCCTTGGGCTGAATCTGAGTTTGCATAGAAGAGGTGAGGATACTTGGTCCGCATATCTACTTCTGCTTCCCAAATAGCTCCCTTAATGAACTGATTCCGCCAAAGAACTTTGACTAGAGAGACTTCTTCCTTCCTCAGTCTGCGAATCTGATAATCAAGAATTTCGAATGGGATCTCTTCATAAGAGAGGTTGTTCTGAATATCTATGCCCTCTATAGGGACTATGACTGTTGGGTCACCTATGCATTTGTTAAGGAAGGAGACATGGAACACTGGATGCACTGAAGCTAAGTCGGAAGGCAATTCAAGCTCGTAAGCTACCTTTCCAAAACGACTGAGAATTTAGTAAGTACCAATATATCGGGGACTGAGTTTCCCCTTCTTGCCAAACCTCTTGACTCCTTTTATAGAAGAGATTTTCAAATACATAAAGTCACCAATCTCAAACTCAAGATTCTTTCTGCGTATATCTGCGTATGATTTCTATCGGCTCTGAGATATCTTAAGCCTTTCGCTGATCAACTGAATTTTCTCTAAGGTATAAAATACCAAGTCAGGCCCTACCACTGTGTCCTCACCCACTTCAAACCAACCAATGGGCGATCTACACCTCTTCCCATAAAGAGCCTCAAATGGAGTCATCTGAATGCTGGAATAATAACTGCTATTATATGAGAATTCAATCAAAGGCAAGTGGTCATACCAACTACCTTTAAAGTCTATCGCACATGCTCGAAACATATCTTCTAAAGTTTGAATGGTCCTTTTTTCTTGACTATCTGTCTAAGGATGAAAAGTTGTACTGAGGTAAACTCGGGTACCAAGACCCTTTTGGAATGCCTTCCAAAAATGAGAGGTGAATTGGGTACCTCTATCTGAGATAATGGACAAAGGAACATCATGCAATCTGACCAACACCAACCACCTTCTCTGACGGAGGTTTAAATTTTTCTGAGAGAACACATACTGTAGGATCTTATGGTTAGTGAACACATCAACGTGCACCCCATACAAATAGTGCCTCTAAATCTTTAAGGCAAAACCTACTGCTACTAATTCAAGATCATGAGTAGGATAGTTTTTTTCATGGGGCTTAAGCTGTCTAGAGGCGTAGGCTATGACCTTACCTCTATGCATCAAAACACGCCCCAAATCGACTCTGGAGGCATCAAAATATACCACAAACCCATCTGAACCATCTGGTAGGGTCAAAACTGGAGTTGTAGTGAGTCGAGTCTTCAACTCCTGAAAACTCTTCTTACAAAAATCTGATCTCTGGAATTTGACTTTTTTCTGAGTCAATCTGGACATAGGGGATGCAATAGATGAAAATACCTCAACAAACCATCGGTAATAGCAAGCCAAGCCCAAGAAACTCCTGATATCTGATGAAGAGATGGGTCTAGGCCAGTTTCTCACTGCTTCGGTCTTTTGGGGATCAACTCTAATGCCATCACTGAAAATGATATGTCCAAGGAAGGCTACTGACCTTAGACAAAATTTGCACTTACTGAATTTGGTGAATAGCTGATGGTTTCTAAGAGTCTGCAATACTATTCTGAGGTGGTCTGCATGATCATGCTCACTGCGGGAGTAGACAAAAATGTCATCTATGAAGACTATGACGAACATGTCCAAGTACTGCTTGAACACACGGTTCATAAAGTCCATGAAGGCTGCAGGGGCATTGGTCAGACCAAAAGACATGACTAAGAATTCGAAGTGACCATACTGAGTTTTGAAGCCTGTTTTTGGGATGTCACATTCTCTGACTCTGAGCTGATGATAGCCCGATCTGAGGTCTATCTTTGAGAATTAACTGGCACCCTGAAGTTGGTCAAATAAGTCATCGATTTTGGAAAGTGGATACTTATTCTTGACCGTGACTTTATTTAGCTAATGGTAATCAATACATATTCTGAGAGAACTCTCTTTCTTACGCACGAATAAAATTGGGTCACCCCACAGGGATATACTGGGTCAGATGAATCCCTTATCTAGGAGATTTTTCAACTATTCTTTTAATTCTGTAAGTTCTGCAGGTGCCATTCTGTATGGCAGAATAGATATGGGATGAGTGTCTGGAAGAAGGTCTATTCCAAAGTCGATTTCCCTTTCGGGAGGAACTCCAGGAAGATCTTCGGGAAACACATCTTAGAATTCACATGCTACTGACACTGATTCAAGAGTAGGGGTTTCTGAACTAGAGTCCTAAACTCGAACAAAATGGTAGACGCATCCCTTAGATATTATTTTTTCTCACTCAAAGGTAAGAAATAAACTGACCCCTGAGTGCTGAAGTACTACCCCTCCACTCAAGGACAGGTTCATTTGAAAACTGAAACTAGATAATTTTATTTCTGCAGTCGACTGAGGTATAGAATGAATGAAGCCAATCCATGCCGAGAATGACATCAAAATCAGTCATCTCTAATTTGACTAAGTCTGTTGAAGTGACTTTCTGAGATACCATAGCCGGACAGTTCCTGTATACTTGTCGGGCTATGATATATTTACCCACTGGGGTAGAGACTGAGAAAGGCTCTGCTAGGATTTCGGGACTTACTCCGAAGTCAACAGTTATATAAGGAGTAACAAAGGACAAAGAAACTCCTAGGTCTAGCAGAGCATAAACATGTAAATGATAAACTTGTAACGTACCAGTGACCATATCAGGAGAACTTTCCTGATCCTGTCAGGACTGAAGAGCATAGACTCTATTTGGGTTCTACCCATTGTGGCACGGGATGCAGCACCCTGCTGATTCGGACGACCGGACTGAGCTGGGGGGAAATTATACTGACTCTGAGAACCCACCTAAGGACACTTTCTGACCCTGTGGCCTAGTTTTCCACATCCAAAACACACATCACTACCATCTCTACAGATACCTTGGTGGTTTCTGCCATACTTTTGACAAAGGGTATTGGTTTGGAAACTACTAATACTACCCTGGGGTTTAGGGCCTAACACCCTATCTTTGTTGTCGTCTTTAAATTTTAGCACATGAGCACTGGATGAGGACAGAGCTAGAACTGAGGATTTTGGGTGAAACTAAGAATGATTCCCATCTTTTGAATTAGGCTGAGCAAAGTTGAAACTACCTATTCCCACTCTCTTGTTCTACCTCTCCTTCTCTCTATTCTTAGCCTCTTCTATCTACTGAGCATGGACCATGATCCTAGATATGTCTATCTCCTTAATTGATATTGTGGTCCTACATTCCTTGACCATACTATTAGACACGCCAAACACAAACTTACTCATCTTAGATCTGCTATCTGCTACCACATGAGGAGCATATCTAGCTAATTGAGTAAACTTAAGAGAATACTCTTGTACCGTCATGCTGCCCTGCTTCAGATTTATAAACTCCAAAACCTCTACTTCCCTCAACTCTAGCGGGAAGAAGCTATCCAGAAAAGCAATAGCAAACTCCTCCCATTCTATGGACCCTGTATCTGTGGCCCTTTCTGCTTTCAACTATTTAAACCATGAGTGTGCCACATCTTGTAATTGATATGCGGCTAACTCGACACTCTCACTAGATGTCACCCCCATAATATCTGCAACTTTCTACACCTGATCAAGAAACTCCTGAGGGTCCTCATCTGACTTAGACCCAGTAAAAGATGGAGGGTTCATTCGGGTGAAATCCTAAATTTTGGCAACAACAGTATTGGCCACTAGGTTGGCCAGAAAATCAGTTGGGCATTCATTCTAGGCATCCACAGAATGAGCTAGGTTGGTGAAAACTGCTCTGAACTCAGTGTGAGAGACATGTTCATCAAAAGGATCTGGCTGGACGGGCTGGGGTTTGGCTAGTCTCCCGTTTCTCTTTCCTTAGTCCTCTTTAGAGGCATATTCTGTAAATAGAAGAGAAATTTGGATTAGACAGGGAGTTTAATTAGAGCTCATGCTCACTCGCACGACATGAATACTGAAAAAAGGAAAACTTTTCCTAAAACACCTTGCAGCCTCCTGTCCATAAGTGCGGTACGCTACACACCCATGCACAAGATTCTACTAGATGTGTCTTTCAGACTTCCTAGGACTCTGTTAAACCTTTGGCTCTGATACCAAGTTTGTAATGCCCCGAGTCTGTACCCTGGATGCTACACAGTGCTCATAATCCCGAAGGACCACAAGCTAACCCATGATTAGTACCTACTGTAATAACTGAATAATAATACTACAAATAAGCAAAAATTAGGTGAGAAACATGCCATAAGGTTCAATACTAAAATAAAACTGAATATGGTATAACAATACCAAAACTAAAACATCTGTCTGAAAATACTCTAGTCTGAAAATCCTCTAAACTGTCTAAAATATAGAGTTGATGGGACAAGTCCCTAACTAACTCCGACTACTGAAATAAAACTGAAATGCTGAAATAATAATCATGTCCTCGAACTATGAGGAATCACCATTAACTTTGACTGCTGAAAATCTATATCTGCTAGGGATAATTAGGAGCTTGTTTGTCTGAACCAATGATATAAGACATCATAGTGCAAGAGAAAAGTATGCATCAGTACTTTGAATGTACTGGTATGCTAAGTAAGGTAGGTTGAAATGCGTAGGTTCATATGCATGAACAATACTGATTGAATGACATGAATATAACTGAATGGAAGTATATGCATAAATATATATACTGTTACTAAGATCGTAATAACAATGAATACTGAGTTTGAATACTGATTAGTTGACATTTGAATATACTGATACTGAAGTACTGATAACTGAATAACTGTATCTGATAGACTTGATTCTGTGGAACCATACTGAGTTTTGTACTAAATAGAGTGACTGTGTCTGACAGTCCTAAATCTGTAGAATTGAACTGAGTTCTGTACTGAGATTGAATCTGAAACTGAGACTGGGGGAGGTAATCATCTAACCAAAATGCCCCTTTCTAAATAAATTGGGGTCCAACCTATAACCCTAATTGGAAGGGTACCAATACTGTGCTACGGGTAAAGAAAGCTGTGAGTTAACTCTCCCTAACAGTTAGCTCTTTCGTCAACCCTTACTGGCAGGAAAACTCGAATAAGATGTATCAACCCTCATAATATCTGGCAGAAAGATATCTCAACCTACGCTACCTATATAGTTCTGTAACATAGAGATTGCTACTAAGGTTCAAACTCTTTTTATTGGCAGGAATGCCCCCATCTCTGGGTTAACTTAGTGCTGAATCCTACTCCCAACTGAATAGACACTAAACTGATTTCTAGTTCAAACTAGGCTTGACTGAACTGTTACTGATTATACTGTCTAACTGAACTGGACTGAGTTCACTAAATTTTGTTGACTGACGGAATACTACTGAATTATGTTAACTGGCTGAATTTACTGAGGCCAAACTGAATACTGAATAGGACTGGACTGATGCTGAGTCTACTGAGTTTTTCCTGAATTCTGTAACTGACTGAGAGTACTAATGATCGTGACATGACTGAGACTATCCTGAGACTGACCATGGCTCTAGGTAATCAGCTAAATTATCAGGTTTAAAATACCCTCAGGACTCAATAGCATAAATTATAAGACATGGCACAATCTTGAAACATGATAAATAACTACTTGATCATCATTCATTCATCGGGACATTCTAGCAAACACTTGCATGACATGAACTTGAATACATGCTATCATGATATAATTTCATTATTTAATTCTCATAAACAACTCATCAAACACTTGAAAGGCATTGTATATACACATAATACAAATCAATACATGAGCATCACAATTTCAAGGCTTTAACATGAATTCACATGATACTACATACATGATAGTTGTTTTTATAGTAATCTTGCACTTAATCATGGAATAAAAATCCAATCAACATTATAATTATGAATACACTTAAATCTAAATTATGGAAAGCATGAAATCAAGCTACTTGAAGTTTAAAAGAGTTTCTTGGACTCCAAGGGTGGAAGGAACCCTTGGATGAACACTTGATATACCTTGGTTTCTAAATTCTTGAAGATTAATAGTGGAATCTTGAGCCTTGAATTTGAAATTAAATCACCTAGGGTTCTTGTTCTTGAGAAATTTGAGAGAAAGTAAGTATATTTTGCTCAATGAAGGTTGAATCTCGTGTTTTAGGGCTGAATAGGGGTAGGGAAAACACCCTAATACCACTGAAGATGCGACCTTTTAATGACAGAAAATTAAACTGTCGATGCGCAGGATGACGCGCTGCGTCGTTTGCATCAACGTGATAGCCAACACACCGTGTCGAGTTCACGTCGATTCACTGGAATTGCCACTGGAAGCCAAGAAAAATATTGATTGACGCGATGGACGATGCACCACACTGAGATCGCGTCGATGCACTATTTTGGATTTCCAAACATAGTTCAAATAAGGTCCAAAAAATATGAAACTCATCCGGGAACACCTACTGATATTTTTGATCATGAATTAACCTAAAGATTGATATTTTAAGGTAATAAGAGTCATGAAATAGAGTTTCCAAGTTACGAAGGCTAAAATAATACTAAGTCTGAATACTTAGCTAGAATTTTCTAAGTCTGGAACCCCTTAGCAAGTTTAAAAGACTGAGTTGAGCTTAAAATTTTATGGGGTCTTACATTATTACTGTTGCTGTTATTGTTGTTGTTGTAGCTGTTATTGCTGATGTTGCTGATATTGCTGTTGTTGCTGATGTTGTTGCTGTTGTTACTACTGTTGTTGCTGTTGTTGCTGCTCTTATTGTTGTTATTTTTTATTTTGTTGCTGTTGTTATTGTTGTTGTTGTTGTACTGTTGTTGCTGTTGTTGTGTCTGCTATTATTGCTGTTGTTATTATTGTTGTTTTTGTTGTTGTTGCTATTGTTGTTGTTGTTGCTATTGTTGTTGTTATTGCTCTTTTTGTTGTTGTTGTTGTTATTGTTACTGTTGTTTCTATTGCTGTTGTTGTTGCTGTTGCTTTTGCTGTTGTTGTTGTTGTTGATGTTGTTGTTGTTGTTGTTGTATCATCACTACTACTCCTACATTTTCTTTTTTAAATTAAAAGTACTACAACTTGTGTACTACTGTTTGTATTAATTTTATTATTTTAATTATATTTTTTTTCTAATGTGTAAATAAATTATATTTAAATATATTTTATAGTAGCATTTAAATTTTAAAAGAGATAAGCTTGAAATATTAAATGTCTATTAGAATTCTTTAATTATGATTTCTATTTTTCAGATAATGAAAGCATTCTTTTTACGGGATAATGTAATTCAAATTCAAAGAGTTAATTTTTCAATTTAAATTCTTTTCTTCCTTTTAGTTTTCTTTTTATATATGTATACATTTATTCACCTTTCACTGCCACCACCTCATTCTCTCTCTTCAACTCTTTTCTTATCTCTTTTGATCAACATTCTTCTTTGCGTAATCTAAGTGGGATTTTGGTTCTAGAGACTTTGCTTTAATCTTTTTTAATTGTTCTTGCTCAAACATTCTTTTTCTTCTCTTTTGTTGCTTAACCAAGGCTTTGATTTTGGTGATCATGATAAGTCTGGAGCCTCAACGCGGGAAAGTTCTTATGTGTTAAATCATCATTTATTTATAGCAAAAGCTACTAAACCTCAGTGTTATTTTACTTCAAATTTTTAATGATTGATATACTTGATAATTTTTATTTGTCTTCTCTCTTATTTTTTGTTTTATGCATTTTTTTCTTTTGTTGGACTATTTTTAGTCATGTTTCTCTATTTATTTGTTTGTGTTTTCTCAGACTTGATCTAGTCATTGCCAATTGCATGTATGTAAGAGGTTTTCATCAAATAAGAGAGACATTTTTTCATAAAAATTCTGATGGTGAGTCTTTCCAATGAATTTCATTCTTTTAATCATATTTTAAAAAGTTGATCATTTAATGAATTAAGATATGTGTTTTAGTAATGATTTTATTTTTATCTGAGAGGGTTGTAAAATTCTTATATATAATATGTTTGATATTCTTACATATGATCATATGGTTCATTGATGATCACGTTGTTCTTGAAAATTTTGTTAGTAAGTTGTGGTCATTCTCTTTGATTGATGAATTATATTATAGTTACCAAATGTTAGATTTTATATATACGGTGTTACTATCTTTTACTATCGTAAATTTATGTTTGAGGGAGTTGAATTTATGTGATATCAAGCTCAGAGTAATAATTTCTTACTGATATCATGTTTAAATGATATGAAATAGTTGCAAATTAAATACTTTCTTAAATTTTCAGGCAACGTTTACTCTGGAAGATGTTGCGGCCAACAATGTTCATGCAAATCAAACATCATTTTCTGAACCTACAAGACTAAATATATCTAATGTAATGCCCATGATACCTTCGCCTCAGTTGATGGAATCCTCTCTTATAATGGAGTCCAGTAGTCCTGATGATACAAATGTCAGGCATTCAGATTTGATATCAAAGAGACATGCCAGTTTTAACACCTCTTGAGATGAATGAGATGGATGACATGCTTCCATTTGCAAATAACAATGGGTATAATAAATTATGTTTATTTCTAAATTGATCATATTTTCTACATTTTAATTTATTTCGCGATGCCTTCTTAGTCAGTTTGATGAGGAGAAATATTGAGATCTTGGCTTGATATGGATTTTGTTCTCCTAAATCTGAGGCCATTGTCTTAAGCTGCTAAGAAAATAAAATAAATTTGATCAAAATTACGTTCTTATTCTTCTTGTATATGAAATAAAAGTAACTGATATGTACAACCAACTACTTGTATATGAAATCATTCCTATGGTTGTTGAGTTTGCGTAAAAAAATCTTCTAATTTTGTATGGTGTGTTCATGTCCTTCAGTTATCAAATGTCAACTGTTCCTCGGAGTGTAATTCAAGAGTATGTTCACATTTTCCTACAAATTTACAAGGTTTTCAATAAAACCTTATTCATGTTTAATTGATATAAAATAATTTCAAACTAAATACTTAATTTCTAATTTTCAGGTAACATCTATCGTGGAAGACGTTGTGGCTAAAAATGTTCATATCTAATGTGATGCTCATGATGCATTCACCTCATTTGATGTCATCTTCTCCTATTATGTGTTAGGATTTTTATGTTTTACATTTTCTTGTAAGGAAAATAAAAGTAATCATAAATATTTTTACTTTTTCTAGAAGAAAAATATAATTTTTTTCATATTTGGCAAACCTCTTTCTTGGAGGAAAAGTTTTGGACATCTATAAATAGAAGACTCCCTTCTTATACCATAACACAATAGCATCCACAATGTAGTCTTTAAAGAGTCTCGTTTATGAGGAGATTTTCTCCCAATAGTCTTATATTACTTTAAAATTAGTTTCTTGTGTAGGCCAGTTGGCCAAATTATATTCAATAATATATTTTTAGTATATTTTTATTTGTCATCTGAATTATCACATGATTTGCAAACTTTAAGATTCTACATGTCACCTTCTTGACGAACCCAACAAGTGGTATGAGAGTCTATGGTTCAAAGATCCGATGGTTCAGATTGAAGACATGTTAAGATTTAAGTTGCAACCAACTTGGTGATGATGTAGATTTTTTTGTCAAAAAAAAAACTACATGTGGAGATAATGGTCAATCATATTTTCAACAATCCTACTGTTACATATTTGAAAATAAAACTCAGTTTTAACTCTACAAAAAGCTCCAATATTTTTAACCCGAAAAGGGATCATATACTTTTAACCCAAAAGTTCCATTTTAAGCATGCCAAGCAGCAGTGATGAAGACTATTTGAAGAACAAAGATGTGAAGAAGGCGGATCAAGTGAACAAAATCAAGCCAAAAAGGGGAGAATTGCTAGGTTTTTTGCCTCGATTTTCTTACCAAAAGTAAGTTTTACTTTTTCTTGTTAGAAAAATAAAAGTCCCTTCTCATACCATAACACAATAGTATCCACAATATAGTCTTTAAAGAATCTCGTTTAGGGGGAGATTTTTTCCCAATTATTTTTATATTTCTTTAATATTAATTTCTTGTGTAGGCAGTTGATCAAATTAAATTCAATAGTATATTTTTATTTGTCATTTGAATTATCACATGATTTGCAAACTTTAAACTGTCGCATGTCGCCCTCTTGATTTCGAACCCAACATGATGGAGTTCAGAGGTTCTGATAGTTTGGATTCTAGGATTTTAGATTTGATGTCAAGAGACTATCCTAAATAGATGTCAGAGTTACTGCCTCTTGAAATGGATGGCATACTTCTATTTTCAAGCAATCTGGGTATTACATATTATGTTTATTGCTAAATTGATTATTTTTCCACATTTTGATTTAATTTACGATCCGTGTTTGTCACTTTGATGAGGATAAAGGTTGAGATCTTGACTTGATGTGGATTTTGTTATCCCAAGTCTGGTGCCATTGTCTTAAGCTGCTAAGTAAATAAAATAAAATAATCCAAAATTGCGTTTTTATTCTGCATATGTATGTCTATTCAGGAATATTCTTTAGTGTTGTAACTAGAACCAACTACTTGGCCAGTAATTTGAGATAATCCAAATATGTTTTGTATATGAAATCATTCTTTTAGTTGTTGAGTTTGCGCAATGGAATCTTCTAACTTTGCTTGTTGTATATTCATGTCCTTCAGCTATCAAATGTCAATTATTCTCCAGAGTGTAACTCAAGAGTATGTTCATATTTCCCTACACATTTCAATCTTTTCAATAAATACTTAGCTGAAAATAAGCTACAAGGTTTTCTTCTTTCTAGGATGATAGACATGACATAGATTTGGGAGGACCTACACTGATGGAAACAAATATGCATGCCCCTGCAAATGCTTTACCTATTTCAGCAGAACTCTTATATACAGGTTTGTTTCTATTTTAGCTTTAAATATTTGCATTTATTTTCTATAATTTTTTATCTTTTACATCGATAACATTGGTTATTTGAATATTAAGATAATATGCAAATGCTTAAAACGATGAGACGATATTGGAAAAATAAATATTTCTACCCAAGATAATATCCACATAAAATAACAATAACAAGAGAGTAACAACGACATCAAATATTATAACGGGGTAAATGAAAAATCCAATGTAGTAATACAATAATACTGATTACAACTTGGTAGTGTCAAATAACTACTACTCTTATAAAAGAAACAACACTCTTTTATTTCACACAACCCACTTTAATATTACTCCCACACTATTTTCACACAGACTAAAGAACATCTGTGGATTACTCTCCTTTGCTCTCTATTTCTCTCTTTATTTTGGTGTATCTCAAAATGAAAGTGAATTCATCTATTTATAGATGAATGTCCAAGCTTTAAACAATCAAAACACATGTTACAAAACCATGTCGCAACACCAATTTCCAACTTGATCATGTTGCAACACCAACTTCCACATTCATGTCATCACATTAGGCATGTTTCAATGCTAATTTTTTTATTTAATTATTTTTAATCCCACAAATCTCTTCCTTAATTTTGATTTTTTTTGTTCTTCAATTCAAGACTTGATCTCAATCTCTGAAAGTCTTCAAACTTGAGAGGCTTTATGAAAATATCTGCAACTTGATCATGGGATTTTACGTACTTGATACTACAAAAAAAACTGTGTTTAGCGATGAAATTTACTGACAAACCATTTTCCTTCACTGTATAGTGACGGATTAGCAACAGAACAATCAATTTGGTCGCATGCAAAACAATTTAATTTTTATGTATGCTATTAGCAACGAATCAGTGATAGAATTGTGATTCCGTTGCAAAATAATAGCGGAAAAAATTGGCACCTAAATTTAGTGGTGGATTATCAACAAAATATTGGTCACTATGTTAATTATTTTGTTGAAACGGATTTAGCAACAAAATATTCGTCGGCACGCTTTGGATTTTTTTATTAAAAAAATTATTTTATTTAGTGACCAACTTTTCCGTCGTAAAATATTCATTTTACTTTTTTAATTAATAATAAAGTATAGAATAGGGGGGCTTCTAGGGTTTTAATTTATTTTAGACCCCCCCTCCCCCACTACTCTCTTTCTACTCTTTCTCTCTCAAAAATCATGTTCACGATTTTAAGGCCGTTTGCCCAATTTGAATGAGTTTTTGTACGAATTGAAGGCATTTCTGCATGTATTGAAGGTCAATCTTACACTGGTTTGCCGATTTGAAGCATTCGAAGGTATTTACTTTCACTGTACACTCTCAATTCGAATTGAAATTTGTATTTTCTTTAATTTTTTGAGTCGATTTTAAATTATTGTTCACTCTCTATTCGAATTGAAATGTGAATTAGTTTTATCTTATCAATTTCTTTGAGAAACAGTTTGGTTTTGGATGTTTGTCCATGATTTTACTTTACAATGGGTGAATCTTGTGATTTTACTTTACTTTACACGGTTTTGGATGCATGCAATCGGTTGGGGTTAGGGTTCATGGAAGCATTTGGGGCTAGGATTTATTTGGGGCTAGGATAGTTAACTGTTAGGGTTCAGAGAATTTCAAAATTTTAATGGCGCCAATGATAAGTACGAGCAAGTATCACAATTTTGTATTTTCGCTAAGCACAAAACTTTAACAAGTCTTGGAAGACTGAACTCAGGTATATGGTAAAAAAATAAGATTGTCTCATATGGATAGGGGTAACAGTTCAACTAGATGAGATGTGGTTTGTTTTCTTTTAAAATCTTTCCAGCAGAGTGTATCTTGTCGATAGCTTATGTTAGAGCTCTCAGTAGGCTGGGTGATCTCATTTCGCCTTACTAATCCCGGAGCAGATTATATAAACATACTTTTTAGGTTCTTAGATATTGCCTACTGCTTCTTGTTCTTATATTATGTCTTTATCTAGATTGTTTTTATCTTGAGTCGGGTGTCTATTAGTGTAATACCCCACATTTCGGACTAGGATGAAATCCGTCATTTCTATGCGTAGACGTTTCAAAAGCCTCAAATCCTATGTAAATTTAGTGTGTTAATCAATTTTTTAGTGTGGGAATCTATTTTAGCATGAATTTAGATCATAGAGGTCCCCTGAATCAAGTACAAGTTGAAAGCTTTCCTATCATTCAAGTTTTAGTGAGCGTCAAAACTTGGGTCAACTTCAATCGACCATAACTCATTGTATATGACGAACTGGGTGGCTTACTTTATATCAAATGAAATATCTTTGGATTATCTTTCCAACTATACTAATTTTGCCTAAATACAATATTGGAGAATAGAGTTATACCAATTTTACTCTAGCATGTATGGCTAGGAAACTGGTGACGACAATTGTGACAAGCCGTCATGCCCGTGATGGCCTATCAGCAATGTCGTCAGACCTGGGAAGATTTCTAACCCTGGTGACAACATTTTATGAAAAGTCGTCATGCTTGTGATGGCCTATCACCAATGTCGTCAACCTTAACCAGAAACTCAAAATTTCACCCTTTTGTGACGACAATTCGTGACGGCCTATCACCAACTTGACGGCTTATCACGAATGTCTTCAACTATTTTTTCTAGCAATTGAGGGACATTTTAGTAGGGGTATTTTTGTATTTTTCCTTCACTTCCCACGGATTATAACCCTCAAGGAGCGTATTATCTTCCATTCTCTTTAGTTAAATATCTCAAAAAGCTCTCTCATACACTCTCAACCATAAGATTAGGGTTTCCTCTCAAGATCAAAACTCTCAAGAACAAGCCCTAGGGTTTTTATAGAAGAGTCTATTTCAAGAAAATTTCACCGTCATTCTTCACGAATTCTTAATCTAAGGTATGCGTAGTGTTCATCCATGGGTCCCTTTCATCCATGGAGCTCAAGAATCATGTTTTAAATTATAAATTGTGATTTCCTTGTTGTGTTATGACTATATTCATGTTGATGATTGTTGTTTGGATTCAAGGTTGTATCTTGATGTGTTTTTCATGAAGCATGTGAATAGGTTAGTTGAAACCCATGAATTTTGGATGGATTAAGATTGTCAAATTGATAAGCACACCTATGCCTTAAATAGTGCATGCAAGGTGTTTGATAAAATGCTTAGGATGCTAGAAATTCATGTTTACATTGTTCCATGATATCTAAATGACAAGTCCATGTTAGCTATATACTTTAATATGAATTCCATGCTATTGATGTGTTGCTATTGTTGTGGTATGAAACATGTATGATATTGGAGATATACAATATGTACATGAAATATATCTATGCACTCCCTACCATGCTTGTGATGTTGAAGAACTACATGAAGTACAATATCCCCTACTTATTACAATGTGAATTGTGGACTCCAATCTTATGATCACGTCAGTCATGTTGTGAAAGTTTCCTTCCATCGAGTCCTGGGGGTATTCATACCCGAAATTATAGTTGTGTGCCTAGATCCATGTCATGTTATCACGATACTCTCAATTAAGCCATGATCTATACAATTCAGTCAGTCATGTGACTCAGCAAAACTCAGAAATCTCAGTAAATCTCAGTAGTTCAGTAATCTCAGTGATCTCAATACTCAGTAATATCTATAACCTCAGTATTCACAGTCAATCTCAGTAACTTCAGTACTCTCAATCAGTCCTCAGAACTCAGTACATTTCGTTAGTCATCGAAATTCAGTAAACTTAGTTTAGCCCTGCTAAATGATACCACTAGTATCAGTTCAGCTAATTAGTTCAGTTCAGTTATTTAGTTCAGCCCAGTTATTCAGTTCAGTGTCTACTTAGTTGGGAGTAGGATTCAGCATCAAGCGAACCTAATAATGGGGACTCACTTGCTACAGTCAGAGGGTATGATTCCTAGATCCAATTCTTGCATTCTAGAACTACGTAGCCAGCGTAGGTTGAGATGTCCCTACCCAAAGGGCTAATACATCTCTTTTGAGTTAACCCGACAGTAGGGCAGACCGAATGAGCTCCCAAAAATAGAATAGGGTTCCTCACATGTTGTCTCTACCCGTGACACTATATTGACGCCCTTTCAATCAGGGCAAAGATTGGACCCCACCAGTTCAGTTTCGGGGCATGTCGATTAGATGATTACCTCCCACAGTTTTAGTCTCAGTAAAAGAACTCAGATAGTTCTTCAGATTTAGGACTGTCAGCTACAATCACCCCTCAATGAAGAACTCAGCAAGTCCTACCACATTCATGATTGTCAGATATAGTCACTCATGCTATCAGTTATATCATTTATCAGAACTAATATTATCATTATTCGCATTCATGACTATCAGATACAGTCAAACATATCAACTTTTCATATTCACAGCTGTCAGATATAGTCAATCAGATTTATTCTTTATAATTAGACTGCCAGATGCAGTCAACTAGGCCAGTTCTTCATAATCAGAACTGTCAGAAATAGTCATTCATGTATCAGTAATATAGTTTTAGTCCTTCAGTATCAACTCCTCACTTATTAGTGATTCACATATCGGTATTAGCAAACTCAGTCATTCGGTATCTCAGTACCAGTAAACTCAGGTTGTCAGTATTCAGGCCTGGTAGTTAGTATCTCCACGAGTTCAGTTACAGTTACGTATGTATGTATTCTCACGTTCATATCAATCAGTATTGTTCATGCATATAACCCTTTGCATTTAACTTACCTCACTCGTATACTCAGTACATTCAGACGTACTGATGCATTTGCGCTATGGTGCTTTCTCTTATGTTACACCATAGGTTCAGAGGCACGAGCTCTAGATCAATAGTAGTATTCCAGTGTTCAGAGTTTGCAGTGAGTCCTTCTCATTTAAGGAAGATATTATTATTGCTTCATTTGCTATTGTAGTTCAGTTTCTAGATGGAGTTAGTTGGGGACATGTCCCATCAACTCCTTATTCAAACAGTTAGAGGCGTTCTAGACTATAGCATGTCAGACAGTTACTTCAGATTTGTCTTGGTATTATTATACCATCTTCAAACATTGTTCTTATTTTGGATTCGAACCTTATGGCCTTTCAGTACTTATTTTTCTGCATCTTCATGTTATATTATGCAGTATATAGGTACAGATATCAGTCATGGGTTAGCTTGTGGTCCTTAGGGGGCGTGACCACCGTGTAGCATTCTGGTTCAGAAAAATTAGGGCGTTTCAAACTTGGTATCAAAGCCTAAGGTTCATTAGAATCCTAGGAAGTCTGAAAGTCGCATCTAGTAGAATCTTATACATGCGTGTGTTGTGAACCACACTTATATGCAGGAGGCTATGAGATGTTTTAGGAACAGTTTCCCTTTTTTCAGTATTCATGTCGTGCTAGTGAGCGAAAGCTCTAATTAAACTCTCAATCTAATTCACTCCTTTCTTTTATTTACAGAACATGTCTTCAGAAAGGACTAGTGAAAGAAGAACTAAAAATCAGTCAGCACCTCAGCCCATCCAAGAAGGTTCCTTGGACGAACACGTTTCTCATACAGAATTTAGGACTGCATTCACTACTCTAGCCAGTTCAGTCGTAGCTCAGAACGAACGGCCAGCCGCTGTTTTGGCCAACCCAGAGGCCAATGTGGCTGCATCTAGGATTTGAGATTTCACCCGAATGAATCCTCCTCTATTTACCGGTTCCAAGTCCGAAGAGGATCCATAGGATTTCCTCGATCAAGTTCAGAAAGTCACAGATATCATGGGAGTGACTTTCAGTGAGAGTATAGAGTTATCCTCCTATCAGCTACAAGATGTAGCCCATACGAGGTTTAAATAGTGAAAGGTAGACAAGGGTACAGATATAGAGCCCATAGAGTGGGAAGAGTTCGCTACAGCTTTTTTAGATAGATTTTTTCCCATGGAGTAGAAGGAGGCTAAAGTGTTAGAGTTCATCAATCTTAGGAAGGATACGATGAGCGTGAAAGAATACTCCCTTAAGTTCACCTAGTTAGCCAGGTATGCTCCCTATGTAGTGGCAGACAGTAGGTCCAGAATGAATAAGTTTGTATCTGGGGTATCAGGTAGAGTGGTTAAAGAGTGTTGGACTACAATGTTGATTAGTGATATGGACTTGTCTAGGTTGATGGTCTATGCTCAAAATATTGAGGAGCATAAGCTTAAAAAAAAAGAAAATAAGAGGGATAGAACAGGTAGTTACAGTCCTTCTCAGCTGAGGTCAGAGGGTAGTGAGCGCAGAGTCCTTACCCATCCCCTTTGCCAGACTTATGGTAAGCATCATAAGGGTATGTGTAGAGATGGTAGTGTTGTGTGTTTCGTATGTGGTGAGTTAGGTCACAAAGTCCGATATTGTACTAAACCCAGTCCATGAGGTCATTATGGTCGTCCTTCAGTTCAGCCCGGTCGCCCGAATCGGTAGGGTGACACTTCCAGTGCTATCAGTGGGAAACGCCCAAATAGACTCCATGATCCTCCGTCCCGATAGGATTAGGAAACTCCTCCTAATATAGTCACTGGTATGTTTCAGATCTCTTATTCGCATACTTATGTTTCGCCTTACCCATGTGCCCCTTTTCTTTTAAAACTCTTTGCATAACGGTCAAACTTAAGGTCAGACCAAATATTGATAGGACCTTACCCAGTATCTACCCATTAGGTCAGTCTATCGTAGCCCGACAGGTATACAGGGACTGTCCGATTATGAAAACTCAGAAAGTCAGGCCTTCAGAATTCTATTAGTTGTGCCAAATTAGTAGATGTGGTATCCTTATTTTATTTTATATCTCATTTATCATGTTTCCCATGCATGCTTCACATCTCAGTTCCATGAATACGGTTAATATTCACATATTTTCCCCTAAGGATAACATACGTTTTCAATTTCCAGTGTGAGGTGTTCCAAACTTATTAAGTGCTACGAATCATATCGCATGAACATAGAAACTCCAAAACTTAAGTCATGCATCTCATGAATCATGTACTTATGCCAATCTTTACAGTATGCTTAGTTTCTGCTATCTATTCTACAGTCCTAATGATCGTATAAATTCAGAACATGTCCCAAAAATTCTCAATTTAGATCTTGTGATAAACTCATGATGTTGACATTTCATTTCTAGTATTTAGCACTCAGTAATTAGTATTTTATTCAGTCTCAGAACTAAGTACCTGATTGTCAATCAAAACATCAATTTCAGAAATTCAGTTAATCGAACCCTACATTCTGTCCTATTTCAGTAATCAGATCCTAAAACTCAATTCAGTCTCAGATTCACTAAGCCATGGTATGAAACTATCAATCTCTCTCTTATTTGTCAGTACCTCAGTTTACTAAATCTTTCGGAATCATATTACACGCGTGGCACTTTATTGTCAAGTAATACAGTCTCCATGAATCCATGCTCAGTCACCTCATGGTACTCAGTTAATCTTTACCTCCTATGTAAAATATTCTATAGTCCCAGTTCAGTTATCCTGACTAAGTTCAATTTAGTCTTACATGCCCAGTGTTCAGTTATTAGCATAAATTAGTCAGTCAAGTTAGTTTAGCAGATGTGCAGTCAATTTGGTAGGGGTTGTTCTCCCATCATCCCATCCAACCATACTAACAGACATCTCAAGGATGTAACCATCTCCAAGATAGAGTTTACTAGTATATGCAAGCTCAGTTTAGTTCATGTATCATGTCTCAGTCATCAATTCCAGATATTCAGTCGCAACTCAGTTCCTAGGTGCCTTGAGCATCGCCTCAGTTTTCCCTCAGTATCTCAGCCAAGTCAGCATTCTTCGAAGGACCTAGTGTCCCAAGGGGGAGATATGCGATGATCCCCTGAGCTTTAATAACGTAAGCATCCCATCCTCTCTTCATGTGATAAATCTAGTCTGGAGTAGGGATACTCATAATTCATCCTCTATATCCAATCTCAGTCATAGGTCATGTACTCAATGTCTCATTTTAGTTCATGTATGACGTTCCAAATTCAGTGATGTTCTCATATTTTCATTCATGTATGTTTAGTAAATGATCTCAGGATTCATTAGCATTTCCGTTGAAGGTAACAGTCTTTTTTAAGCTTATTTAGCTTCATGTTAAGTTTTCAGTACAAACTTGGTGTTCAGTTCTATGCTCAATTCTCAGTTCAAACTTGGTATCTTTACCATTTCATATTCGTTGCATGTTCATGAGCCAGTTCATTCTTATATTCGTGCATCAGATATACGTGATCATCTTATCAGTACTTTTCCTCATGTACTTATGAATCAGTTATGCATGCATCAGATATGCATATTCAGTATGACATGTTCATCTTATCAATTATGTCAGCCATGAAATCATAATCAGTTGTTCACGCTCTATATCCACACTAGTTGTCTTTTCTCTCATCTCAGCCAGTCTCATTCGAGGATGAATATTCCCAAGGGGGAGATATTGTAATACCCCATATTTCAGACTAGGATGAAAATCCGTCATTTCTATGTGTAGACGTTTCAAAAGCCACGAATCCTATGTAAATTTAGTGTGTTGATCAATTTTGTAGTGTGCGAATCTATTTGAGCATGAATTTAGATCATAGAGGTCCCCTAACTTAAGTACAAGTTGAAAGCTTTCCTATCGTTCAAGTTTTAGTGAGCGTCAAAACTTGGGTCAACTTCTACTGACCATAACTCGTTGTATATGACGAGCTGGCAGGCTTACTATATATCAAATGAAATCTCTTTGAATTATATTTCCAACGATACCTATTTTTTCTAAATCCAATATCGGAGAAAAGAGTTATACCCATTTTACTCCAGCATGTCTGGCTGGGAAACTGGTGACGACAATTGTGATAAGCCGTCATGCCCGTGTCGGCCTATCAGCAATGTCGTCAGACCTGGGCAGATTTCTGACCCTGGTGATGAAATTTTGTGACAAGACGTCACGCTCGTGATGGCCTATGACCAATGTCGTCAACCTTAACCAGAAACTAAAAATTTTACCCTTTTGTGATGATAATTCGTGACGGCCTATCACCAACTTGACGGCTTATCACGAATGTCGTCATCTATTTTTCCCACCAATTGAGGGACATTTTAGTAAGGGTATTTTAATTTTTTTCCTTCACTTCCAATGGTTTATAACCCTCAAGGAGCGTATTATTGATGTTGGGCGTATTTACAAGCCTAAGCACCATAATTTACCCATGTTCCAGCTAAGTTTTGAGGATAAAATATATAATTCTTGCACTTTTAGTCCATTTTCCTTTAAGTGAGCTGACCTATGTGATTAGCATGTTTTCAGGTACTAATGATGAAGATTTCAGCACTTTGTGGATCTGTGGGCAACAAAGGAAAACTTCACATAAGAGGGAAGGCAACTTTTGGACTGAAAGTGATGCATGAGAACTTTTTCCCGGGCAAACCCAGTATTTTTAAATACTTAAGGATGCAGTAGCAACTTATTAGACAAGGATGCTATTAAAAACCTTATTGCTGAATTTTTCAGCAGCATTATCATTATCATTCGACATTATTAAGAATTCACGTTGGAAGGTTTTGTACGAGTCTTGAGAACAGAAAACGGCTCACTTGAGCAACGGAGAAAGAAAACATGTTTCATCTCCATAGCCGAGATTTCTCTAAGTTTTGGTATGATGATGATGTCTACTTTGATTTCCGTTGTATTCATGAGTAGCTAAACTTATCTGTTAGGGTTATGGAAACCTTGTAAGATACTATCTATTACTATGAGTTTGTGAATTCTTGATGTGTTATGCTACTTATATCATTACTCTCTTCGTTTTGATTGAATTCTTATGGTTGCAAACATAGAGAATACACCATTATAGCATTAACTTGTTCGAGAGAAAAGTTACATGTTTGGAAAAGAGAGTGTGACAAGGAAATAGGGTTTCCAACCCCTATTTACACGTTAATGCCTTAACCGGATTAACTTCTTGGAGAATTTGTACCATTTGTTATACACTTTAGGCTCGAGAGAGCTAAAGCGAAATAAATCCTTGATGGTTGAGAAACACTTGGACTTAGAATTAGAATAAGATTCTCTATAAGTGCATGCATGTCTAAATTCCGCGTTACTCATAGTTAATAGAGAAGTAGAACTTATAAGGTGGACATAACCCTAACTTATCAATCTCTGTGATTAAATCTTACCACGCAAATCGTTCCATTGTTACTTTGATAATATTAGTTCACGCCTAAACCAAACCCCCCTTTTTCCTTGGAATTTTTTACCAACAGTCTACTAATAATTGCAACACTTAGTGACCAGAGTATTCCCTGTGGGATTCGACACCCAACCCAGTTGGGTTCTATATTTGACAGCGGCCGCTTACACTTTCTAACGAGAGTTGTAATTTGGGCGTATCAAATTTTGGCGCTGTTGCTGGGGAATACAGTTGTCAACTAAGTTTGTGATAGTTAATAGACCCTTTGGTCAAAGATTGTCGAATTTTACTTTTTGTTTTGTTCAGGTTTATTGGAGTGCATGCCAAATACACGAAGTTCTGGTCAACCGTTATTAGCTATAAATCCTGAACCACATCTTATTGGCAGAATGGATGCGCAACGAAACCTTGAACGGATGGCTGCTCAACAGGAGCAGGAAAGATTAGCTGCATTGGCAGCTGCTCAAGTGCATCAACAGAATATTGATAACCCAGGTCGGGCAACAAATCTTGATTAAGAGGACCTGGGTGATGATGAGTTATTAAATCCAAGGCGTGTAGATGATGTGGCTGCACCATTGAACAAGAATGTCAACAGAGATCGTCAAGCGAGAATGAGACCTGAACGCCGAGCTATGCAAATCGCTTTTGATGATGATGATGACGACTTTGACGGGGCTGGTGCCACAGGGGCTATTATTCCTCCGCCCTTGGCACCCGGAGCCAAGTTCAATATCATTAGCACCATGATCCAGCTATTGCAACTCAAAGGGTTATTTGGTGGACTTACAGGCGATGATCTGAATATGCATCTGATCAACTTTATCTCAACATAAAAGTCGTTTGACAATCCAGGAGTTGGACAGAATGCAATTCAACTGCGCTTATTTCCATTGTCTCTATCTGGAGAGGCAACTCTATGGTTGAACGGGCTGACTCCTGACTCTATTACTAACTGGAGGTAACTGAAAGACGCTTTCCTAGAAAGATTCTTTCTGCCATCCAAGAGAGCACAGTTACGAGATGAGATCAGAAATTTTCGACAGCTTCCAACTGAAGCTCTCCACGAAACATAGGAGAGGTTTAAGAAGAAGCTTATGCGGTGCCCAAATCATCAGATGACCAACATCCACTTGATGGAAATATTATACAGTGCGTTGAACTCGGTGACTAAGCCAGTGGTTGATAATGCTGCAGGTGGGTCATTCATGGACCTTACTTTTATTGAGGCTGGTGATATGCGGGATCGTATGACAAAGCAGAGTAGAGCTTGGCATACCATGGATTCTGAGGTAGCAAGCTCTACTGTATCTACTGGCATGACAGCAGAACAGAGGCGAAGAGAAGAGGAACGTGACCAAGATATGGCTCACATGAAAACGCAGATGGACCTTCTTACCAAGCATTTATTATCAGGGAAGGCAGAAAAGGTCAAGGCTGTTGTATCACAGGGTAGAGATGAATTCAATTCTGAGGAGGAAGAGAATTATTTGAACAATCAGAGGGGTTTCCGAGGCAATGCCCAAGGAAACCAAGGTTGGAACTATTATGAAAAATCCGAATTCAAGAATAAGACTGACATGAGTGGTTTGTATGTCCCTCCTGGAAATTGTGAAGCTGTTGCAACTAGTTCTGGGAAGATGTCCATGAAGGACATGATGGCCAAGCTTGTGAAAGGAGTGGAGGAAACCAACACGGGACTAGCTGAGGTAAAAAATGATTTGTCCTCAATAAATCAATTGGTTGACTCGCATTCCACTGTAATAAAACAGGTGGAACAACAAATGAGTCAACTATCAGCGGCATTCAATCAAAGAAAAGCTGGCACTTTACCTAGTAACACTGTGCAAAATCTACGGAATGATGGATCATGTATGGCTATTACTACCAGGAGTGGTAAGGTGTTGGAAAATCCATCCAAAGGCAAGCAGGTGGTTGATAATACAGAAGAGAATGTTATTAAAGCAGATTGTGATGATTTTGTAGAAGCTGAAAATCAGAATGAGAATGTTCATGACACTACACCTAGATGTCACCAGCCTGAAAAGATTGATAATCGGAAGAAAAAACAAAAAGAAGTGGTGGAAAAGACTCTTCCAAATCCACCACCACCTTTTCCTCAGAGACTGAAGAAGAAGGCTGATGAAACCAGGTTTAGTAAATTCATGACCATGCTGAAGCAGCTGACTATTAATGTGCCTTTGGTGGAGGCACTGGAGCAGATGCCAGGGTACGCCAAATTCATGAAGAACCTTTTGAAAAAGAAAAGGGCAGCAAGTTATGAACTGGAAGATAATGTTCATCATTGCAGTGCAATTTCCATGAGATCTTTAGTACAGAAAAAGGCAGATCCTGGTGCTGTCACTATTCCTTACACGGTTGGATCCTTGGATTTTGCTAAGGCATTGTGCGATTTGGGGGCTAGCATCAATTTGATGCCGCTATCTATTTATAAACAGTTGGGGTTGGGCAATCCTACACCAACTAATATGCGGCTCGTGATAGCAGATAGGTCGGTAAAACGACCTATTGGTATCTTACATGATGTATTAGTGAAGGTTTCTACTTTCATTTTTCCTGCAGACTTTGTTATTTTGGATTGCGAGGTGGATTTTGAGGTGCCCATAATCTTGGGTCGACCTTTCCTCGCAACAGGAAGTGTGCTTATTGATTTACGAGCAAATGAGCTTTTATTTCGGATGAATGACGAAGTGGTACGTTTTGATGTAAGCAAATTAATGAAGCAGCCCAAAGATATGAATGTGTTCTTTATAGTTGATGTTCATTATGAGGATGAGAAAGAATTACCTTTAGAGAAGCAGCTTACTGTTGAGCCATTGGTTGCTGTGCTTTTGAACTTTGAGCGTGAGGATGTTGAAGAGAACGAAGAAACTATCCGTGCTTTAATAGGAATGGGGTCGTATTCATATGACACCAAGAAGCTGGACCTTGACCTTAAGAATCGACCCTCACCACCGGCGAAGCCACCAGATATCTTGACGAAGTCTGAGTAATCGAGATAACTATGTTGTGCCGCGACAATAAATCAAGCGCTACATGGGAGGAAACCCATCATTAGGAGTTTGTTTCGTTAGGATTTTGTTTTTGATAAATAAAAGTTCAAAAAGAAGAGTCGAGCCACGACCAAAACTAAGGCGCTCGGTGTGAGGCAACCCATCCTTCTAATCATTTTTGTTGTTTTTGATTAAGTGTAGGTGCAAGATATACAAAGGAGGAGATTAGTCCCAAATTTTGATTTGAAAGTGAGCCATGCTAAAGGTGGTAAGTGAGGAATGATAGAGCAAAGGCTATAGGTTAGGCATTGCCTATGCCAATCTAGGCAACGAACAAGGCAATGCCTATGCAAATCTAGGCAACAAACAAGGCAATGCCTATGCCATTGCCTATGCTCACTGCCTCACATAGGAAATGGACAAGGCAAGGCCTATACCAATGTAGGCAATGCTATAGGCGCCGATGCTCACTGCCTCACATAGGCAATGCCATAGGCGCCGCCTATGCCAATCTAGGCGATAGTCAAGGCGCCGCCTATGCCTATCTAGGCATTGCTAAAGGAGCCTCCTATGATAAGCATAGGCAAAGCATTAGGAACCTCCTACTTATCCTTTTTTGCCTCCTAACCCGATTGTACATGGATCAAACCCAACCCATGGCTTAGTCTTTAAATAGATCCTAAACCTTAGAACACAATTCCATTGTTTGCTCAAGATAGGTGACGCCTAAGCTTCCAAATTCTCTCAAAGTTTCTTTTTGCTCATCTAATCTTGCAAGTTCATCTTCCGGATCCATCACCACGTAAGTTACTCTTTTATATTCCGTAGTTGTTGCACTACTCCGCTTATAATGGTTTATTAGATTGTGAAGTGGTGTTTGGTGATGAGAATATGGTTGGTTTGTTATGATGCATCTAGTTGAGTGAAAGAATTCGTGTGGGTGTTCTTGACTTTACTCCGACTTGTATTTGATTGGTATTCACTGTCGTATTTTTATGAAGTCGAAATTGTGAAGTTAATGCATAATCTTGAAAGTTGTAAGCTTGAATGTTTGAATGACTTGTTCATCGAAGGTATTGATCATGATTGACCACAAGTATAACATGGTTTGGTTATTTCGATGCAAAAAATTGATAAGATTGCTATATGGTAGTCTTGTTCAAACATTGCCTTAATCCAATGAAATAAAGTCGGAAAGGATAGTCAAGATTACATGATTATTAACATTGTGCAAACGGATTAACTGTGGGGTGGTACTATCACGATTTTCTTTTTCGAATATAGTAAATCTTCCATGATGAAACTAACATGACTTTATTGTGATCTCAGGTAGAATGGCCCCAAAAGGACGACAAGGAAAAGAAAAAGTGTCCACCTCCCAAAAAGACTACAGGAAGTGAAGTCAAGATTCGGGGACAAGTCTTGCAACTGAATGCGGAGTTCTTCAACTCTTTTCTGGGCCTTCCATCTGTGGATCCATCGCCTCTCAAGGAGCTTTATCACAGACCTCCCTACAGGGCCATCAGACATACACTGTGCGGATCAAGGTCAATGGCACAGTGGATTCGACACAAGGATAATGATCACCGACTGCCAGACTCAGACGTGGATGACAACTCTGATGACGACGACTCTGATGATGATTCCGACGCAGGGGGTATGACCCCAGACATAGAAGAGGAGTCCGACTAATCAGGTTTTCCTTATTTATTTCCACTGAGGACAGTGTGTCCCGTCTAAGTGTGGGGTGCGGGTATATGTTTGCTGTATTGTATTTCTTTGCCTACATTTATTCTTGTTTGTTTGAATTAGTAGTTAGTTAGTTGTAATTAGTTAGTAGATTTTAGATGTTGCATGAAATTGTTCTGAGAGACGGCATGGTATTATAACAAGAGTTTGTGCTAAATCATTGCTATTGAGATGCTTAGGCTCTAAGTTGTGACTCACTGTGTGATAAATTATTGTGGTTTAATTCATTCATCTGTTGGGTCAAGAATCTATAATGCTCCCAAAGAAGTTGACCATGTGCCTTGTGTGTGTGAGGATATTGTATATTCATTGTTGTGACTGATGCTAGAACTTGCCTGGTGTGTGTGTGTGAAGCGAAATAAAGATTGTGAGTGTAGGAGATGATTTAGGCATTTCTTTGGCAGCCCTGAAATTGTTTACCTTCTTTTGACCTACCTTTGTACATTGTCCTAGTGAACCCCCTTTGAGCCTTTACCTATTTTCTTTGGCAGCCTCATATGTAGCCTAATCCAATTTTTTTTTCAAGACCATAATTTGATCCAAACTCCTAAGCGCTTTAAAATTGTAGAATCATGTGGAAAAATAAAAGGATAATGGTGAAAGTGATGCCTCAGGGTGTGTTGGTACTTGAAATTGTTGTGAAAAAGAGTGGCTATTATAAGGATGCTTGCTTAATATAAAAAAAAAAAGAAAAAAAAATTTAGAAAAACAAAAAGATAGTTGTGTTTATGATTGAATAACGAAATGGGTGAAAAGGGGTTGGTAGATGAAAGAGAGGTAGAGTGGTTGTTAAAAGATAGTGTAAATGGCATATTGTAGTGTATTAAAGCGCTTAGGGAACATAGTCACTATTTCTGGCCAAAATAGTCCTACCTGTCCCTTAGCCTACATTACAACCTGTAAAGACCTATTTGATCCTAAACTTAGCAGTCTGATATTAGTAGAGCATTACACTAAGGTCAAGCCTATAGTCATCAGTTGCAATATAAGAATTCTTTGTGAGAGAGAGAGCAAGGAGAGTCTTATACCCATGTTTCAAAAAATGCAAAAATATGAGTGTTTATGGGTGATATCTTTTGTGAGCACACATGGTTGATGGTTGTTGGGTAGTTTTATATGTTTCTTTGTGGCTTAACTTGTGGATACGAATTAACCATCCTAATGAGTCTATGTTGGAGGTTGAGTTGTTTCTAGTAGTGATCGAGAAACCTACTCTTTGTTAATGATTGTTGTGCATGTCTTGTTGAAAATTTCGTGTTGCTATTGTGAAATTCTAGTTAGGTGTTTGCATGGATGAAATATTTTGTTCGAGGACAAACAAAGCTTTAAGTATGAGGTGGTGATGTTGGGCGTATTTACACGCCTAAGCACCATAATTTACCCATGTTTCAGCTAAGTTTTGAGGATAAAATATATAATTCTTGCACTTTTAGTCCATTTACCTTTAAGTGAGCTGACCTATGTGATTAGCATGTTTTCAGGGACTAATGATGAAGATTTCAGCACTTTGTGGACCTGTGGGCAACAAAGGAAAACTTCACATAAGAGGGAAGACAGCTTTTGGACTGAAAGTGATGCATAGGAACTTTTTCCCGGGCAAACCCAGTATTTTTAAATACTTAAGGATGCAGTAACAACTTATTAGACAAGGATGCTATTAAAAACCTTATTGCTGAATTTTTCAGCAGCATTATCATTATCATTCGACATTATTGAGAATTCACGTTGGAAGGTTTTGTACGAGTTTTGAGAACAGAAAACGGCTCACTTGAGCAACGGAGAAAGAAAACACGTTTCATCTCCATAACCGAGATTTCTCTAAGTTTTGGTATGATGATGATGTCTACTTTGATTTCCGTTGTATTCATGAGTAGCTAAACTTATCTGTTAGGGTTATGGAAACCTTGTAAGATACTATCTATTACTATGAGTTTGTGAATTCTTGATGTGTTATGCTACTTATATCATTACTCTCTTCGTTTTGATTGAATTCTTATGGTTGCAAACATAGAGAATACGCCATTATAGCATTAACTTGTTCGAAAGAAAAGTTACATATTTGAAAAAGAGAGTGTGACAAGGAAATAGGATTTCCAACCCCTATTTACACGTTAATGCCTTAACCAGATTAACTTCTTGGAGAATTTGTACCATTTGTTATACACTTTAGGCTCAAGAGAGCTAAAGCGAAATAAATCCTTGATGGTTGAGAAACACTTGGACTTAGAATTAGAATACAATTCTCTATAAGTGCATGCATGTCTAAATTCCACGTTACTCATAGTTAATAGAGAAGTAGAACTTATAAGGTGGACATAACTCTAACTTATCAATCTTTGTGATTAAATCTTACTACGCAAATCGTTCCATTGTTACTTTGATAATATTAGTTCACGCCTAAACTAAACCCCCTTTTTCCTTGGAATTTTTGACCAACAGTCTACTAATAATTGCAACACTTAGTGACCAGAGTATTCCCTATGGGATTCGACACCCAACCCAGTTGGGTTCTATAGTTGACAGCGACCGCTTACACTTTCTAACGAGAGTTGTAATTTGGGTGTATCAATTATCTTCCATTCTCTTTAGTTAAACATCTCAAAAATCTCTCTCATACACTCTCAACCACAAGATTAGGGTTTCCTCTCAAGATCAAAACTCTCAAGAACAAGCCCTAGGGTTTTCATAGAAGAGTCTATTTCAAGGAAATTTTTCCATCAATCTTCACGAATTCTTAATCTAAGGTATGCGTAGTGTTCATCCATGGGTCCTTTTCATCCATGGAGCTCAAGAATCATGTTTTAAATTGTAAATTGTGAATTCCTTGTTGTGTTATGACTCTATTCATGTTGATAATTGTTGTTTGGATTCAAGGTTGTATCACGATGTGTTTTTCATGAAGCATGTGACTAGGTTAGTTGAAACCCATGAACTTTGGATGGATTAAGATTGTTAAATTGATAAGCACACCTATGCCTTAAAGAGTGCATGCAAGGTGTTTGATAAAATGCTTAGGATGCTAGAAATTCATGTTTACATGGTTCCATGATATCTAAATGACAAGTCCATGTTAGCTATATACTTCAATATGAATTCCATGCTATTGATGTGTTGCTATTGTTGTGGTATGAAGCATGTATGATAATGGAGATATACAATATGTACATAAAATATATCCATTCACTCCCTACCATGATTAAGATGTTGAAGAACTACATGAAGTATAATATCCCCTACTTATTACAATGTGAATTGTGGACTCTAATCTTATGATCACGTTAGTCATGTTGTGTCAGTTTCCTTCCATCGAGTCCTGGGGGTATTCCTACCCAAAATTATAGTTGTATGCCTAGAGCCATGTCATGTTATCATGATACTCTCAGTTAAGCCATGATCTATAGAATTCAGTAATGTGACTCAGGAAAACTCAGAAATCTCAGCAAATCTCAGTAGTTCAGTAATCTCAGTGATCTCAGTACTCAGTAATATCTGTAACCTTAGTATTCACAGTCAATCTCAGTAACTTCAGTACTCTCAATTAGTCCTCAGAACTCAGTACATTTCATTAGTCATCAAAATTCAGTAAACTCAGTTTAGCCCTGCTAAACAATACTACTAGTATCAGTTCAGTTTAGTTATTCTGTTCAACCCAGTTATTCAGTTCAGTGTCTACTTAGTTGGGAGTAGGATTCAGCACCGAGTGAAACAAAGGATGGGGACTCACTTGCTACAATCAGAGAGTGTAATTCATAAAAGCAATCCTTGCGTTCCAAAACTAAGTAGCCAGCGTAGGTTGAGATGTCCCTACCCATAGGGCTAATGCATTTTCTTTGAGTTTACCTGATAGTAGGGCAGACGGAATGAGCTCCCAAAAATAGAATAAGGTTACTCACATATTGTCTCTACCCGTGGCATGGTATTGACTCTAATAAGAGCAAAGATTGGACCCCACCAGTTCATTTTTTAGTCATGTCGGTTAGATGATTACCTCTCATAGTCTCAGTTTAAGTCTCATTCTCAGTCTCAGTAAAAGAACTCAGATAGTTCTTCAGATTCAGAACTGTCAGCTACAGTCACCCCTCAATGCGAAACTCAACTAGTTCCACCACATTCATGACTGTCAGATACAGTCACTCATGCTATCAGTTATATCATTTATCAGAACTTATATAATCATTATTCGCATTCATGACTGTCAGATATAGTCAAACATAGCAACTCTTTATATTCACGGCTTTCAGATATAGTCAATTAGATTTATTCTTTATAATTAGACTGCCAGATAAAGTTAACCAGGCCAGTTCTTCATAATCAGAACTGTCAGAAATAGTCATTCATGAATCAGTAATATAGTTTCAGTCCTTTAGTATCAATTTCTCACTTATTAGTGATTCACGTATCGGTATGAGTAAACTCAATCATTTGGTATCTCAGGACCAGTAAACTCAGGTTTTCAGTATTCAGGATCGGTAGTCAGTATCTCCATGAGTTTAGTTACAATTATGTATGTATGTATTCTCACGTTCATATTAATCAGTATTGTTTATGCATATAACCCTTTGAATTTATCTTACCTCACTCGTATACTCAGTACATTTAGACGTACTGACGTATTTACGCTATGGTGCTTTCTCTTATGTTAAACCATAGGTTCAGAGGAATGATCTCCAGATCAGCAGTAGCATTCTAGTGTTCAGAGTTCGCAATGAGTCCTTCTCATTCGAGGACGATATGATTATTGCTTCATTTTCTATTTTAGTTCAGTTGCTAGATGGAGTTAGTTGGGGACATGTCCCATCAACTCCTTATTCAGACAGTTAGAGGCTTTCCAGACTATAGCATGTCAGACAGTTACTTCAGATTTTTTTGGTATTATTATACCGTCTTCAGACATTGTTCTTATTTTGGATTCGAACCTTATGGCCTTTCAGTACATATTTTTCCACATCTTTATGTTATATTATGCAGTATACAGGTAAAAATATCAGTCATGGGTTAGCTTGTGGTCCTTCGAGGTCGTGAGCCATGTAGCATTCTGGTTCAGAAAAATCAAGGCGTTACAATCAGCAACAACCTCCTAGCCTTACCTCTGAGTTAGTGGTAAGGACTGCCAACTATGTATATTTTATCCTCCTCATACCCCATTGAGTGCTATTATATTGGGTATATTGTTTTTGTTGGTTAAATAAGTATATGTTTGCTCGTGTACCTTCTCTACCTGTTAATTAATAAAATCACTCATCAACTATGTGTAAGACTATATCTGTCAAAGTATTTGAACTTGTGCACCAACTTCTTAATTTCTTTAAAATATGCTAATTATTTCTTTACACTGTACAAAATAATGCTGAGTGGGATGGTGGAACACCATGTATTCCTTTTGTTTTTCTGCACTCTTGCACCTCTTTAGGGCTGAGTATGTTTTCTTCAAGTCTTATTTAAATAATTTAAGTAACATATTAAGTAGTTGTCTTAGCTTGCAATTGAATGTAAGAACAAGTGATGTACACTCCCGGCTTATGAATTGAGAAGTGCTAAACAATGACTTGAACATGATCAATGTGTTCCCTAAGAGTTTGTTTCTATTTTCAATGGAGAAAATTACCATTTTGGGCATTTAAAGGCCAAAAAATGGTGCCTTGATGACTTTTAGAGTCGATCTCTCTTCTTCCTATTGATTTGTAAGAACACATGAGCTATAAAAGCACAACTGAATCTTGCTTTTTTGTGCTTATTTTTATGTCATAACTCTCAATAGTTTGTAGCTAACTTATCTGAATATTCCTATTTCTCAAGAGAAAGAATCTGTATATCAAATGAAATTAAGGGAAGCTACATGAGTTCCTCAACATTCCTTATTTATTGCATGTAGAAGATAGGCAAGTGCATGCTCAACGTTGTTAGGTCTATAGCTATGTTGACATTTGGATAGAATTTGAGATTGGATAATTGACCAGTGATAAAATTCTGTTTGTCAAATGTCAAAGGATGACCCATATGAAAAGAGGTAAAATACACGAGAAAATTATTGGTGGTATCTACTTTTGTCTTTGATATTTCCAAACTGAACAAAAAGTTTTTGCAGAAAAAGAGAAGGGCTAGCTCTAAAAGAAAACTAATGTTAATGGTGATAGACGGATGTTATCTATAAAGTTCTTCCTCTGTTTACAAATTTTTCATAATCCAGGATCAAAATTTTTTCTCTTGATAGAAAGGCGAATTACATTGCCTGGAAGCTTAAAATTTTAGATTAATGAATCATCTTTTTACCTTTATTTATCTACAAAAATGATCTTCTAGATTCATTTACTACCTCATCATTTATTTATCTACAAAAAGCTTAAAATTACATCGATACTCAGGTGCTCTGGAGAGCGCTCTACCAGTAAGGCTCTGAAAATATAACTTCTCATCTCAGGTTTGGCTGTCCTAAGTTGTATTATAATTCCAATGGTTTTTTTCAGTTAATTTAGTTAGATCGATAAATGTGAAACTGTTTGGTACTGGTGTTCAATGGGTGTGCCCTGATGTGTTTTTGATTGTCTACATCTCTTTCATTTGAGCTACATTCCATAGTCAAATTGAGCATTAGATTTCTTTGTATCCTGTATAGTGTTATGAAGAAATTAATCTCATTAGACATCGTATATGCTCCTATCTCCATCTATATATCACTTTAACTACTGGCTCTATGTATATAACAATGAAAGTAACTAAGTATGTGCATGTGTTCTCGTCAACTATCTATATTTCGATACATAGAGCTACATTAGTCGGTTAATATCAAAGGATTAAAAGTAGAAATTCATTCAAGTATTTAGTTTAAAACTAAGCATGTGATTTTGGTATTTGGGCATGTCCTACTTGATTTTTATAATTTGAGATGAGAAGGCAGCATCTGCATGAGTGTTGTATTTAGTTTTCCTTGGAAAAACTTGTTTTTATAGTAGGAGTTGCTATGAAGTTGTCTATTATCTAAAGTCCATAGAAATCGTTATTGCATTTTAACATTTTCCACAATATATCTAAAATATTAATTGTTAGATACAGTATTAACCCAAAAAATTGAGTATGCTATGCAGGAACATGCCCTATTTTGCAAAATAATTTTCATTATACAGGAAAACTATAATCCAGTTTTAGTTCCGTGAAGTGAAATGAGTAAACTTTTTTCTTTCTTTCATCAGAGGTTGATTATTTTAGCTTCTAGATTAGTCTATAAGCCAAAGTGTCTTAACATGTTTATATGTTTAGGGGTCGTTTAGTTCGTGAACTAGTTATGTGGGGATTATAATGCAGGAATTGCTTATGCAAGTATGTCGGAATTATTACATAATGAAGAATAAAGCAGGTATTGTTATTTGATAGCAGAGTTTTTTTTGCCTTTAGTTACTCTTGTGCATGCATTTTCTTAATACATAAATTCCCTCATATCTTGTATTAGTTTTAATGACAACCGAGTTAATAAAGCGAGTGAATGTTGTATTATGGTATGTGATGCCTATATTTCTTGTATGACCAAAAATTTTGTAGAACGTGCATAATGTCTTCACTTGATAACATGTAATTATATTGGTTAAGTGAATGTACACGTTGTCTTTATTTTGATCAAAGAGTTGCCACTACTGCTAGAGTTGCTGCTATATTTTCTTTGTTTAGCTACTATGCCAAGAACTTTTATGACTCTCTATTCTTTTGGTTTGCTGCTATGTACGTTGGTCTAATTTTAACTACCTAAAAATTCTGTATAGGCTCTTAAAATAGGTCGAGATCCAACTCCAAGTGAGTTACATTTGAACGTCCATACACATAATCATGATGGGAAATCTTTTGTTGGTGAGCATTCCCGACTTCTGCATGTAAGTTTATAATTTACATCATTACTCTTCTCTTATTTTTCTTTTTTATTTACATGAACTTGAGTCTATTTTAATAACTCTACTTGTTACAGAAAAAGTATGAAGAAATTATACGGAAAAAATTATAATGTGAATCTGAAATTAATCAATTGGAATCATATTATGAAGCTGCGGGAGGAACAAAGAAGAAAAGGTTATTTGGTCTTAGGTCTGAAGCTGAAAGTTACTATGGAGAAAAACTTTGTTCCTGTAATGCCTCCACATCATCAATACCACCTTCGGTTTCTTTACCGACAATAAATTTGGAGGAGTTTGTGAAGCAATTGATTACGACACTTACTACTCATTTTCGTATAGTAGTTATTGAGCGTGTTGGTGGTATTAGGGTACAAGAAGGGGCTGTTCTTGATCTTCTTCCTACTAATGATGATGACAACATTGATTCCTAGCTTCATAGTACTTATAGTCCTTGATCGTTGCATTTTTTATAGACTATTTTGTGTGAAAGTATAAAACATTTATGTAGTAATAAATACTAATTAATTTTAATGGATGTTGGTTTGACATTAGTTCATTTTAATCATTTTATAATTTACGTGTTTCAATTATTTTCTTACAAAATCATTAGCAATAAAAAATTAGTGACTAACATTTATCGTTGCTACTGAAAAACTTTAAGGACGGATAAACTTAGTTGCTAAAGACGGCTGCTATTAGCGATAAAAAAATAGTGACTACCTTTTGTCATTGCTACTGAAAAACTTTATCGATGGATAAATTTGGTCACTAAAGACGGCTACTCAGTCGACCAAACTATGTTGCAAAGGATCAGCGATAAAATATTTAGTCGTAAATTTAGCCACGACAAAAATAAATTTTGGTAATAGCAACGGTATAGTAATGAAATAATCTGTCAGTAACAGCAACAACCGAAATATATCATTGCTAAGGTGTCACAAATTTGTGACGGAAATTAATTTTTCATCACTATGAGGCTAGCAACGAGCGTTGTTATTCCGTCGCTATTTCTATTTAGCGATAGATTTTCATATGATAGTGACGAAAAGTACATGTCACTAAATGCTATTTTTTTTTAGTGTGAGTTCTACCTTTTCATGAGTATTCTTCTTTGCTTTGTATACTCATTTTACTTCAATTGCTTGATGATCTTTAGGAAGAGTTGTTAACTCCCAAGTGTTGTTTTTTTATATCGACTGAATTTCTTCCTTCATGGATTATCTCTACCTTTTGTCTATAATAGCTTCATCAAAATTCAATGGTTCACTATCAGCATAGAGACTACACAAAAAATTAAAATTAGTAACTTTCTCTGCATCATCATAGAGTTCTTGGATGCTCTTCGTCCTCTGTGGCCTTTCACTTGAACTCTGATCTTGAGAAGAAGGAGATACAATATTTGCTGGTAGGGTTGCATCCTGTGCAGGTGCCATGGTATCATGTTCTTCTTCATCTCCAAAGTATGAAAGAAAATTATATGTTCTTTCTTCCTGAGCCTCCTGGCCTTCCCAATTCCATGACGCTTCTTCATCAAATTCAACGTCACGAGTTACCATCACTTTGTTGTTTCTTGGATTGTATAACTTATAGCCTTTTGAACTAGTATCATAGCCAATAAACATATACCTGACGCTTTGATCATCAAGTTTATCTCTCCCTTGATGTGGAACATGAGCATAGGCTATGCTCCCAAAGATACTCAAGTGCTTGACACTTGTCTTTCTTCTGCTCCATACTTCTTGAGGTGTTTGATCTTTCTTATTTCTTATTGAAGATGCGTTGCTTAAATAAATTGCATAAGAAACAGTCTCGGACCAAAAGTCTTTTGGCATATTTTTAGCTTTCAACATACATTTTGCCATATTAAGAATTGTTCTATTCTTTCTTTCTGCAACTCTATTTTGTTGGGGCGATTAAAGTGTCGTTAGAGGGAGACAAATTTTATGACACTGATAAAAGTCATTAAATTCTCTTGAAGTGAATTCGCCTCCTCTATCGGACCTTAAGGCTTTTATTTCATAGCCGATCTCTTTTTCTACAAGTGCTTTGAAATTTTTAAAAGCAACAAAAGCTTCTGATTTTTTCTTCAAGAAATATACCTAAGTCTATTTACTGAAATCATCAATAAATAGCAAGAAGTATTTACTTTTACCAAAAGAAGGTAGATCGATTGGACCACACACATCGATATGAACAAGCTGAAGTGGATTAGTTGCTCTTGACATGGTTTCCTTCGAAAAAATCCTCCTTGCATGTTTTCCAAGAAGACAAGTTTCACACAGCCGATTGGGATAATTTATTGATGGAATTCCATCAACCATGTTCTTTTCTCCCACTGATTTGAGAGCTTCAAAGTTCAAATGTCCAAATCGCATGTGCCAACACCATAACTCATCTTGCATATTAGACTTCAAACACTTTGCATTAATGGTCTTAAGATTCAAATGAAATAATCTATTTTTTTTCTATATGCACTTTGGCAATTAAATTATTACTTGAATCTCCAAGCCAAAGATGCATATTTTTCATATGAATATCATATCCTTTTTCAAGAAGTTGGCCCAAACTCAAAAAATTATTTTTTAGTTTTGGCACATAGTGATGATAGGCGAATTTACACGCCTATATCAATATATTTTGCCTATATTTTAGCCTAGTTTTGAGAATAAATTATATATTTCATGCACTTTTAGTCCTTTTTCCTGTAAATGAGCTAACGAACATGATTAGTAAAGTTTCAGGTATAAATGATGCAGAATTCAGCATTTTATGGCTTACTTGACGCAAAAGAAAGCTCACGAAGGAAGGGAAGGGAGTTTACACGCCTAAGGACCAAAACTGCTACATGAAAAATCTGTCCCGGGCTAAAACAACATTTCTAAAGACTTTGGGGATCTTCAGTTACTTAGTTGGATTTGGACAATGATACATTAACCTAGTACAATTGGGTTATGTATTTCATTAGTTTATTTGGATTATGATAATGTTACATTAACCTAGTACAATTGGGTTAAGTATTACATTAGCCTAGTAGGATTTGGTTAGATATTTTATTTATCTAGTAGGATTAGGATATGGGTATTATAAATACCCTATCATGCTAGAGATTTTACTACTTCTCATCTTACAATTCAATTCTATTACTCTACAACTCTTCTAATCTTTCCATTAATTCTATTTTTCTTCTTCTACTCTTCCATTCTTAAATTCCACAACAAGAGAATCGTTACTTTGCCTAGGAACTCACGCCTCACGCCTACCACCTAAGCTACACGAAATTACTCAATCTTGTGGTATAACAACAATGTCAATCGTGATCTCCTTCGCATTCATGGGTAACTAAACTTCTCTGTTGGGGTTATGGAAGCCGTATGAGATACTATCTATTGCTGTGAGTTTGTGAGTTCGAGGCACGTATAATGCTTATATCATTATTCTCTTCATCTTAATATACATTCTTTGCGGTTGCAAACGCAAGAATACGCCAGTCTAACATTTAACTTGTTCGAGAGAAAAGTTATTTGTCTGGAAAAGAGATAATGTCAAGGTAGTAGGACACCCTTTCCTATTAAAAAGCTGGTGCCGTAACTGGACTAACCTCTTGGAGAATTCGTACCGTTAGATACGATTTAAGCTCGAGAGAGTTAAAGTGAAATAGTCCTTGTTTAGGTCGAGAGACGCTTGGATTTACCATCGACTACAATCCTCTATAAGCAATTACATGTCAGAATTCTACACACGCATAGCCAATAAAGACGTATACCTCAGAAGGTGGACATAACCCCAACGCTTCAATTCTCATTGTTTACAACCAACGTAACAATCTTTCTCTTTTTACTTTATTATTTTCAGCTTTTGTTTACATTACTTGCAAAACAAGAATCTCCCCTTCTTACGAGACTTGCACCAAAAGTTTAGTAATTTTACTTACTTGTTGGCCAAGCTATTCCCTGTGGGATCGACACCCAACCCAGGTTGGGTTCTATATTTGCTAACGACCACTTTACACTCAAACGAGAGCTGTAGATTGAGCGTTATCAAAAATTGGCACCGTTGCCGGGGAATACAAGTGTCAATTAAGTTCGTAATAATTACTAGACCCTTTGGTCGAAGACTCTCGTACTTTTAGTTTTTGTTTTTGTTTTTGTTTACTGGAGGTTTTTGTTCAGTGCATCAATGGATGCACAACGTGAGATACCGTTCGATGATGATGATGATGATCTTGATGGAGCCGGAGCCACAGGAGCCATTATTCTTCCACCATTAGCGTCCGGAACCAAGTTCAACATCACAAGCACCATGATGCAGTTATTGCAACTCAAGGGATTATTTGGTGGACTAGCAGGCGATGATCCGAATATGCATCTCATCAACTTTATTTCTACATGCAAGTCTTTTGACAATCCTGGTGTTGGTCAGAATGCAATTCGATTACGTCTATTTCCATTGTCTCTGTCTGGGGAGGCAACACTATGGTTGAATGGGCTGACTCCTGATTCAATTTCAAATTGGAGGCAATTGAGAGACGCTTTCCTAGAAAGATTCTTTCCGCCTTCCAAAAGGGCACAATTGAGAGATGAAATCAGCAACTTTCGTCAGCTTCCAACTGAAGCTCTTCATGAAACATAGGAGAGGTTCAAGACAAAGCTAGCGAGATGCCCAAACCATCACATGACTAATGTTCACCTTATGGAGATATTGTATAGAGCCTTGAATTCAATAACTAAGCCAGTGGTGGATAACGCAGCTGGAGGATCTTTTATGGACCTCACCTTTGGTCAAGCAAGCAATATGCTAGATCGCATGACGAAACAAAGTAGAGCTTGGCATACCAGGGATTCTGAGGTAGCAAGCCCCACTTTATCTATAGGCATGACTGCAGACCAAAGAAGAAGACAAGAAGAATGTGATCAAGATTTAGCGCACATGAAAACGCAAGTGGATCTTCTGACAAAGCATTTATTATCAGGGAAGACAGAAAAAGTGAAAGTTGTGGCGCTAAAAGGAAGAGACGAATCTGATTCGGAAGAGGAGGCCAACTACTTGAACAATCAGGGGGGTTTCCGTGGGAATACCCAAGGAAACCAAGGTCGGAACTATTATGATAAATCTGGAAGCAAAGACCAAGGTAGTTGGAATAAAAACAATGAAAAGAGTGGTTTGTACGTTCCCCCTGGTAGACGTGATACCACCACATCTAATTCTGGAAGTATGGAAGACATGATGGCTAAATTATTGAAAGGAGTGGAAGCAACAAACGCGGGAGTTACTGAGGTAATTAATGATTTGTCCTCCATGAAACAACTAGTTGATTCTCATTCCACTTCAATCAAGCAAATAGAGCAGCAATTGAGCCAACTTTCAGCAACACTCAATCAAAGAAAGGCTGGCACTTTACCTAGCGATACTGTGCAAAACCCAAGGAATGATGGGTCATGCATGGCCATCACTACCAGAAGTGGTAAGGTGCTGGAACCTTCAGCAAAAGTCAAGCAAGTGGTTGACGAAGTTGCGGACATGGATGATAACGCAAAAGGAGAAGATGCCGCAACAACCAGTCCTGACATCAAGGACATCACGCCCAGTGACGTGCAGCCTGAAAAAATGGAAAAATGGAAGCAAGAGGAGAAGGAATCCATGGAGAGAACACTTCCATACCCACCACCACCTTTTCCCCAAAGATTGAAGAAGGTGGCGGATGACACTAAGTTCAGCAAATTTATGACTATGTTGAAGCAGCTGACCATTAATGTTCCATTGGTAGAGGCACTTGAACAAATGCCTGGGTATGCGAAGTTTATGAAAGATCTTTTGACTAAGAAGAGGGCATCAAGTTATGAGCTGAAGGATGATGTGCATCATTGTAGTGCAATTGCTACTCGATCGATAGTTCAGAAGAAGGCCGACCCCGGAGCTTTCACTATTCCTTGCACCGTCGGATCTTTGAACTTTGCCAAAGCATTATGTGACCTAGGAGCCAGCATCAACTTGATGCCATTATCGATCTACAAGAAGTTGGGGTTAGGAGATCCTACACCAACTAATATGAGGCTTGTTATGGCGGATAGGTCGGTAAAATGACCGGTTGGTATTCTATACGATGTCTTGGTAAAGGTTTCTTCATTTATCTTTCCAGCAGACTTTGTCATCTTGGATTGTGAAGCAGATTCAGAGGTTCCCATAATCTTGGGACGCCCTTTCCTTGCTACAGGAAGTGTGCTCATTGATTTGAGAGCTAATGAGCTTTCATTCCGAATAAATGATGAAGTGGTTCGCTTTGATGTTTGCAAATCAATGAAGCAACCCAAATATCCAAGTGTATTTTCGGTGGCTGATGTTTTCTTTGATGATCCGAAAGAATTACTTAAAGAAGAGCAAATTATTGCTGACCCTTTGGCGGTTATGCTCATGAATGGAGAGAGTAAGGATGCTGAAAATTGCAAAGAAGCTATTTGTGCTCTATCAGGATTAGGGACATATTGCTATGCTCCTAATAATCTGGACCTTGATCTCAAAAATCGACCCACACCACCAGCGAAAACTTCCCTTGAAGAGCCACCAATGCTAGAATCGAAAGAGCTCCCCGATTATCTAAGGTATGTGTTCTTGGAAAGTATAAAGATACTTCCGGTGAGTGCGGATGATTTAAGTAAACATCACGTAGAGTCCCTCATCTCTGCTCTGAAGAGATACATGAGAGCTATGGGTTGGACTATTGATGATATAATTGGTATCCCTCCTACAAGTAAGCCTCATTGTTGTTTGAATCCATTCAGAAAATGATCCACCATCTATCTCGACGAAGTCTAAGTACTCGAGGTAACTTTGTCGAGCCACGATAATAAAAAAGGCGCTAGATGGGAGGCAACCCATCGTTTTATCATTTTATCATTCTTTTTTTACTTGTTTTGCTTTTGATAATGAAAATCCAAAAATAAGAGTCGTGCCACGACCAAAACTAAGGCGCTTGGTGGGAGGCAATCCATCGTACTAATCATTTTCATTTGTTTGAGCGAATATAGGTGCAAGAAGTAGTCAACGAGGAGATTGATTTCAATTGACGATTTGGACGCATTGTATGGTAAAGTTGGTAAGTTAGGAAGGGTGATGCATAAGGCTATGGATTGAGACTTTCTCACGCCAAAATAGGCTTCGAGGAAGGCTAGGCCTTGGTAAAACTAGGCCACGAACGATGCACAACCTATCCTATAGCCTAAGGTCTCGGAATCTAGTGTGTTACACACTATGCGCCGCCTATTCCTAGGTATGCTTTTGACTATGCGCCGCCTATGCTATGGCATTTGGTCTCAATATCTCATATGCCATAGACTATGCGGCGCATATGTCTACAAATTCCATAGACTATGCGGCGGATATGTCCCATTATGCCATAGACAATGCGCCGCATATGTCATTGATATGCCGAGTATTATGCGCCGCATATGTAGGATTTTTGTCTCCAAAACCGATTGTAAATGGGTCATAACCCGACCCATACTCTTCCTATATAAAGGGGACTTAGTTTTATAACACAACCACAATAGAAAATACCCTAAAGGCGCCGCATACTCTTCCAAATCTTCTAAAAAAATTCTTTTTTTGCTCTTCCAATTCACAAAACCATCTCCACAAGTTTCAAGCAAGTAAGTACTCTCTTATTCTTCATTTATTTCTTGTAAGTACTACATTGCTATGGATATTATGAATTGCTAAATTATATAAGATTGTTGGTGATGTTCATGTGTTTGGATTGTTGTTGCAAAATCATGTGAGTGAACATATACGTAGGAAAATCTTGACTTGTTTCCGACTTGAATTTGGTTTCAATAGCATTGTTATGATATCTGCGGAATTGCTATGGACATGAATATTGCTTAAGATTGTTGTTTGGATACTTACATGTTAGACTATCCCGGCCATCGGGATAAGACTTATAGTGCCTACCGACTTAGGAGGTTGTGATTGTTGTAAGAATAACGATTCCATATGGTAACCCCTATGTAGTAGTGTTGCTATATCTACCATGAAAGTAGTCCAATGGCTGCAAGTAAGTGATGCATTGCTGATTTTCTTGCCGAAATACAATCCTTAAACGTATGTCAACGAAATCTGAGCAATTGACCACTTTCACTTCACTGATTTGTGTCAACAAAACTAAGTGTGGGGTGGTACCCCTACTGCTTGTTTATAGATTGTATCAACTGAGATTGTGCTACCATTAACACTATTTCTAGTCTCAGGTACAATGGCACCTAAAGCGAGGCAAGGCAAGGAGAAGGCTACCACTTCCCAAAAGGGCAAGAAAAGAGGCCGAAAAGAGCAAGGAGAACCCTCCTCGCTGCAAATACCTCGACTCACTCTTGGAATTAAGTGGGATACTTATGAGGAACTTCTGAGAATGACGACTCTGATGATGATTCCGATGCAAAGGGTATGACCCCCGACATTGAGGACGAGTCCGACTGACCAGGTTCTTCGTATTTATTTTCCACTGAGGACAGTGTCCCGACTAAGTGTGGGGTGGTGGTATTGCATGCTATACTTCTCTACTCGTATCTATGTTTGCTTGCTTTGTTTTTGTTTCATTTTTTTTTCATTTTTTTTAGTAGTAAATTTTTTCTAGCTTCGCATGAAATTATTTTGATAGGCAGCATGAGATTATAATAAGAGTATGTGCTACAATTGTGACTATTGAGACGTTTAGGCTCTAGTTGTGACTCATTATGTGATATTGTGTGGTTCAATTCCTTCACTTATTGGGTCGAGAGTCTATATTACTTCCAAGCAAGTCGACCATGTGCCTTGTGTGTGTGAGATAATCGTATATTCTATAATTGTGGCTGATGCTAGAACTTGCCTGGTATGTATGCAAAGCGAAAATAAGGAGTGTAAGTTTAGGATATGATTTAGGCATTTCTTTGGCAACCCATATTTGTTTACCTTCAGTTTTACCTACCCATGGACATAATACTAGTTAAACCCTTTTGAGCCTTTAGCCTATTTCTTTGACAACCTTGTATGTAAGCCTAATCCATTTTTTTCAAGACCATAATTTGATCCAAATTCCTAAGTGCTTTAAAGTCAAAAAGTCATGTGACAAAATAAGAGGAAATTGGGTGAGTATGATGCTTTAGAATGCATTGGTGCTTGAATGAGTTATGAAAAAAAAAGTACTATCATAAGAGGTATGTTATCAAAAGAAAAAGGAAAGGAAAACTGAAAAGTTAGTTATGTTTGAAATTGAAAAAAACAAAAGAGGAGAAAAAGAGTGGTAGAATAAAAGAAAGTAGAAAGGTTGTTTGAAAGAAAAGTGTTAATGATACAAAGTGATGTATTAAAGCGCTTAGGAACTTAGTCACTATTCCTGGCCAAAATAGTCCTACCCGTCCCTTAGCCTACATTACAACCATCAAAAGACCTACTTGATCCTAAGCTTAGCATTCTGACATTTAGTAGAGTATTACATTAAGGGCAAGCCTATGGTCATCAGTTGCTTCATATGAATTCTTTGTGAGAGCGAGAGCAAGGATATTTTGATACCCATGTTTGAAAAATATGCTATACTTGTGAGTGATTATGGGTACTATAGTGTGAGACACACATGGTTGATGAGTTTTGGGTAGTTATATATGATTCCTTGTACCTTAACGTTTGCATGCGAGTTGATCACCATCACGAGTCTATGCTAGAGGTTAAATTGTTTCTACCTATAATCGAAAAGCTACTCTTTGTTGATAATTGTTATGCCTGTCTGGACAAATGTTTTGTGTTGTTGCTGTGAAACCTTAGTTGATGTTTAGAAGGACATGGTATTTCGTTCGAGGACGAACAAAGCTTCAAGTGTGGGGTGTTGATGATAGGCGAATTTACATGCCTATATCAATATATTTTGCCCATATTTTAGCCTAGTTTTGAGAACAAATTATATATTTCATGCACTTTTAGTCCTTTTTCCTGTAAATGAGCTAACGAACATGATTAGTAAAGTTTCAGGTATAAATGATGTAGAATTCAGCATTTTATGGCTTACTTGACGCAAAATAAAGCTCACGAAGGAAGGGAAGGGAGTTTACACGCCTAAGGACCAAAACTGCTACATGAAAAATCTGTCCCGGGCTAAAACAACATTTCTAAAGACTTTGGGGATCTGCAGTAACTTAGTTGGATTTGGACAATGATACATTAACCTAGTACAATTGGGTTATGTATTTCATTAGTTTATTTGGATTATGATAATGTTACATTAACCTAGTACAATTGGGTTAAGTATTACATTAGCCTAGTAGGATTTGGTTAGATATTTTATTTATCTAGTAGGATTAGGATATGGGTATTATAAATACCCTATCATGCTAGAGATTTTACTACTTCTCATCTTACAATTCAATTCTATTACTCTACAACTCTTCTAATCTTTCCATTAATTCTATTTTTCTTCTTCTACTCTTCCATTCTTAAATTCCACAACAAGAGAATTGTTACTTTGCATAGGAACTCACGCCTCACGCCTACCACCTAAGCTACACGAAATTACTCAATCTTGTGGTATAACAACAATGTCAATCGTGATCTCTTTCGCATTCATGGGTAACTAAACTTCTTTGTTGGGGTTATGGAAGCCGTATGAGATACTATCTATTGCTGTGAGTTTGTGAGTTCGAGGCACGTATATTGCTTATATCATTATTCTCTTCATCTTAATATACATTCTTTGCGGTTGCAAACGCAAGAATACGCCAGTCTAACATTTAACTTGTTCGAGAGAAAAGTTATTTGTCTGGAAAAGAGATAATGTCAAGGTAGTAGGACACCCTTTCCTATTAAAAAGCTGGTGCCGTAACTGGACTAACCTCTTGGAGAATTCGTACCGTTAGATACGCTTTAAGATCGAGAGAGTTAAAGTGAAATAGTCCTTGTTTAGGTCGAGAGACGCTTGGATTTACCATCGACTACAATCCTCTATAAGCAATTGCATGTCAGAATTCTACACACTCATGGCCAATAAAGACGTATACCTCAGAAGGTGGACATAACCCCAACGCTTCAATTCTCATTGTTTACAACCAACGTAACAATCTTTCTCTTTTTACTTTATTATTTTCAGCTTTTGTTTACATTACTTGCAAAACAAGAATCCCCCCTTCTTACGAGACTTGCACCAAAAGTTTAGTAATTTTACTTACTTATTGGCCAAGCTATTCCCTGTGGGATCGACACCCAACCCAGGTTGGGTTCTATATTTGCTAACGACCGCTTTACACTCAAACGAGAGCTGTAGATTGAGCGTTATCACATAGTAAACCTCATTGATCAATTTGTGATCACCATTTTTACAGAATATCAAAATCGTACCTATTTCTTCAATTTGAATCTTTGAGGTATCTACAAAAGACACATTACCTCTCGTCGTCTTCTTGATCTCCACAAACTTGTCTTCGTATTCACACATATGATTACTTGATCCATTAGCAAGATACCATGAACTGTAATCACCTGTATCATTTTCTGTGAGTACCATTAACAATGTTGACTCATCTTCTTCTTTATTGTTGTCAACAAGGTTAGTTTTTTCTTCAACATTACTACGATATTCTCAAGAGTAATGTCCAAATTTATGATAGTTGTAGCACTCAATTTTAGATTTGTCATACCTCATTTCATTGATACCTTGATAATCTCCATGTCCTCTTTCTCCTCGTTGTCCACGACCACAACCTCTGAATATTTGGTGGTTTTTATCTTCATGGTTGAATTTATTTATATAACTCCTTCCTCTTCCGTGACCTCCATGGCAGCCACGGCCTCGCCATTGTCTATTTCCTCTACAACTTTTTGCACTTCTAAAATCTTTGAAGGATGCCTTAGTTTTAAGAAGTTGCTCCAATGGCTCTTCTTTTCTGCTTTTTATTTTTTCTTCGTAGGCTTGTAAAGAACCTTCTAATTGCTCTACTGTTATAGAGTCTAAAGCTTTAGACTCCTCAATAGCACACACCACATAATTAAATTTGAGTGTTAAAGAGCGAATAATCTTTGCTACCACACACATCATCTACTTCCTCCCCGTACCTTCTTAGTTGATTCACAACAGCCATCATTCTTGAACAAAAATTCAAAATGGATTCGGATTCTTTTATTTTTAAAACTTCAAAATCAGCCCTTAAAGTTTGAAGTTTTACCTTCCTCACCTTATCAACTCCTTGGAGAAAATTTTGTAAAATCCCCCAAGCTTCCTTCGAGGTGGTTGCATCAGCCACCTTCTCAAACATACCATCATCCAGACATTGGTGGATGAGAGTGAAGACCTTTTAATCTTTCTTCCTTGTCTTAATCAAGACATCTTTTTTATATTGAGACAGAGTCTCCTCATTGGCGAGTTTCGTATACCCTTTGTCTACAATGTCCCAAACATATTAAGAACCAAGAATGACTTTCATTCGTAGGCACCATTTTTCATAATTTTCTTTTGCAAGATGAGGGTACTGAAAAGACAGTGGACTATTATTTGTCATAGCTCTGATACCACATTGTTGGAAAAATAAATATTCTCACCCAGGATAATATCCACACAAAATAATAATAACAAGAGAGTAACAACGATACCAAATATTATATTGGGGTAAATAAAAAACTCAATGGAGTAATACAATAATACTGATTACAACATGATAGTGTCAAATAACGACTACTTTTATAAAAGAAATAATTTTCTCATAGACTATAGAATATATGTGGATTGCTCTCTTTTGCTCTCTTTGTTTTGATGTATCTCAAAATGAAACTGAATTAATAGATGAATGTCCAAGCTTTAAACAATCAAAATACATGTTACAACACAATGTCGCAACACCAATTACCAACTTGATCATGTTGCAACACCAACTTCCAAATCCATGTCACCACATTAGGCATATTACAACACTAATTTTTTTTATTTAATTATTTTTAATCCCACAATGTATGGGTTTAAGGAACTTTTGTAACTTAGTTATTAGAAAATACATAGTTTTTCAACTAATTAAAGATATTAAGTGATCCATGTTTGTTTGTACATATACAACCCAACTTGCTCAATCTTAGCCTATTTAATAATTCCAACAGTGTACCTTAGGGTCGACTCATGTTCTCTAAAATAGTAATTATTTTGATACAAGTGTAAAGTTTACTAGTAATAATTTTCTTTAGTATTAGTCTTATAGCAAAGTAAATCAGTATATATTCATCTATAATCTATAATCAATAATCTATATTCTATAATCTATAATCAATAATCTATATTCTATAATCTATAATCTATAATCTATATCTATATCTATATCTATAATATATTAAAAGAGTGAAGACCATTAGAAAAGTGAATTGAACTTTTTGTCCTTTATTAAAACACTCCCCTTTAGACAAAATTGTCTTTTCACCTTTTTCCTACAATTATTATATCATTATATATATAATATCAACTCCTAAAGTATATGGGAAGAGTCCTAAAATATATGGTATAGGAAGAATATATGATAAGATCTAATTAATGTAGACTCCTAAAATATATATGTTGGGAGGTTTCTTTTAACATATATAAATAGTAGAAAAATTATTATTTCTAAATATTAGGAAAAAATTTAGAACACTTAAAAAAAGATGGATATTAGGAATTAATTCCTTTTAAAAAGGATACAATTTTAAAAGACAAAAAGTCCCACGAGTATTTTTTTTTTAAAGCCTTTTCATCTAAAAAAAATATTATGATAGGTAGTTAAGCTTTTATTTATATCAAATAAAATTCTAATTTAAATTTTTGTCCTAATAAATTTTGGTTATTGAAATTTTCCTTATTTGAACAAATTCTAAATTTTAGAATTTCGATCTCAGCTTTAGATTAAATCGTCTTTTCACTATTTTTCTAATATTTAATAGTTGAAAATTAACCAAATATTTATAGTAAAATATTTTTTATTAGAAGTCATCATCATAATTAATGACAACTAATATCATTTTTATTAGTTTAAAATTCTAAATCAACTAAAGTTGATTTTAAGAAAATCTAAAAAATCTAGAAAGGAATATGAAAGCATTAAAATAAGAAAAATATAAGAAATATTAAATTTCTAAAAGTTTTAAGTAAGTAATCAAAGATTTTCTAAATATTTAACTTTAAAATAAGAAAAAATTTAAATATAGAATAAATAAATAAATAACGTACTACAAATATGGTTCAAATCGATGTGTCTCTCTTAGTCTCTAGCAATAAAAAAAAGAGATACTACATGACGAGCGCAAAAGTGACAATCCATTAAACACTTAAACTTTTGATGGTAAAATATATGTGTTTACAATAATATATAAGTTATGTTTACATTACTATATTAAAGTGTGAAAGATTTTGGAGATCACGTGATTTGAACTTTTTGCACGTCATTAAAAACATTTGTAATAGACAAAATCTTCAATTTTAAATAAGTAGAAGTTACACTTGCCTCGCAAGTGGTTAATATATAAGTATCTTTCGTGATTTGATTCTAAGATATATTATGATATATGTGTAAGTACAAGTTAGTTTAGTTTGACTTACTTGATTTCAAGATTGTTACGCCACTTGTCATTATATACATTTGAATTTGAACTTATCTATATATACATATATATATATTCGAATTGAGTTTGAACTTCACTTTATTATATTTTGAGTTGAGCTCAAAATGATCATGGCTTCAAACTACATCTGTGATATCTATCTTCAACTCTTAGTGAGGATTACATTTAGTAAAATTTTAACAACTAAGATTATAAATGACACACTTCACAAGTTAGAAAAAGATCCATGACACACACCCCGTATTTCCCTAGCATAATCTAAGTCCCTATACATGAGTAGTCATATATGATATTTTTGAAACACTCATTATTTTCTAGTTTAGATCCTGCCATTGCGTAGAAAATTGAATTAGCTTTCCAACGATATAAAATTCGCCTAAATCCAATAACCTGGTAAGAAGTTATGGCGATTTAAAGTTTCAGTCCTTAAACACTGTCATTTTAACCCTTAGCGCGTCGCGTAGGCAGCCCAAATGACAATTGTCAATTTCTAGTATGACTCCGCGATCATGGCGCATCGTAGAGTAGGCCAATTTCTCATTTGTCAATTTCCAGTGGGCCTTCGCGATGTTGGCGCATCGCGGAGGTGGCCAAAATGGCATCCAAAGGATTACCACGATAATGGCGCGTCGCGCCGTCAGCCTAGTTCCCAGTTGTCAGTTTCCAGTGACATGACACGATAGCGCCGCGTCGCGCCAGGTGCCTATTTCAGAAAAATTTGACGAAAAATTAATATTTCGTTCAGGGATAAAACAGTCCTTTCCCCATTATTTTAGTCCGTCCAGGTGTGATATTTAAGCCCTAAAAATATTTTTAAAATCATTCTTTAATTAATGTCCCCCAAATCAAAAGGCATTCTCTCCAAATTAAGAACCCTAGCTCTCAAATTCAAGGTTAATCCTCAAGCATTCACCAAGAACTTCAAGAAATCCATCAATTAAGGTATGTTAGATGTTCATTCATGGATCTCTTTCATCCATGGAGTCCAAGCAACCTTTTTAAATTATAAAATTGTGATCTTTTCATGTTATTGTGTTTTAAATTGGGGGTTTCACCCATGAATCTCCATGAACTATGATTCAATACCATGTTACCATGAAATTATTGTTATTATTCAATTCTTCATGTTTTAATATTATTATTTATTAAATTAAACCATGATTTAATATTATTATGATGAATTCATGCTATTTCTACAAGTTTCATGACATTTTTATGATTATTTTAAAACCATGAACTACAAGTGTTTGATAAAATGCCTACAAAGGTGATTTATTTATAAAGAGCCTACATGTTTTGGCCTTCAAGCTTTAGTGTCTTTTCAGTATAGTTGTTTTGAGTCCTGGGGGTTTTGAGTACCCAAAAACCATAGATGTTTATTTAGTCTAGCCTTAGTACATTACAGAATAGTCTTCAAAATATGCTATGAGCATTATCAAAATATTCAGATATCAGTTATTCAACTCAGAACAGTCTAGTACCTCAGTGTCTTTTAGTTGGGAGTAGTATTTAGCATCGAGCGAGTGTAGGGATGGCGGTTTCTCCGTTAGATAGGCAGAGTCGTTAGTAGTAATCCCTATACTCCAGAACTATGTAGCTAGCGTAAGATATAAGTAGTCACCCATCAAACTAGGCTTGACTATCTCGCAGGGGTTACCCATCAGTTCAGGCTTGACATCCTTAGTCCTTTGGATATTTTATCAGTTTAGTAGATCCACATAGATATCGTTAGTAACCGTGGCACGACATTAACACCCTTCCAACTGGGGTTACAGGTTGGACCCCGATTAGCTCAAATTGGGGAATGTCGATTAGATGATACCTCCCACAGTTTTAGTTATAGTCTCTATTACAGTCCCAGCTCAGTTATTTAGTCTTAGTGTTTTTTAACCAAATCATACAGATTTTAGTTATCTCAGTATATCAGTTTATAGATTTTACTCAGTTCATATTATACGTTTGGTCATGCATCCACAATATTTACAGGTTTTTATGCATTATCAGTATGTACAGATTCCATACTTTCTATTCAGTACTCCATGCTTTACATATATGTCCAGTTAATTATTATCATTCCTATTCATGAGACCATGCATACCAGCCTACCTCATTTAGCATACCAGTACATTCAAAGTACTGATCGCATACCTTTTCTTTTGCGCTATGATGTCTCATATCATAGGTGCTGACGCTCAGTTCCCGGATCACACCTAGATTCTCAGATTATTAGCAGTACAATAGTAGTGGTGAGTCCTCATCATTCGAGGATATATTATACTACTTCATGTATTTATCTCAGTAGTTAGTCGGGTTAGTTGGGGCATGTACCATCAACTCACCATATCCAGTTTAGAGGTTTTTCAGACACTACAGTTAGTTATTCAGACTATTTAGATTTTAGTATTTTTATCAGATTCATAATTCAGTAGTTATTTCATTATTAAAACCTTATGGAATTTTAGTTATTCTTCCACATTCATTATTATATTATTCAGTGCTCACAGCAGGTACCAGCGCATGGGTTAGCTTGTGGTCTCTCAGGACCGTAAGTACCGTGTAACGACTAGGGGATAGTCTCGGGTCATTACAAACTTGGTATCAGAGCCTAAGGTTTTAAAATATCCTAGGAAGTCTGAAAACCACATCGAGTAGAGTCTTGTGCATGGGTCTGTAGCGCGCCACACTTATGTACGAGAGGCTACAAGGTGATTAGGAATAAGTTTCCCTTCTTTCAAGTATTCATGTCGAGTGATTGAGCATGATATCAAGTTAAACACTCAGTCTAATCCGTTTCTTCCTTCCATTTATAGAACATTCCTCCCAAGAAGAATAGAAGAAGGACAGGAACTCAGCCAGCCCCTCAGCCCGTCCAGGCAGATCCTCTGGACAAGTATGTCTCTCACGCAGAATTCAGGGTTGCGTTCACTACTCTAGCAGACTCCATTACAGCACAGAATGAATGTCCAACCATTGTTCTAGCCAACCTATTGGCTAATATTGCTGCAACTAGAATTTGGGATTTCACCCGAATGAATCCTCCTTCTTTCATGGGATCCAAGTCTGAAGAGTATCCACAGAAATTCTTAGATATGGTTCAGAAGGTCACAGATGCTATGGGGGTGACGTCTATTCAGAGTGCCGAGTTGGTTACATATCAATTACAGGATGTATCCCATACTTGGTTTAAGTAGTAGAAAGTTGATAAAGGTGTTGATGCAGGGCCTATAGAATGGGAAGAGTTTTCCACGGCTTTCTTGGATAGATTATTTCCATTAGAGTTGAGATAGGCCAAAGTGTTAGAATTTATTAATTTGAGGCAAGACAGCATGAGTGTGAGGGAGTATTCTCTTAAGTTCACTCAGTTAGCTAGATATGTTCCTCATGTGATAGTTGAAAGTAGGTGAAAGATGAGTAAGTTTATGTCTGGCGTGTCTGATAGTATGGTCAAGGAGTGTAGGACCGTAATGCTGATTAGTGAGATAGATTTGTCTAGGTTGATGGTCCATGCTCAATAGATAGAGGATCAAAAGATTAAGGAGAGGGAGAGAGGAAATAAAAAAGCTAGGATGAGTAGTTTTAATTTCAATCAGCCATAGTTAGAAGGTGGTAACCATCCTCAGTTCATCAGAGGTCTTCAGCCCCAGTACCTTCTTTAGCTAGTGCCCCAATACCCAGATTCAAAAATGATAATAGGGATAGGGCACCAGGTTCTAAGTCCCAGGTAAGTTTTAGCAGTGCTCATACCAATCTTTTGTGTCTATAGTGTAGAAGACACCATCAGAGTGAGTGTAGAGCAGGTAGTGATGTGTGTTTCGGGTGGGCAAGCTAGACCATTGGATTCGGGAGTGTCGGGTAGTTTCTCAGAAAGGTAGGGAAGCACGCCAATAGGGCTAGTCCCATCAATCGTCAGTTCCATCCAGCCGCCCAACTCATCAAGGTGCCGGTTCCAGTGCTACCAGTGGTCAGCGTCCAAACAGATTATATGCTCTTCAGTCCCTCCAAGATCAGTAAAATTCTCCTAATGTAGTTACTGGTATGTTGCAGGTCTTTCACTTACATGTTTATGGTTTACTATACCCTGGAGCTTGTTTTTCTTTTGTAACTCCATTTATAGCTGTCAATTTTTGATTCAGTCCCAAAACTCTAGCAGAGCCCCTTTTAGTGTCTACCCCAGTAGGCATTTCCATTGTAGCCAGACAGGTATACAAGAACTTTTCGGTCACAATATCTCAAAAAGTTACCTCAGTTGATCTCGTGGAGTTAGAGATGACAAATTTTGATATCATTCTCGGCATGGATTAACTCCACTCATGTTATGCCTTAGTTGATTGTAGAAACAAAATAGTTCATTTCCAGTTCCCAAATGAACTAGTCCTTGAATGGAGGGGTAGTACTACAGCTCCTAGGGGTCAGTTGATTTCATACCTTAGAGCCAGAAATATGATATCCAGAGGGTGTGTCTACCATCTTGTACGAGTCAAAGACTCTAACTCAAAAACTCCTACTCTTGAGTTAGTCCCAGTAGTAAATGAATTCTCAGATGTATTTCCTGAAGATCTTCCTGGGGTTCCTCCTAAAAGGGAAATCGACTTTAGAATTGACCTTCTCCCAGATACTCAACCTATATCCATTCCGCCATACAGAATGTCTCTAGATAAGCTCAAAGAACTGGAAAAATAGTTAAAGGATCTCCTAGATAAGGGATTCATCATGCCCAGCGTCTCCCCGTGGGGCGCACCTGTTCTATTCGTGCATAAGAAAGATGATTCTATCAGAATGTGCATAGACTACCATTAATTGAACAAGGTCACAGTCAAGAATAAATATCCACTTCCTAGAATCGATGACTTGTTCGACCAACTTTAGGGTGCTAGTTACTTTTCCAAGATAGACCTCAGATTAGGCTATCATCAGCTTAGAGTCAGAGAATGTGATATTCCAAAAAAATCTTTCCAAACTCGGTATGGTCACTTAGAATTTCTAGTCATGTCCTTTGGTCTTAAAAATGCCCTAGCAGCCTTCATGGACTTGATGAACCGTGTGTTCAAGCAATACTTGGACAAGTTCGTCATAGTATTCATTGATGAGATTCTTGTCTATTCTCGTAGAAAAAGCGATCATGCAGATGATAACGCTCAAATTACACTCTTGAATGGGTGTAAGCGATCGTTGTCAATATAAAACCCAACTAGGTTGGGGTCGAATCCCACAGGAAATAGGGTGTGAACTTCAATTTGTTTACGAAATGCTTTACTGGTAGTTTACTATTCCTAAGGTAGGGGTTTAAATTTCACAGAGAGTCAATTATCACTTTCAATATTCTAGTGTTGTAATCAATATAAATGAGAATGGGTGTAAGCAATTGTTGTCAATATAAAACCCAACTAGGTTGGGGTCGAATCCCACTGGGAATAGGGTGTGAACTTTGATTTGTTTACGAAATAATTTACAGGTAGTTTACTGTTTCCGAAGGTGGGGGTTTAAATTTCACAGAGAGTCAATTGACACTTTTAATATTTTATTGTTGTAATCAATATAAATGAGAAACCAGAGTTATGCTCACCATGGGTATTGGGAGTTAACAAATACTAGGTAATGCTTGATATTCTTAGAGTAAGTAGAAACAGCAGAATATCCTTGACTATGATACTTTCTGACTTATATCTCGACCTCACCAGACAATTTATTATCTAATTCTCTCAAACTTAGATAACTTATCTATTTCCAATAGGATGTTATCTCAGATAGATTAATCCAGTTACGGCATCAATCATTAAACAAAAGGTTGGTAGCTTCCGAGTCCCTGTTGATAATTCACGACCTCTAGTCTATTTCTCCGTTAGAAGCAAATAAAACCTAAGGCATAATCTAATGTTTGCAACCACTAGATTTCAGTTAAAACAACAGAATTTCAAGACGTTCTACTACTCTTTGAATCTGTTAAACACCTAGCATCATATCAAACCCTAATCCATGGATCCCATAACTTCGGCTAATAGAATTAGCCGCTCATGATTTGATGAACGACCTAATAAGTTGAATTCATGATGATAAGGATAAACTTACGAATGGATGAAAAAACAACAAGTAGTTCCTTCAATTTAATCACAAGGTGGAAAACCAAAAATAGTTGATAAAAAACGAGATTATTTAATGAACGAGAGCAAAATACGTCTCTCCTTTTAGATTTAATGTCTGATAGATAATGATGAATGAATATTTAAAAACCCTAAAAGATGCTATTTATACTAAAGCCTACTTAAGGAAATAAAATAACAAAATTAATAAAGTTCTCGGAATAGGTGACGCCCAAGCTGACGCCACGCCAGGGGTCTGATGCCCTATCACAGATGGCGTCAGAAATGCTTCAATTGCCTTCAAAATTTATCTTAGGCTGACGATGTAGCTGACGCCGTATCACGAATCTGATGGCGTATCACCAACGTCGTCAGATTTCTTCTTTAAGTTCAATTCTCTGGTTTAGGCTGACGTCCTTCATGACGCCTTATCACCGTCTTGACACCTTATCACCGACATCGTCAGAACTTTCTCTCAGGCTCAAGTTTTTGGTTAAGGCTGACGTCGCTACTGATAGCCTATCACAAGGCTGACGACTTATCATGGAGGTTGTCAGCCATATTTTCTTCTCTTTTGCTCAGATTTTCAACTCTCTTGCTCCAGTGTCGTTTATTTTCATTCCTTCAGCCTTTTACTTCAATATCATGAGCAAACACATCAAAAAAACAAAAGTTGCTTCAGGATTCACAATTATTTTGAGCTAAAAAGCATTAAATATGTTAGCTTTTACTCAAACATCAACACCCTCAACTTAAAATAATTGCTTGTCCTCAAGCAACAAACTAACTAAGAGAATACAAAGAACATTCAGCAACCAACAACCATTTTAGCTCAAAACTCAGTTACCACCTCCAAGGTCAACCAATTTACACTACTGTGTATCTTATTGAAAAGCAGTAATGTAACACAAAGGATTCCAGCCATGGCATCAACTATGTACCAACAATCATGCTTATATCATTATGCCACTATCCAAACAAGTAAGTCACTTAGCAACATACTAGTGTTCCCTCACAACAAAGAATTTCTCCCTTTTTTTCTCTCTCATGAAAAGTTAAAATATAAGCACGAGGATAATCACAAAAGCACTCACTCTCAGAATGAAGTTCAAACCAATGCATGCCAAATACCATATGCTTGCCCTTATCATCATTACCAAAGTGTCCGGACCGGTAAGCTAGGATCACTATAGGTCTTTCTTCGGCTTGTAACATAGGCTAGGGGATGGTATGATATTAGATGGCATTTAGAGTGACTAACCTCCTTGGCACTACCTTAACCTGTGGAGTCCACTTATTAACCTCGTTTTCTCTCTTTTTCTTTTCTTTTATTTTTCTCTTTATCACAAATTCAGAATGGGTGTGGTTTTTCTTTTTATTCAAACGCACTTTTTTTCTTGCTCTTTTTCACCAACACCCAATTTTCTATTTCTTTTTCACTTATTCTTTTTCTTCTACTCTACCTGTCTTCATACCCAATTTATATCACGTACCCCTATGATAGCCACCCTCAACTTAGGTTGTTTGCCTAAGTCAAGGTGCACAGTGTCCAAGGAGGACAGGGCCAAAACAGGTTCATTATGATCTAAAAGGAAAGGTGATAGGTATCACAAAAAGAAACTGGTCAATTTAGGCTTAAACAGGGATCAAGGGATATCATGCATTACGGGAAGGTCATTTAGGCTAATAGTGACTAAAATTCAAAAATGGCCTATGATCCTTTCCTAACCCCTATCTTTCAACTACAGTAAGACGAACCGGGCAAGTTCTTGATCCGTAAATACAAAAAAAGAACTCGGTATAGTCTCTCACACACATGGAACATAAGCAATATCACTAGCTACTACCTATCTAGTCCATGCAATTGTTCAGCAGTGATGATCAAGCAACTAAACTAATGCCATGACGAGATGCACAATGGTCACACTAAGATGCAACTCACACAGCCATGCAAAACAAACCTTCGGAGAGGTGTTCAAAATTACAAAATCAGTTAACTGCCTATACAACTTGCACTACTCCTAGTTATTTACAGAATATGCTACAATAACATATTACCCTACACCCTCAACTTAAAATCAAAATAAAATAAAACTAAGGGTTAGGGAATACCTGTAGTCAATCAAGTCTTAAATCATGGGTCTCGACCCTGCAGCAGTGTTATCCTCATCAGAAGTTTCTCTCTGCTCCGGTTCAGCTGCTCTACTAGATGTGGCTCCTATAGCCCTCGCTCGCAGTGCTTCTTCCCATTTCCAGCTGTCCTCTCGGGACGCTTGCATTGCCCTTTTCAGATTCGCTTTCTCTTATTTTGTCAACTCATCATCTGTCTGCAGTGTATTCTCTGCCTTCTTCTTCTTCTTTGCCTTTTTCTCGGCCTTGCTCTCATTCTCATTATCTTCTTGTCTCTGTCTCTTACCTTTTTCAGCTTCTTTTTCTTTCTTTTTTTTCTTTTTCACTGGCTCTGCAGTGAGATCAAGGATTGGGGGTTCATCCTCAGATTCCTCAGTTGTATTCCCTGTAGGCATCATAAACTGGTGTTGTTGTACCACCACCATCTCAGTTTTTACCTTCTCTAGGGCCACTCTAAATTCAGCGAGTTTTGCTCCAGTCAACTCATGTTCCCTTGCATCAAAATGATTCTCTAGATCCGTAACCCATGCAGGCAATGTAGCAAAGGGATCAAGAGCATCCCTAATTCTCTTATCTACAGCATCAGCAAACTACTCAGCAAAGGCACGTAGCTGCGTCTCACACCATCTGGCCTGTTTGGCCACTTTTCTGATATCAATAGGCTGGGATGCAGCTTTATCTGGTGTTGTAGGAACTGATGGACCTGGATCATCATCAGGAACTGAGCCTATCTGTGTAGCCTCAAAAGCTTGTACCTTAACTTCAGGTACTGAACTAGGGCCTGCAACTAATGGGTTCACCTCAACCCTCACCCCTCTGTCAAGTGTCATCCTTGGCTGATTCTCCTCATAGTGAATAGGGTTGTGGGTATTGGTGGCATACAGTGTATCATCGATTCCAGCAATATATGGTGCCCCTTCCTCTGTGCATAGACTGGTAATCAAACAAGAAAATGGATAAGCAGTGTCAGACCTCATTACCCGAATCTTGATCTCTTCATCAATAATCTCCCCAAAATTCATCTTAAGGTTTCCCATAAGACATGCGACCAATATTGCTCGATCATCACCCAGAATGTTATCTCCATCAGTCGGTATCAAATGGGTGCACATAACACCCCACCAGAATTTTTCCTCTTGAGTCAAAGAAGCCTTGTAAATACGCTCACTGGGTTGGGTCAGCCATAAAGGATCTCTCTCAACTATAAGTGTAGCTAACCAAGGACGCTGGTCATCCTTACTCTTCAAACGATGGTAGAATGCAGGATTTGTGACCTGAGGAATGAAGTTGGGTCCATGTAGAACTCTGTTGATAGTCATATCAGAAATATCTTCATTTACCCCCACGAACTGGAACTCTGGTCAGCAAAGGTTGGTCTGCTGTGGTCTCTCCACTCTTGTACATGCTCTCTAATCTAGCCTGGTAGTTCGCATAGAACTCCCGGACTACTGTAGGACAAAACGGTTTACCTCCCTTAGCAGTTCATCCCAGCCCATAATCTCTGAATTTCTTCTCAACTACAGGATACCCAGGCAATCCTGTGATGATGACTCTCTTCTCTGGAAACACTGGCCATCTGGTAGATCTTCTTTTTGTTCTAATCAACCCTTTGAGGAAGATGTCCTCTGCTTCAGGAATCTTCCATCTAGCATTCTCTCGAACCTCCGGATTCTTGCATTTTATCAAAGTTCCCCGAACTGGGGGTTCCTTCTCATCTTGATTCTCAGTCGAGGGAGTTTCAGAGGATGTTTCCACAGAATCAACTTTGTCTGACTCAGCATGTTTTGCCTCCGGTTCTTCAGATTCACCCTTCTCAGACTCAGGCTGTTCGAACTCAATTTGCTTAGAACCTTCTTGCTCAGAAGATTCACTCTCATCTAGGGTGGTAGTCTCAGTATCATCACTATCCTCCACCGCAATGGGTTTAGGTGGAGGAGGTGCCTTTGGACTGGGTTTCTTTCTCTTCCACCTGAGCAGTGGTTCTTCATCTTCATAATTAGAGTCTTCATCTATAAGCTTTCGAACCACCTTAGGCTTGGAAACTTTCTTTGGAGTGTTAGGAATCTTGCTTTTAGGTGCCATTATAATGTTCCTAGACCATAATACAAACACAAGTTAATAATCAAGGTATAACAGTCAAAACATGCAATTTAAGTTCACTTAGAATTATCATCTAACTTATGACGACGTGGCTGATAAGGCATCACATTTGTGATAACCTATCAGCTATGTCGTCATCCTTAAACAGAACTGGCATACTTCTTTCAAACTTATGATGACATTCCTGATAAGGCGTCACAGTTGTGATAGCTTATCAGGTAGGCCGTCAGCCTTAAATAGTGAATTCTCCTTTTTTCCCATTTGCTAACGATATAGTTGATAAGGCGTCATGCTTGTGATAGCCTATCAGCAACGTCGTCAGCTCAAAATTACCCCCCCCCCCCCCATTCAGTTTGCATTCTTAATTTTGGGACCAAATTCTTCGTATAATCACATGAAATTTTTGTGTTTGTACTTAGGGTTTTTAAATTTTTGCAATTTAGGCACAACTTAACCCTAATTTCCGATTTCCATGTTATTACAACTTGAACTCAAGTTTCTTCTTTTTGAGCATCTTGTTTTCAGCAACTTTACCACTTCAATGAAAGGAGAACAAAGTTATGAGCATACCTGATGAGTTGAATCCACTTGATTACACGAGACAGAGAAGAAAAAATTGAGAGATAGACTTTGATTTTCCTTGCAATCCCACAACTATCAGGAAAGAGGTTTCCTTGTATACTTGGGAGTGTTTTGAAAGGAAGTAAATATCCTACTAAGGAAATAAAATAATACTTAAAGAAGGAAACAAAATAAAGCGGGAACCTGAAGGGTTTTGGATCTGGGCCGGGTCGGATTCGGATCAATTTGGGCCCAGATTTTCAAAATCTAAATGATGGCTGACGACAACTTGTGATAAGCCATCACCAATGTGATAGTCTATCATGAGTGTCGTCAAGACCACTTGTCTTGCATTCTTCAGTTTTTACCTTGACCTTTTTTTACCTCTTCAGTTCTTCCTATTACTACCTAAATGAATAAAAACAAAATGCATGAAAATAAAATTTTGGGCTGCCTCCCAATAGCTCCTGATTTAGTATCGCGGCACGACTTGGTCGTCTTGACTACTCAGAATTTGTCAAGATACTGTATTGATACCTCATTACCATTTTCCTGGAATACATCCACAATCGAGAAAATATTCATCTCCTCCAACTGCTTCATAGGAGGTTGCATTTTAAATCTGGCCTCCTTTTTTCCATACCTGAACTTAAGCTCATTGATCTCCATATCAACCAATACTCATCCCGTGTCTTATAATGGTCTACCTAAAATGATGGGTACCTAAAAATTAACATCACAATCCAATATCACAAAATCTGTAGGTAAGATAAAGTCATCCACTTTTACCGGCACATCATGCAATATACCAACTGGTCGCTTCACCGATCTGTCTGCCATAACAAGATATATCGTTGTGGGGGTAGGCTCTCCCAATCTAAGCTTATTGTATATATCAAGCGGCATCATATTAATACTTGATCCTAAGTCACACAAAGCTTTGGTAAACTTCATGGACCCAACTGTGCACGGTATAGTAAATGCTCCAGGGTCAGGCTTTTTCTGCACTAAGGATTGTGAAAAAACATCACTACAGTGGTGGATGTTGTCCACCGGATCAAAACTTACCTTCCGCTTCTTTGTTAAGAATTTCTTCATAAATTTAGCATAGTTTGGCATTTGCTTAAGTGCCTCCATCAGTGGAAAATTCACTGTCAGTTGTTTCAGTATGCCATGAACTTGCTAAATTTCTCGTTATCTTTTTTCTTTTTCAATCTCTGAGGAAATGGAGGTGGTGGTCTTGGCATTTGTTTCAATACCACTTCCCCTTTCTTTTCATCTTCTTTCTCTGAAATATCAACAAAGCCATCCAGCTTCTCAAACTCCTCTGGATTGCGTCCTTCTAATTCATCAACACTTACCTCCTTCTCCATATCTTTGCCCATAGAAGGTCTAGCTAACATCTTCCCACTTTGAGTGGTAATCGTCATACAAGAGCTATCCATCCGTAGATTCTGACCGTATCACTAAGTAAAGTACCAGCTTTTCTCTGGTTTAGAGTAGCCGAAAGTTGGCTCATCTACTGCTCCAACTGCTTAATAGAAGCAGAGTGTGAGCTAACCAACTGACTGATGGTAGAAAACTCACTTTTCATATTAGTTACCCCCGAGTTGGTTGCCTCAACTCCCTTCAACAACTTTTCCATCATGTCCTCTATGGACATCTTTCCAGAACTAGTTGTCGCAGCATCCCGATTTCCAGGAGGAATATACAAACCACTCCTGTCATTATTATTTCTCCAATGTCCCTGCTTCATATCTTTATAATCAGGCTTGTCATAGAAAGTCCGACCTTTGTTACCTTGGCTATTGCCTCAGAAACCCCCCTAATTACTCACATAGTTTGCCTCAGCCTTAACACCTGTAGACACAGTACCCTTAGATTTTACAGCCTTAACCATCTCATTCTTGCCGGATAGCAAGTGTTTAGTCAGCAAGCCCATCTTCTTCTTCAAATGGGCCATGTCTTGATCTCGTTCCTCCTCTCTTCTATGCTTCTCCACATTAATACCACCAGCAACAGTCGAGCTAGATACTACAGAATCCCTAGTGTGCCAAGCTCGACTCTGTTTGGTCATTCTATTCAGCATGTCGGAAGCATCCAGAAAAGAGAGATCAATGAATGAACCACCAGCAGCGTTGTCAATAATAGGCTTTGTCACAGAGTTGAAAGCTCTGTACAAAGTCTCCATCAAGTGCAAATCTGTCATATTATGTTTCGGACATTGTGCAAGTTTCTTCTTAAATCTTTCCCAGGTTTTGTGCAGTGCTTCAGTCGGAAGCTGTCTGAAGTTGCTAATCTCATCCCTCAACTGTACCCTTCTGGAGGGTGGAAAGAACCGTTCTAGGAATGCATCTTTCAACTGTCTCCAGTTAGTTATAGAATCGGATTCTAATTTATTCAACCACATTGTTGCCTCTCCAGACAGAGACAATGGAAATAACCTCAACTTGATCGTATTCTGGCTCACTCTCGGATTGTCAAAGGATTTGCAAATGGTGATAAAGTTCACCAAATGCATGTTCGGATCATCACCAGGCAAGCCTCCAAATAATCTCTTCAAATTCAGGAGTTGGATCATAATACTTGTTATCCTGAACTTTGCACCTGGTGCCAACGGTGGTGGAATGATAGCACCCATCACACCAGCTCCGTCCATTATTTCATCATCTTCATCAGCCTCATTTTGCATAGGCTATTGACTATATCTTTCACGGACTTGACGATTCCTATTGACTTTTCGCTGCACTGGTGCAACAAATCGCTCATCTCTCCTTGGGTTTTGATGATTCAGCAATTCCTCATCACCCAAGTCTTCATAATCAGGGTTTTGGTGGCGTGCTTGTTGACCAAAATTTTGCACATTCACCTGAGCCCTAGCTAAAGCAGCTAGTCTTTCTGCTTCTGGTTGTTCAGCCATTCTTCCAATTAGTTGAGGTTCCAGATTGTTTGGTTATAGTGGTTCTCCGAAACTTCTCGTGCTTGGCATAAACAAAATAGTACCTACAATAAACAAAAACAACAAATAAACATAAATCAAGGAAACTTAACTATAAGCAAATTTTCACGCACAAAATTTTCAGTCTACAACTGTATTCCCCGGCAACGGTGCCATTTTTGATAACACTCAAATTATACTCTTGAATGGGTGGAAGCGATCGTTGTCACTATAAAACCCAACTAGGTTGGGGTCGAATCCCACAGGGAATAGGGTGTGAACTTTGATTTGTTTACGAAATGCTTTACTGGTAGTTTACTATTTTTGAAGGAGGGGGTTTAAATTTCACAGAGAGTCAATTGTCACTTTCAATATTTTAGTGTTGTAATCAATATAAATGAGAAACCATAGTTATGTTCACCATGGGTATTGGGAGTTAACAAATACTAGGTAATTCTTGGGATTCTTGGAGTAAGTAGAAACAACAGAATATCCTTGACTATGATTCTTTTTGACTTATCTCTCGACCTCACCAGACAATTTATTATCTAATTCTCTCAAACATAGATAACTTATCTATTTCCAATAGGATGTTATCTTAGATAGATTAATCCAGTTACGGCATCAATCATTAAACAGAAGGTTGGTAGCTTCCGAGTCCCTGTTGATAATTCACGACCTCTAGTTTATTTCTCCGTTAGAAGCAAATAAAACCTAAGGCATAATCTAATGTTTGCAACCACTAGATTTCAGTTAAAATAACAGAATTTCAAGATGTTCTACTACTCTTTGAATCCGTTAAACACCTAGTATCATATCAAACCCTAATCCATGGATCCCATAACTCTGGCTAATAGAATTAACCGCTCATGATTTGATGAACGAACTAACAAGTTGAATTCATGATGATAAGGATAAACTTACGAATGGATGAAAAAACAACAAGTAGTTCCTTCAATTTAATCACAAGGTGGAAAACCAAAAATAGTTGATAAGAAACAAGAATATTTAATGAAAGAGAGCAAAATACGTCTCTCTTTTTAGAGTTAATGTCTGATAGATAATGATGAATGAATATTGAAAAACCCTAAAAGATGCTATTTATACTAAATCCTAATTAAGGAAATAAAATAACAAAATTAATAAAGTTCTCGGAATAGGTGACGCCCAAGCTGACACCACATCAGGGGTTTGACGCCCTATCATAGATGGCGTCAGAAATGCTTCAGTTGCCTTCAAAATATGTCTTAGGATAACGATGTAGTTGATGCCGTATCACGGATCTGACGACGTATCACCAATGTCGTCAAATTTTTTCTTCAAGCTTAATTCTCTGGTTAAGGCTGGTGCCCTTCGTGACGCCTTATCACCGTCTTGACGCCTTATCACCGACGTCATCAGAACTTTCTCTCAGGCTCAAGTTTCTGGTTAAGGCATTATCACGGAGGTCGTCAGCCATATTTTCTTCCCTTTTGCTCAGATTTTTTACTCTTTTGCTCCATTGTCATTTATTTTCATTCCTTCATCCTTTTTACTGCAATATCATGAGAAAATACATCAAAACAACAAAAGTTGCTTCAGGATTCACAATTATTTTGAGCTAAAAAACATTAAATTGTTAGCTTTTGCTCACACATCAGCAGACCATCTCGGCATAGTGCTTCACACTCTTAGAGCCCATCAGGTATTTGCTAAATTCAGTAAGTGTGAATTTTGTCTAAGATCAGTAGCTTTCTTTGGCCATATTTTTTCTGGTGATGGCATTAGAGTTTCACCTTAAAAGACCGAAGCGGTGAGAAACTGGCCTAGACCCATCTCTCCGTCAGATATTAGGAGTTTCATAGGTTTAGTTGGCTATTACCGTCGGTTTGTTGAAGGGTTTTCTTTTATTGCATCACCCATGTCCAGATTGACTCAGAAGAAAGTTAAGTTTTAGTGGTCAAATTCATGCGAGAAGAGTTTTTAGGAGTTGAAGACTTGACTCACCTCAGCCCCAGTCTTGACTCTACCAGACGGTTCAGATGGTTTTGTTGTGTACTGTGATGTATCCTGAATAGGTTTGGGATGTTTCCTTATGCAAAGAGGTAAGGTCATAGCCTACGCCTCCAGACAGCTTAAGCCTCATGATAAAAATTATCTGACTCATGATCTTGAGCTAGCAGCGGTAGTATTTGCCTTAAAGATTTAGAGGCATTACTTGTATGAGGTGCATGTAGATGTGTTCACAGATCAAAAAAGCCTTCAGTATGTGCTCTCTCAGAAAGATTTGAATTTGTGTTAAAGAAGATGGTTAGAGCTATTGAAGGATTATGACATGAGTGTTCTGTAACATCCGAGCAAGGCCAATGTAGTGGCTGATGCTCTCAGTAGAATGTCTATGGGTAGTGTAGCTCATGTTGAGGATGGTAAGAAAAATTTAGCTCAGGAAGTTCATCAGCCTGCCCAACTAGGTGTTCGTTTACTCGATTCAGCAGAAGGTAGTGTATGGTTACAGAGTATCTCAGAGTCATCTCTAGTTTTTGAGGTAAAGAAAAAGTAGGATAGAGATCCTAATCTAGTTAAGTTGAAAGAATCAGTCAGAAATTAGAAAGTAAAGGTTTTCTCCCAAGGGGGAGATGGTATTTTGCGTTGTTAGGGTAGATTGTGTGTGACTGTTGTAGATGAGTTGAGGCAACGAATTCTTGCAGAAGCACATGGTGCACGTTACTATATTCATCCAGGGTCCACTAAGATATACCGCGATTTACGGGAGATCTATTGGTGGAGTGGGATGAAGAGAGATATTGCAGAGTCTATAGCTAAGTGCTCTAAATGCCAGCAAATTAAGATTGAGCACCAGAATCCTAGTAGGTCCATGCAGGAGTTCAGTATTCCTATGTGGAAATGGGAGTAAGTGAACATGGACTTTGTGACAGGTTTTCCTCATACCTGTCATTAGCATGACTCTATTTGGATTATCATAGATAGGATGACCAAATCATCTCATTTCTTGCCAGTCCAAACCTCTTATTCAGCCGAGGACTATGCCAAACTCTTATCTCAGAGAGTTAGTTAGGTTGCATGGTGTTCCCTTATCTATCATCTTAGATAGAGGTACCCAGTTTACCTCTCTTTTCTGGAAAGCATTCTAAAAGGGTCTTGGTACCCAAGTCCACCTCAGTACAACTTTCCACCCTCAGATAGACGGTCAAGCAGAACAGACCATTCAGACTCTTAAGGATATGTTGAGATCATGTGTTGTTTATTTCAAGGATAGTTGGGATGACCATTTGCCTTTGATTGAATTCGCATACAATAATAGTTATCATTCCAGTATTTGTATGGCTCCGTTTGAAGCTCTTTATGGTAGGAGATGTAGATCTCTAATTAGTTGGTTTAAAGTAGGTGAGGCCGCAGTAGTAGGGTCTGAATTGGTGTTTGATACATTAGAGAAGGTTCAGTTGATCAAAGAAAGGCTTAGGGATACCCAGAGCCAATAGAAATCGTATGTCGATGTGAGAAAAAAGTATCTCGAGTTTGAGGTCGGTGATCTTGTGTTCTTGAAAATCTCTCCCATGAAAGGAGTGAGGAGATTTAGCAAGAAAGGGAAACTCAGTCCTCGATATCTCGATCTCTTCAGAATCCTCAATCATTTTGGAAAGGTAGCTTACGAGCTAGAGTTCCCTTAAGATTTAGCCTCGGTACACCCAGTGTTCCATGTCTCATTGTAGAAAAAGTGTATTGGTGATCCAACTATAGTTGTTCCCTTAGAAAGTGTAGATATTTAGAACAGTCTTTCCTTTGAGGAAGTTTCAGTTGAAATTCTTGATCATCAAGTTTGTAGACTAAGAAACAAAGAAGTTTCACTAGCTAAAGTTCTTTGGTGAAATTAGTCCGTTGAGGGAGCTACTTAGGAAGCAGCGGCAGATATGCAAACCAAGTACCCTCATCTCTTCTCCGATAATCCAAATTTAATATAAGGTACCAAATCTTCTAAAGATTTTTCTCTATCTTGCTCAGTTACAGTTGCACATCATGTCCATGCCAGTCGTGCATTTATGAATCAGTTCAGTCATGCATTCCATGTATCAGACATGTATATTTAGTGTGTAAGCCCAGTCCATCAGTTCCCTCAGCTTAACCAATTTCATTCGAGGATGAAGGATCCCAAGGGAGAGAATTTTAACACCCCGTATTTCCCTAGCATAATCTAAGTCCCTATACATGAGTAGTCATATATGATATTTTCAAACACTTATTATTTTCCAGTTTAGAGTTTGCCATTGCGTAGGAAATTAAATTAGCTTTCCAACAATATAAAATTTGCCTAAATCCGATAACCGGGTAAAAATTTATGGCGATTTAAAGTTTCAGTCGTTAAACACCATCATTTTAACCCTTAGAGCGTCGCGTAGGCAGCCCAAATGAAAATTGTCAATTTCCAGTGTGACTCCGTGATTATGGCGCATCGCGGAGTAGGCCAATTTCCGGTTTGTCAATTTTCAGTGTGCCTCCACGATGTTGGCACGTCGCGGAGGTGGCCAAAATGGCATCCAAAGGATTACCGCAATAATGGCGCTTCGCGCCATCAGCACAATTCCCAGTTATCAGTTTCCAGTGACATGGCGCAATAGCGGCGCATCGCGCCAGGTGCCCATTTCGGAAAAATTCGACGAAAAATTAATATTTTGTTCAGGGACAAAACAGTCCTTTTCCCATTATTTTAGTCCGCTCAGGTGGGATATTTAAGCCCTAAAAATGTTTTTAAAATCATTCTTTAATTAATTTCCGCCAAATCAAAAGGCATTTTCTCCCAATCAAGAACCCTAACTCTCAAATTCAAGGTCAATCCTCAAGCATTCACCAAGAACTTCAAGAAATCCATCAGTTAAGGTATGTTAGATGTTCATCCATGGATCCCTTTCATCCATGGAGTCCAAGCAACCTTTTAAAATTATAAAATTATGATCTTTTCAAGTTATTGTATTTTAAATTGGGGATTTTACCCATGAATCTCCACTAACTATGATTCTATACCATGTTACCATGAAATTATTGTTATTATTTAATCCTACATGTTTTAATATTATTATTTATTGAATTAAACCATGATTTAATGTTATTGTGATGAATTCATGCTATTTATACAAGATCCATGACATTCCTATGATTGTTTTAAAACCATGAAACACAGGTTTTTTATAAAATGCCTACAAGAGTGATTTATTTATTAAGAGCCTTTATGTTTTGGCCTTCAAGCTTTAGTGTCTTTTCAGTATTGTTGTTTTGAGTCCTGGGGGTGTAGAATACCCAAAAACCATAGCTTTTTATTTAGTCTAGACTCAGTACATTATAGAATAGTCTTCAGATTATATTATGAGCATTATCAGAATAGTCAGATATCAGTTATTCAACTCAGAACAGTCTAGTACCTCAGTGTCTTTCAGCTGAGAGTAGGATTTAGCATCGAGCGAGTGTAGGGATGGCGGCTTCCCCGTTAGATAGACAGAGTCGTTAGTAGCAGTCCCTATACTCTAGAACTATGTATCTAGTATAGGATATGAGTATTCACCCGTCAGACTAGGCTAGACTATCTCGTAGGAGTCACCCGATAGTTCAGGCTTGACACCCTTAGTCCTTTGGACATTATATCAGTTTAGTGGATCCCCACATCCATCGTTAGTACCCGTGGCACGGTATTAACACCCTTCTAACTGGGTTACAGGTTGGACCCCGATTAGCTTAAATTGGGGAATGTCGGTTAGATGATACCTCCCACAGTCTCAGATATAGTCTCAGTTACAGTACCAGCTCAGTTATTCAGTCTTAGTGTTGTTTTACCAAAGAATACAGATTTTAGTTATCTCAGTATATTAGTTTACAGATTTTACTCAGTTCATATTATACGTTTGGTCATGCATCCACAGTTTTTACAGATTTTCATGCATTATCAGTATCTACAGATTTTATGCTTTCTATTCAGTACTCCATGCTTTACATGTATGTCCAGTTTATTATTATCATTCCTATTCATGAGACCATGTATATCAGCCTATCTCATTTAGCATACCAGTACATTCAAAGTATTGATCGCATACCTTTTCTTTTGCGCTATCATGTCTCATATCATAGGTGCTGACGCTCAGTTCCTAGATCGCACCTAGATTCTCAGATTATCAGCAGTACAGATGTAGTGGTGAGTCCTCATCATCCGAGGACAGATTATACTACTTCATGCCTTTATCTCGGTAGTTAGTAGTGTTAGTTGGGGCCTGTCCCGTCAACTCACCGTATCTAGTTTAGAGGCTTTTCAGACAATACAGTTAGCTATTAAGACTATTTAGATTTCAGTATTTTTATCAGATTCATAATTTAGTAGTTATTTCATTATTAAAACCTTATGGCATTTCAGTTATTCTTCCATATTCATGATTATATTATTCAGTGCTCACAGCAGGTACCAACTCATGGGTTAACTTGTGGTCTCTAAGAACTGTAAGCACCGTGTAACAACTAGGGGGTAGTCTCGAGTCATTACATCTTACCTCTGAAACATCAAACCAACCCACTGGGGAGTGACAACACCTACCATACAATGCCTCAAAAGGATCCATTTCAATACTGGAATGGTAACTATTATTATATGCAAACTCTGCTAAAGCCAAAACCTACTCCCATTGGCCACCAAAATCCATTACACATGCGTGGAGAATTCTCCAAAACCTGGATAGTCCGCTCTGATTGGCCATCAGTTTGGGGTGAAATGTTATGCTAAGATCAACCCAAGTACCCAACTCATCCTGAAAAGTCTTCCAAAAGTGAGATGTGAACACAAAACCTCAGTCTGAAATAATAATAAATAATAAGATAGGGGCTAACCTCTTAGCATTTAATGAGACCTGAACCGGAGTAAAATGAACTGACTTGGTCAATCGATCCACGATGACCCAAACACTGTCAGAACTATGAGATGTACAAGAAAAACCTATCACAAAGTCCATAGTGATCCGTTCCCACTTTCACTTGGGAATGAGCAACCTCTGAAGCAATCCACTAGGTCTCATATGCTCGAACTTCACCTGCTGCTAATAAAGGTAACGAGCTATGAAGTCCGCCATATATTACCTCATTCCACCTCACCGGTAGTGTTGTCTCAAATCACGATACATCTTAGTCACACCTGGGTGGATAGAATATCTGGAATAGTAGGCCTCCTTCAAGATCAAGCTAATCCAATCACCTATTGGACACAAACTCGGCCTCCAACCACAAAACTCTATCTAAATCAAGTGAGGCTTCCTTAGACTTCCCACTCCACACCTTATCTTAAATTAACCTTCATCCAACATTATCAAACTGATGAGCTCGAATATATTCCATCAAAGAAGATTTAGCCTCCACAAAAGCCAAAACACACCCAAGTGTCAAAATATCAAGCCTAACCATCTGGTTAGCTAAAAACTGAACTTCTAAGACGAAAAGCCTCTCCTGGGTCAAAAGATGTACCAAGCTACCCATGCTAGTTGACTTTCGGCTCAAGTCATCTGCAACCACATTAGCCTTGCCCGAATGATAGAGAATAGCCAAGTCATAATCCTTAAGCAACTCAAGCCAACGACGCTGCCTCATAATAAGATCTCACTGGGTGACAAAGTACTGAAGGCTACGATGATCTGAGAAGATCTCACAAAAGACTCCATACAAGTAGTGATTCTACAACTTCAAGGCAAACACAATTGTGCACAACTCCAAATCATGGGTAGGATAATTCCTCTCATGAGGCTTCAACTGACGAGACACATACGCAATCACCTTGCCCTCCTGCATAACCACAACACCCAAATCAACACCAGAAATATCATAAAACATGAAAAAGCCCACGCTCTCCTTGAGAAAAGCCAATATAGGAATTGAAGTCAACAAATCCTTAAGCTTTTGGAAGCTCGTCTCACAAGTATCGAACCACTGAAAAGAAATCTTCTTCTAGGTCAACTTGGTCAATGGAGCTGCAATAGATGAAAAACCCTCGATAAAACACCAATAATAGCCTGCTAATCCAACAAAACTCTGAATCTCGATGGGCGAAGTAGGTCTAGCCTAATCACAAACCGTGGCAATCTTAGTTGGATAATTATAATACCTTTCTTAGTCACCACATGCTCCAAGAAAAAAAAATAGACTCCAACCAAAACTCGCACTTAAAGAACTTTGCATACAACTTCTCATCCCTCAATATAAGAACCAGAGTCCACAAATGCTCCTCATGCTCCCTCACTCTAGGAATACACCGAGATATTATTTATAAATACAATAATAAATGAGTCAATATACGGTCGAAACACTCGGCTCATCAACTCCATAAATGCGGCAGGGGCATTGATCAACCCGAAGTACATGACCAAGAACTCATAATGACCATATCGAGTACGAAAAGCTATCTTTGGAATATCCGAAGCTCTAATCCTCAACTGGTGATAACCGAACTGCAAATCAATCTTGGAAAACACCGTAGTACCCTGAAGTTGATCAAACAAATTATCGATGCGAGGAAGAGGATACTTATTCTTAACCATCACCTTATTCAATTATCGATAATTAATGCACATCCACATAGATCCATCCCCTTTTCTTCACAAACAAGATAGGCGCACCCCAAGGTGAAGCACTAGGTCGAATAAATCCCTTATCTAACAACTCCTACAACTGATCATTCAATTCCTTCAACTCTGCTGGGGCCATCCTATAAGAAAGGATGGAAATGGGCTTGGTTCCTAACTCAACATCAATAATAAAATCAATATCTCAATTCGAAGGCATACTAGGTAAGTCCGTAGGGAACGCAACCATAAACTCACGAACAACACAGAAAAAATCCAAGAAAGGAGGCAAAATAACGCTGGTATCACGAATATGAGTCAAGAATGATAAACATCCTCTCTCAACTAATTTACAAGCCTGAACATAAGATATAATCCTCTTAGGACTCGAATGAAAAGCACCCTTTGAAGCTATCTTTGGCATACCTGGGGAAGCTAAAGTCATAGTCTTAGCAAAATAATCTAAGACAACATGATAAAGATCCAACTAATTCATACCTAAAATAACATCAGAATCAACCATATCTAACACAAGCAAGTCTACCAAAGTCTCATGCCCAGCAAAAGTCACAACATAATATCGGCACACTCGATCCACCACTAAAGAATTACCTACTAGGGTAGATATATGAATAGGCATGGAAAGAGACTCATTAACAAAATTAAAATCCAAAGAAAAATATATAGACACATAGGAGAAAGTAGATTTGGGATAAAATAATATAGATGTCGGTTTGAAACAAATGGGGATGATACATGTAATCACAATATCAGAAGCCTGTGCCTCAGGTCAGGATGGTATAGCATAACAATAACCACAACCACCTACTACTTAAGTGGCCCCACGGCCACCCTCATGAGCTTCACTGCCTCTGTCCTTTGCACCTTTGGTAGCACCCCTACCCCTCACAGCTAAAATAGAGGTAGCTTTAAATACACAACAAGGACAGTCCTTGGCCATATACCAATCTTACCAGGCACATAGCAACCTCTATGACCAGTATCAACACAATAAGGCACAACTAGGCCTGAACGGCCACCCTGAACTGCTGAACTAGAAGGTACAATACCTGAACTATATAAGGCCGTCTGCACTAGCATATATTATCCACGGGAACCATTAAAATCTCGACAATGGGGAGACTGGCCTCTGAACTTACAAAAATAACCTGCCTTCTTGGCGCCACCCTGAGATACTTGAAGAATATCCTCTGTCATCTTACCATGATCCATAATACTTTGAAAGAAAGCCCTAAGCACAACCATCTGAGATATAGACAACTAATGGAAGACATCCAAACCTTTTACAAACTTCTGAGTTTTCTCATATTGGATGAAAATACTATCATAGGAATATCTGGACAGGGCAGGGACATATGCCTCATACTCAGCAACTGTCATGGAGCCCTTCTCCAAATGATCAAACTCGTCCCACATATGATCTCTAAAACTGAAAGACACAAATCTCTCCAGAAAGACATCAACAAACTGATCCCATGACAACTCAGAAGCATCAACAAACCTACAACCGACAAATAATCTCTATCAATCTCTCGCAACATCTCTCAACTAATACTAGTATAAGCCCAATTTATACAGAAAGAGTGAAACACAACTCAGAATACAAGGTATAAAAGAACTTTGCACGATAAAGAATAAAATGAGGGAAGTTTCCTAAAGACTTTCTATAGCCTCTCGAAGATAGATACGGAAGCCTACGTACCAATCTGTGAGACTCTATTAGACATCTCATTCTTACATCGTTGAGACCAATGAAACCTGTCTGCTCTAATACCAATTTGTCACAACCCAAAATGAGGGTCATGATGGCACTTTTCACGTCATACTTTGACAAGTAAGCCTATCACCCAAACTGATACAAAAAGAAAAAAAGATAGAAATATCCCAAGATAAGGCTTCTAGAATGAAGCCGAACCATATAAGTAATCATAACAATGCGAAAAGAACTTATCCAAAATACCAATCATGCCCAAAACCAGGTATCAATAGTGTAAGAACTACTAATACAATCCAAGACTCAAATACATCAAAAACTAACCAGAAAGGAATAATAACTGTCTCTGAATACTAATAAAGACATAACTACTATAGAAAGATAAAGGTGAACTTCGAACGCATGAATGTCCAACTGCTACCTTAGAAGCTCCAACCATCGCTCGAGTCAAGCAAGTTGAGGCACACTCAAGCTAATACCTGCACCGCAAGGGCGTATTAGGCATGAGTACAGTCCACTTGTACACAGTAGGTATCATAGGCTGACCAAGCAAAGTAGTAAATAAAGCATACAAAATATACACTAAAGGCACGTCACCTGCAATCAGAAAATATCCCACAATGGTAGCCCACACTGCTTGCACTAACAGTTCTAATATATCTCACATATATTGCAACATCACACCAAGAAAGAACAAAAATATGTATTATATCACATATAAGAAGAACAAGGGGGAACATGCATATATAAGATCATCAAATACAAGTAAAAGAAGATACGATAAATACATAAATGACAAGTCAATATGCCAATACAATACAACATAACACAATAAAGTAAGTACAATGTATATAATGATGATGATAATGCACGAGGTTATCGCACAACCTCCGAGATCATCGCACAATCCCCGTATACACCTACGGAGATAAAGCTTCCCGACGTAGGACCCATGGGGTGTTCGTCAACCCGTATACAATCCACATATCTCATATTTCCTTTCTGGCACATCCCTCGAAAAGGATTTTATAAGGTGTTACAATATCTCCTCTCGGTACATCTCTCGGGGAGGGTTTTAAAATAATATTGCTAATGTTTCTTAGATGTTGCAGTGTTTCTCAGATGTTGCCACGGTGGTACCAATGTTTTATGAATGAGTATGATATGAGGATGTAATGCTCACAACCAATCACAATGAGTATTTTTACAATCAACCACAATGATATATCTCCACAACCACGTGAGCCAATATCCACTCATTATTTTAGTTTCATTTACGAATTTCCATTTCCACATGTCTCATATGCCAAATAAAATATGAATATAATCATAATATAATAATGGCACCATATTAAGCATCTTAACAACACAATACAATTATTCACATATAGTCAAGGCTATTAATATCACATAGGACCCCACACAGTCACACATATCATATAATAACTCAATTTCGACAATTATATTTCATATAGGCCCCTACACGGGCACAACACATAAGTAGCCTTTTTTCATGATTAGTTCCCACTCTTAACATTCATTGTGTATTATCATTTACTACCCAACCCAGTCTGAAAGAGTTAAGCCATAACCTACCTCAAAAGCTGAAATCGATCCACTACACTTGAACCCGCGACCTTACTTTCACGAACAATCCCAAACTCCATTAAAAATATCAAATATGAAATCTACGCGTCAAAACAAAAGCAACGACACTCATATTAACTACTTTTGGTTCGGGGTCAAAACAGACCTTCGAAATGGATTTCAGAAAAAGAAGGGCAAAATTAGAACTTTACTTCAAAAATATGTTCCCCATATTTTTAGGAATTTACAGCTGAAAATCCAAGTCAAATCGAGTAAAAAATGAGGTTCAAATAAAAGAAAAAATATTTTTAAGCTTTACCGAATAAAATCTTTAAAATTTAGGTTAAAATCAAGTATCGGAGTTGTTTTGCAGGTTAAATTGATGAAAAACTAGTAATTATAAGATAAAAAACATTATTCAAGTGAAAAGGAGCAAAAATGGAGTTCAAAATCAAGCTCTAAGATTTTTGGGGTTTTGAGAAATTAATTAAGAAATTACTAATAAAAGGGTGAATTCTTACCTTAAATTCGTAATAACACCAAGAAATAGGTGTTAATCTAGCTTCTCAAGCTCCCACAAACTTTACTTTTAAGCTCTCACACTATTTTAGGTTTAAACTCTAAAGAGGCAAGATGCAAAATGAACAAAATGGACCCAAAAACTGCTATAAATAATGCAAATTTTTTGCACCAGCTATAGCAAAAAGTTGTTTTTTATAAGTCCAATTCGAACTTCGATTGGGTGTCCGAGATTCGTTCGGAGTCCAATTTATGGAAACGAACTATGAAACCATACTAAATTCGACATTTTGAATGTGTTGGCAAAGTTATATTTTCAAAAAAATATCATTTTCACAAAGTTGACCCCAAAAACCCGAAATAATAATTTTTCAAATCGAGGGTCGAAATGAGATTTAAAAGTCGTAAAATCATACCAAACATTCTAACACCCTAAATTTAATATTTTGGATCTGCTGAAGAAGTCGAATTTTTCATACGAGGTCGTTTCGACCAAATGTGGGTCCCACACTCATATTTTCAATTTTTTAACTTTCAGACCAATAGGTCGAAATGAGCTCGGGTGCACCAGGACCTGAGCCATAGGTCTACCTAGCCTAAAATCGATATTATGGAACTACTGGCGTAGTTGATGATAGGCGAATTTACGCGCCTATATCAATATATTTTGCCCATATTTTAGCCTAGTTTTGAGAACAAATTATATATTTCATGCACTTTTAGTCCTTTTTCCTGTAAATGAGCTAACGAACATGATTAGTAAAGTTTCAGGTATAAATGATGCATAATTCAGCATTTTATGGCTTACTTGACGCTAAAGAAAGCTCACGAAGGAAGGAAAGGGAGTTTGGACGCCTAAAGGACCAAAAGTGATGCATGGAGAATCTGTCCCGGGCTAAAACAGTAATTCTGAAGACTTTGGGGACTTACAGACACAAAGCTGGATTTTGACAATGATACATTAACCTAGTACAATTAGGTTATGTATTTCATTATTTTATGTGGATTATGATAATGTTACCTTAACCTAGTACATTTGGGTTAAGGATTTCATTAGTCTAGTAGGATTTGGTTATTTATTTCATTAGCTTAGTAGGATTAGGATATGGGTATTATAAATACCCTATCATGCTAGAGATTTTGAATAAGGAGGGAGGAATGAGGGAGAACACAATACTTCCTTCCATCCCTCACATCTTCTTACATCTTCTAGCATCTTCTATCATCTTTTTACATCTTCTAAACTCTTCTAATCTTTCCATTAATTCTATTTTTCTTCTTCTACTCTTCCATTCTTAAATTCCACAACAAGAGAATCGTTACTTTGCCTAGGAATTCACGCCTCACGCCTACCACCTAAGCTACACAAAATTACTCAATCTTGTGGTATAACAACAATGTCAATCGTGATCTCCTTCGCATTCATGGGTAACTAAACTTCTCTGTTGGGGTTATGGAAGACGTATGAGATACTATCTATTGCTGTGAGTTTGTGAGTTCGAGGCACGTATATTGCTTATATCATTATTCTCTTCATCTTAATCTACATTCTTTGCGGTTGCAAACGCAAGAATACGCCAGTCTAACATTTAACTTGTTCGAGAGAAAAGTTATTTGTCTGGAAAAGAGATAATGTCAAGGTAGTAGGACACCCTTTCCTATTAAAAAGCTAGTGCCGTAACTGGACTAACCTCTTGGAGAATTCGTACCGTTAGATACGCTTTAAGCTCGAGAGAGTTAAAGTGAAATAGTCCTTGTTTAGGTCGAGAGACGCTTGGATTTACCATCGACTACAATCCTCTATAAGCAATTGCATGTCAGAATTCTACACACTCATAGCCAATAGAGACGTATACCTCAGAAGGTTGACATAACCCCAACGCTTCAATTCTCATTGTTTACAACCAACGTAACAATCTCTCTCTTTTTACTTTATTATTTTCAGCTTTTGTTTACATTACTTGCAAAACAAGAATCCCCCCTTCTTACGAGACTTGCACCAAAAGTTTAGTAATTTTACTTACTTGTTGGCCAAGCTATTCCCTGTGGGATTGACACCCAACCCAGGTTGGGTTCTATATTTGCTAACGACCGCTTTACACTCAAACGAGAGCTGTAGATTGAGCGTTATCAAAAATTGGCGCCGTTGCCGGGGAATACAAGTGTCAATTAAGTTCGTAATAATTACTAAACCCTTTGGTCAAAGATTCTCGTACTTTTACTTTTAGTTTTTGTTTTTGTCAACTGCAGGTTTTTATTTTAGTGCATGCCCCATACTCGAAGTTCTGGTCAACCGTTATTACCAATCAATCTTGAACCACAACGCATTGGTAGAATGGAAGCACAAGCTGAAATCGCAAGGATGGCTGCTCAACAGGAACAAGCAAGATTGGCTGCCCTTGCCGCAGCCCAGGTTCAACAGCAAAACATTGATAACCCTGCACGAGCACCAAATCCTGACGATGAGGATTTAGGTGATGACGAGTTACTAAACCCTAGGCGTGATGCTGAAATCATAACACCTGCCAACAGAAGAGGTCGACAAGCTCGGTATAGATATGATCACCAACCTATGCAGCCAGCTTTCGACGATGATGATGATGATCTTGATGGTGCCGGAGCCACTGGAGCTATAATTCCACCACCATTAGCACCCGGAGCCAAGTTCAACATCACAAGCACCATGATTCAGTTATTGCAACTCAAGGGGTTGTTTGGTGGATTAGCAGGCGATGATCCGAATATGCATCTCATCAACTTTATTTCTACATGCAAGTCTTTTGACAATCCTGGTGTTGGTCAGAATGCAATTCGATTACGTCTATTTCCATTGTCTCTGTCTGGGGAGGCAACACTATGGTTGAATGGGCTGACTCCTGATTCAATTACAAATTGGAGGCAATTGAGAGACGCTTTCCTAGAAAGATTCTTTCCGCCTTCCAAAAGGGCACAATTGAGAGATGAAATCAGCAACTTTCGTCAGCTTCCCACTGAAGCTCTTCATGAAACATGGGAGAGGTTCAAGACAAAGCTAGCGAGATGCCCAAACCATCACATGACTAATGTTCACCTCATTGAGATATTGTATAGAGCCTTGAATTCAATAACTAAGGCAGTGGTGGATAACGCAGCTGGAGGATCTTTTATGGACCTCACCTTTGGTCAAGCAAGCAATATGCTAGATCGCATGACGAAACAAAGTAGAGCTTGGCATACCAGGGATTCTGAGGTAGCAAGCCCCACTTTATCTATAGGCATGACTGCAGACCAAAGAAGAAGACAAGAATAACGTGATCAAGATTTAGCGCACATGAAAACGCAAGTGGATCTTTTGACAAAGCATTTATTATCAGGGAAGACCGAAAAAGTGAAAGTTGTGGCGCTAAAAGGAAGAGACGAATCTGATTCGGAAGAGGAGGCCAACTACTTGAACAATCAGGGGGGTTTCCGTGGGAATACCCAAGGAAACCAAGGTCGGAACTATTATGATAAATCTGGAAGCAAAGACCAAGGTAGTTGGAATAAAAACAATGAAAAGAGTGGTTTGTACGTTCCCCCTGGTAGACGTGATACCACCACATCTAATTCTGGAAGTATGGAAGACATGATGGCTAAATTATTGAAAGGAGTGGAAGAAACGAGCACGGGAGTTACTGAGGTAATTAATGATTTGTCATCCATGAAACAACTAGTTAATTCTCATTCCACTTCAATCAAGCAAATAGAGCAGCAATTGAGCCAACTTTCAGCAGCACTCAATCAAAGAAAGACTGGCAATTTACCTAGCGACACCGTGCAAAACCCAAGGAATGATGGGTCATGCATGGGCATTACTACCAGAAGTGGTAAGGTGCTGGAAACTTCAGAAAAAGGCAAGCAAGTGGCTGACGAAGAGGCGGAAATTGATGATAAGGCGAAAGGGGAAGATGCCGCAGCAGCCGATCCTAATGTCCTTAACGTCACTCCTCACGACGTGCAGCCTGGAAAAGCTGAAAAACGGAAGCAAGAGAAGAAGAAAGCCGTGGAGAGAACAATGTCATACCCACCACCACCTTTTCCCCAAAGATTGAAGAAGGTGGCGGATGATACGAAGTTCAGCAAATTCATGACTATGTTAAAACAGCTGACCATTACATTAATGTTCCATTGGTGGAAGCACTTGAACAAATGCCTGGGTATGCTAAATTTATGAAGGATCTTTTGACAAAGAAGCGGGCAGCAAGTTATGAGTTGAAAGATGATGTCCATCACTGCAGCGCAATCGCTACCCGATCAATAGCTCAGAAGAAGGCTGACCCCGGAGCTTTCACTATTCCTTGCACCGTCGGATCTTTGAACTTTGCCAAAGCATTATGTGACTTAGGAGCCAGCATCAACTTGATGCCATTATCGATCTACAAGAAGTTGGGGTTAGGAGATCCTACACCAACTAATATGAGGCTTGTTATGGCGGATAGGTCGGTAAAACGACCGGTTGGTATTCTATGCGATGTCTTGGTAAAGGTTTCTTCATTTATCTTTCCAGCAGACTTTGTCATCTTGGATTGTGAAGCAGATTCAGAGGTTCCCATAATCTTGGGACGCCCTTTCCTTGCTACAGGAAGTGTGCTCATTGATTTGAGAGCTAATGAACTTTCATTCCGAATAAATGACGAAGTGGTTCAATTTGATGTTTGCAAATCAATGAAGCAACCCAAAGATCCGAGTGTATTTTCGGTGGCTGATATTTTCTTTGATGATCCGAAAGAATTACTTAAAGAAAAGCAAATTATTGCTGACCCTTTGGCGGTTGTGCTCATGAATGGAGAGAGTAAGGATGCTGAAAATTGCAAAGAAGCTATTCGTGCTCTATCAGGATTAGGGACATATCGCTATGCTCCCAAGAAGCTGGACCTTGATCTCCAAAATCAACCCACACCACCAGCGAAGACTTCCCTTGAAGAGCCACCAATGCTAGAATCGAAAGAGCTCCCCGATTATCTAAGGTATGTGTTCTTGGAAAGTATAAAGATACTTCCGGTGAGTGCGGATGATTTAAGTAAACAGCACGTAGACGCTCTCATCTCTACTCTGAAGAGATACATGAGAGATATGGGTTGGACTATTGATGATATAATTGGTACCCCTCCTACAAGTAAGCCTCATTGTCGTCTGAATCCATTCAGAAAATGATCCACCATCTATCTCGACGAAGTCTGAGTACTCGAGGTAACCATGTCGTGCTACGACAATAAATAAGGCTCTAGATGGGAGGCAACCCATCGTTTATCGTTTTTCATTTATCGTTTATCGTTTTTCATTTTTCATTTCGTTCTAGTATGTGTTTTGCTTTTGATAAATAAAAATTCAAAAATAAGAGTCGTGCCACGACCAAAACTACGGCGCTTGATGGGAGGCAACCCATCGTTCTAATCGTTTTTATTGTTTTTGAGCAAATATAGGTGCAAGAGGTATTCAACGAGGAGATTGATTTCAATTGACGATTTGGACGCATTGTATGGTAAAGTTGGTAAGTTAGGAATAGTGATGCATAAGGCTATGGATTGAGCATTGCTCATGCCAAACTAGGCATCGAGGAAGGCTAGGCCTAGGTAAAACTAGGCCACGAACGATGCACAACCTATCCTATAGCCTAAGGTCTCGGAATCTAGTGTGCTATACACTATGCGCCGCCTATTCCTAGGTATGCTTTTGACTATGCGCCGCCTATGCTATGGCATTTGGTCTCAGTATCTCATATGCCATAGACTATGTGGCGCATATGTCTACAAATGCCATAGACTATGCGGCGCATATGTCCCATTATGCCATAGACAATGCGCCGCATATACCATGACTATGCCAAGCATTATGCGCCGCATATGTAGCATTTTTGTCTCCAAAACCGATTGTAAATGGGTCAAAACCCGACCCATTCTCTTCCTATATAAAGGAGACTTAGTCTTGAAACACAAACACATTGAAAACTTGACCTAGGCGCCGCATATACTCTCCAAATCATCTCAAAACTTTTCTTTTCGCTCTCCCACTTCACAAGAACATCTCCAAAGGCTTCAATCACGTAAGTACTCTTTTGTTCTTTATCTATTTTTTGTAAGTGCTACGTTGCTATGTCTATTACGAATTGCTACATCTTGAAGAAATATTGGTGATGTTAATGTGTTTGAATTGTTGATACAAAACCAAGTGAGTGAACATGAACGTTAGGATACTCTTAACTTGTTTCCAACTAGAAATTGATTTTGATGCATTGTTATACTACTTGCGGAATTGCTATAGTCATGAACATTGCATGCTCTTGTCACTTGAATACTTACATGTTGGGATGTCTCGCTCATCGGAATAAGACTTATAGTTGCCTACCGACATAGGAGATTGTGATTATTGATAGAAACTATACCATGATGTAATCCCTATGAAGAAGTCTTGATATACCTAACATGAAAGTATTGCAAAGATTGCAAGAAGTGTTACATATCTGAATTTCTTGTTGGAATATAGCCCTTAAAACATATGTCGATGAAGTCTGAGTAATCGACCACTTTCACTTCACTAGTCTGTACCAACAAACTAAGTGTGGGGTGGTGCCACTACTGCTTGTTTATAGATTGTATCCATCGAGATGATGCTAACATGAACATTTTTTTTAAGTCTCAGGTACAATGGCACCCAAATCAAGACCACTTCACAAAAAGGCAAGAAAAGAGGCTGAAAAGAGCAAGGAGAACCCTCCTCGCTGCAAATACCTCGACTCACTCTTGGAATTAAGTGGGATACTTATGAGGAACTTCTGAGAATGACGACTCTGATGATGATTCCGATGCAAAGGGTATGACCCCCGACATTGAGGACGAATCCGACTGACCAGGTTCTTCGTATTTATTCTCCACTGAGGACAGTGTCCCGACTAAGTATGGGGTGGTGGTATTGCATGCTATACTTCTCTACTCGCATCTATGTTTGTTTGCTTTGTTTTTGTTTTATTTTTTTAGTAGTAAATTTTTTCTAGCTTCGCATGAAATTATTTTGATAGGCAGCATGAGATTATAACAAGAGTATGTGCTACAATTGTGACTATTGAGACGTTTAGGCTCTAGTTGTGACTCATTATGTGATATTGTGTGGTTCAATTCCTTCACTTGTTGGGTCGAGAGTCTATATTACTTCCAAGCAAGTCGACCATGTGCCTTGTGTGTGTGAGATAATCGTATATTCTATGTGTGTGGCTGATGCTAGAACTTGCCTGGTATGTATGCAAAGCGAAAATAAGGAGTGTAAGTTTAGGATATGATTTAGGCATTTCTTTGGCAACCTATATTTGTTTACCTTCAGTTTTACCTACCCATGGACATCATCCTAGTTAAACCCTTTTGAGCCTTTAGCCTATTTTCTTTGACAACCTTGTATGTAAGCCTAATCCATTTTTTTTCAAGACCGTAATTTGATTCAAACTCCTAAGTGCTTTAAAGTGAAAAAGTCATGTGACAACATAAGAGGAAATTGGGTGAGTATGATGCTATAAATTGTAATGGTGCTTGAATGTGTTATGAAAAAGAAAGTGTTATCATAAGAGGTATGTTGTGAAAAGAAAAAGGAAAAGAAAGCTGAAAAGCGAGTTGTGCTTAAAATTGAAAAACAAAAGAGGAGAACAAGGGTGGTAGAATAAAAGAAAGAAAGGTTGAAAGAAAAAAAAAAGAAAAAAAAACAAAGTGTCAATGATATAAAGTGATGTATTAAAGCGCTTAGGAACTTAGTCACTATTCCTGGCCAAAATAGTCCTACCCGTCCCTTAGCCTACATTACAACCATCAAAAGACCTACTTGATCCTAAGCTTAGCATTCTGACATTTAGTAGAGTATTACATTAAGGGCAAGCCTATGGTCATCAGTTGCTTCATATGAATTCTTTGTGAGAGCGAGGGCAAGGATATTTTGATACCCATGTTTGAAAAATATGCTATACTTATGAATGATTATGGGTACTATAGTGTGAGACACACATGGTTGATGAGTTTTGGGTAGTTATATATGATTCTTTGTACTTTAACGTTTGCATGCGAGTTGATCACCATCACGAGTCTATGCTAGAGGTTAAATTGTTTCTAACTATAATCGAAAAGCTACTCTTTGTTGATAATTGTTGTGCTTGTCTTGACGAATATTTTGTGTTGTTGCTGTAAAACCCTAAGTTGATGTTTAGAAGGACATGATAGTTTGTTCGAGGACGAACAAAGCTCTAAGTGTGGGGTGTTGATGATAGGCGAATTTACGCGCCTATATCAATATATTTTGTCTATATTTTAGCCTAGTTTTGAGAACAAATTATATATTTCATGCACTTTTAGTCCTTTTTCCTGTAAATGAGCTAACGAACATGATTAGTAAAGTTTCAGGTATAAATGATGCATAATTCAGCATTTTATGGCTTACTTGACGCTAAAGAAAGCTCACGAAGGAAGGAAAGGGAGTTTGGACGCCTAAAGGACCAAAAGTGATGCATGGAGAATCTGTCCCGGGCTAAAACAGCAATTCTGAAGACTTTGGGGACTTACAGACACAAAGCTGGATTTTGACAATGATACATTAACCTAGTACAATTAGGTTATGTATTTCATTATTTTATGTGGATTATGATAATGTTACCTTAACCTAGTACATTTGGGTTAAGGATTTCATTAGTCTAGTAGGATTTGGTTATTTATTTCATTAGCTTAGTAGGATTAGGATATGGGTATTATAAATACCCTATCATGCTAGAGATTTTGAATAAGGAGGGAGGAAGGAGGGAGAACACAATACTTCCTTCCATCCCTCACATCTTCTTACATCTTCTAGCATCTTCTATCATCTTTTTACATCTTCTAAACTCTTCTAATCTTTCCATTAATTCTATTTTTCTTCTTCTACTCTTCCATTCTTAAATTCCACAACAAGAGAATCGTTACTTTGCCTAGGAATTCACGCCTCACGCCTACCACCTAAGCTACACAAAATTACTCAATCTTGTGGTATAACAACAATGTCAATCGTGATCTCCTTCGCATTCATGGGTAACTAAACTTCTCTGTTGGGGTTATGGAAGCCGTATGAGATACTATCTATTGCTGTGAGTTTGTGAGTTCGAGGCACGTATATTGCTTATATCATTATTCTCTTCATCTTAATCTACATTCTTTGCGGTTGCAAACGCAAGAATACGCCAGTCTAACATTTAACTTGTTCGAGAGAAAAGTTATTTGTCTGGAAAAGAGATAATGTCAAGGTAGTAGGACACCCTTTCCTATTAAAAAGCTAGTGCCGTAACTGGACTAACCTCTTGGAGAATTCGTACCGTTAGATACGCTTTAAGCTCGAGAGAGTTAAAGTGAAATAGTCCTTGTTTAGGTCGAGAGACGCTTGGATTTACCATCGACTACAATCCTCTATAAGCAATTGCATGTCAGAATTCTACACACTCATAGCCAATAGAGACGTATACCTCAGAAGGTTGACATAACCCCAACGCTTCAATTCTCATTGTTTACAACCAACGTAACAATCTCTCTCTTTTTACTTTATTATTTTCAGCTTTTGTTTACATTACTTGCAAAACAAGAATCCCCCTTCTTACGAGACTTGCACCAAAAGTTTAGTAATTTTACTTACTTGTTGGCCAAGCTATTCCCTGTGGGATCGACACCCAACCCAGGTTGGGTTCTATATTTGCTAACGACCGCTTTACACTCAAACGAGAGCTGTAGATTGAGCGTTATCAGTAGTCCATTTATCCATCCGTCATACGGATCAAAAGATATCCACATAATTCCAAAATAAGGCTCTCGAAGCCATCAAAAACCACAATATCGCATTAATGATACCAAAATGCATTAAAATCTTGTCAATCACTCCCATACCTCATAAATACCATAATACAACTACGGTGAGGGGTAAAACATTCAAATCACATAAAATCACAAATTTCACATATTTTATCAAACTTTTAGGTCGTTACAATTTCTAGAAGTACTTGTCAGCCTGATATTTTTAGACTCCAAGCACAATATGTTTATTATTTATCTACATTATTAAAAATATTCAATGTAGAATTTCTCTAACTTCCGATGTTGGTCGTGCTGTTAATAAAAATAATTATTTAACCATTACTTGTCATTGGATAGATAATAATTTTGTTATGCAAAAAAGTATTCTAGCTTTTTTGTATGATGAAGATCGTAGACATACTGAAAAAAATATTTTTGAATCTATTACTAAAATTGCAGAATATTATGGTATTGAAAAAAAAATTATGTATTGCTTTTGATAATGCATCTAACAACAAGGCTGCTATTGACAAGTTAAAAGCTGAATTTTCTCCGTCGCTACTTGAAATATTTCATGTTAAGTATGTTTTTCATATATATAGCTTAATTGTAAAAGATGGCCTTGAATTTTTTTAGCTTTATATTGAAAAGGTCTGGCTTGTTGTTGGCTTTATTCAAGGAAATCATCAGAAAAAAAGTAAGAGAATTTAAAGTTAAATGCGAACAAAATGGACTTAGTCCAATATTAATGCCTGAAGAATGTGATACTAGATGAAATGCTACTTATACTTATTTAAAAACTTGTCTTTCTTATAAAGTTTCTATTACAATGACTTTTAATCAATATTCTAGTTCTTTTCCCGAGTGTATGCTATATGATTCTGATTAGGCTGCAATTGATGATTTTGTTAAGTTTTTGAAAAAAATTTATATATCTACGGTTGAATTTTTCGGTGCTTATTATCCTACTTTTTTTCTATATTTTATCTTATTTAGACGACATTTCTTGTTTGGTTAAAGAATATAAGAATAGAAAAGGTTACAAAGAAGCTGTTAGTTCTATGTTTGCTAAATTTAAAAATTATTTTTATCCGCTTCCTCTAATTTACTTGGTTGGTGCTATACTAAATCCATGTATGAAATATAATACAATGTGCGACTTTAGTTCTATTATTTATACTTCCTTAGAGATAGAGCCTGAAGAAAAATCATATTTGTTTACGGCTATGAGTGATGCAAACATTTACATAGAAGCATTATATAACCATTGTGCTGATTTACTTGATGTAGTTGTACCAACAAATATCAGTCCAACTGTCACTCCCGAGGATCCATCATCTTCTAAAAGGCCGGTACATAGTGGTTTTTCTGATTACTTTTATGATTTAAATGTTTAAGACAGGGTTAAGAGTTCAACATACACAACAACTTCTCGGGAAGAGCTTAAGTATTATCTTCCACAACCGATAAAGGATCGTAGAGCAAGGATCAATGTGTTGGATTGGTGAAAGAATAATGAAAGACAATATCCTGTGCTTTCAAGATTAGCTAGAAATATATTGAATGTTCCAATGTCAACCGTTGCATCAGAGAGCGCTTTTAGTCAGGGACGACAATAACTTGGAGACAACTGACGCTCATTGGGAAGCAATGCTATGAATGTTCTAGTTTGCCTTAAAGATTGGATTAGAGCGGAAAGAAGAAATCAAGGAATGGAGGTGGAGCTGAAAAACGAACAGAATCTTTAAGAAATTCTGACTTCAAGGGAACGCAGCACAATCAAGTTTAATGCATAGTTTTGCCCCCATTGATTTTGACTATCCTATGGCAGTTTCCATTAATATTAGCATGAACGAGTTGGAAAAAATGATGCAAAATTTGTTGATTTTTCATTCATGTAAATTATAAATTTTGGATATTTTGCAATCAATAAAATACAATATTCGCTCCCTCCCTACTTTGTATTTTTTTCATTTAAATTGAATTTTTAGTTTGATTAAATACTTTTAATATATTACTATCAAACTTTAGACTAAGTAATAAACATAACAAACATATATACACATATATTCTACATATATACACAAGTGGTATTTAAAGTAGTATATATTCTACATATATGTGTGTATGTTTTCTACAGACTCTAAAGTAGTATTTATTTAACGTATACATGTCTATATGTTTTCTAAAGTAGTATATATATATAGTGTATATATGTTGTATGTATAATTGTATATTGTTTCAAGTGGTATTTTAAGTAGTATATATTCTACATATATGTCTATATATTTTCTATAGTCTAAAATAATATATATTTAACGTGTATACGTTTCTAAAGTAGTATAATATGTATTGTATTTATTAATCCGTGCGGCCATCCAGACCAATAAGTTAATATCAGAAAACAAAATCAACCGAAATATATAAGAATTTCATATAGCTTAATGACTGTATGAAAGTTTTTACCCGAACAAGGGGCCTGTCAGAATTTAATACATACTTCAGTTGAGCCCATGTGTCTAGCGGCTCTAACTGTAAAAAGGGACACCCTTTTCTTCAACTTTAATGGGCTTAAAGATTCACGGCTCACTAGATGTAGTCACTAAGACAAAGCCAACAAAAGCAGTATCAAATTCGACTATATCACCATTTTGGAACTAAGCCAGGAAACTATAGAAAAATTCCTTTATATTTTGATAGAGTCTGAATCTTTCATGACTATTATACAAGAGAAGTTAGATCTTCAGTATAGAGATAAAAATTATTTAGCCGGACATACAAAGTTCATTTCAGAAGCAATAGGAATATATATCTCTATCAGAGATATTGTCATTATCTTGAATAATATTTGTTTGAGGATTGACTTTAACTTTCTCTACAAATCTTGTAGAAGCTGAGTCAATTGTATGCAAAGAAACTGCACGACTTCTAGCTGGACCATATGATGGTTCTACAGGAGAAATATGGTGCATAGCAGGCAATAATTTAGGCATGGAGAATGAATGTTGTATGTATGTTTATATGTCTATATCTTTTCTAAAGTAGTGTGTGTGTGTGTATATATCTATATAGTGTGTATATGTTGTATGCATATTGTTTCAAGTGGTATTTTAAGTAGTATATATTCTACATATATGTCTATATATTTTCTATAGACTAAAATAGTATATATTTAATGTGTATATGTTTCTAAAGTAGTATAATATGTAATGTATATATGTAATATGTGTATATATTTTTTATAGATTCTAAAGTAATATATATTTAACGTATACATGTCTATATGTTTTCTAAAGTAGAATATATATATATATATATATATATATATATATAGTGTATATATGTTGTATGTATAATTGTATATTATTTCAAGTAGTATATATTCTACATATATGTCTATATATTTTCTATAGACTAAAATAGTATATATTTAATGTGTATATATTTCTAAAGTAGTATAATATGTAATGTATATATGTTTATATATTTTTGATAGACTCTAAAGTAATATATATTTAACGTGTACATGTCTATATGTTTTCTAAAGTAGTATATATATATATATATATATATATATATATAATATATATATATATATATATATATATATATGTTGTGTGTATGTTGTTTCAAGTGGTATTTTAAGTAGTATATATATTATATTGTACGTATATATTTGTATATATTTTCTATAGACTCTAAACTAGTATATATTTAAAGTATACACATGTATATATTTTCTAAAGTAGTATATATTTAGTGTATAAATATTGTATTTATATTGTTTAACGTATTTAAAATGTACATAGGTGTGTATATATAGTGTATCTTGAAATAAACATTTAATTTTGAGTTTTTTTTTTAGTTTTGACCGGTCAAAATCGGACCAAGATTAAGTGGGCCGGTCCGAATTTATTTCACAGATTTTCACTGTTTGGGGCCCGGCTCGGACTGATCTGTTAAAATCCGATCCGTTAAAATTAATCTGGTACCCGGATCGTCCCAGAACTCGATAACTTGAAGTGGGCCGATTTCAGGTTGAATTGACCCGACCCGTTTAATAGGCCTAACTCTGCCCATTAGCTACCCCTATAAGTTACATATTAAAAATGAAATAGAAATAAAAAATTTTCTTAACATGCTCATTGATAATATATTTTTTAAAATCTCATCAATTTAGTATTTTTCAAAATTCTAAACTAATTACAATTTTTAAAAATAATAAAAGAGAAAATAAGTCAAAACAATTACTAATTAAAAAAGGGGCAAATCCTACAAAATCGAATGCTTCCCAACTTTCTTTTAAATTTCTATCTTATAATTTAAAATGAAAAAATGAAAAATCAAATCAAAGATCAAATAAAAAATAAAAAATTAAATTAAATACTTAAAAGATAGTAGAAGAAGATTTGAAAATCACCACTTCTTCCTAACTACTCCCGTTCCCTCTCTCAGGAACAGTTTTCTTTTTTCTTTTTTTTAAAATGGCTGGCAGTTTTTTTTTTTTTTTTTTAAACTTTGCCCCCGCCTTCTTCCTAACTACTCCCGTTCCCTCTCTCAGAAACAGTTTTCTTTTTTCTTTTTTCTTTTTTTTTTAAAATGGCTGACAGTTTTTTTTTTTTTTTTTTTTTTTTTTTAACTTCCCCCCCCCCCCCCCCCCGCCTTCTCCCCTATATTTCTCTATGTATATATATATTGTTAATTTATATATAGCAAATCATCCAAACAATTTGTTAGAGAGAGATTTTAATTTTTTTTTTTTTTATTGACACATTCTATTCACAAGCAATGTTGTTTTTGTGTCAATTATATATTCTCAATCTCATTTTTATTTATTGATTTCGCGTTTAATCTCATTAGTGATAATTTGAAAAAAAAAATTCTAACCAAAGGGCAAGAACAAAGGAAAATCTCAAACTCAATTGTTCTGCCACTGTCGGTTGAGAATGCTAAAGAGCATCTTAATTTTATCTATGCCTTTTTCTCCGATTTCGATGGTAAGAAAAAGTCACTTTTTATTATTTCTTTTTAAATTTCGTTCCTCCATTATTTGTATTTTGTAGAATTATTGACTTTTTTTTGTTGATTCACATGCACTCAAGAATAATAGAATGGAGGTCTACAAACTCAGAAGAATTTTCTAGTGCATGAAAATCAATCTTATTTCTTAAAAATATCTTTTCTCTATATATAAGAAAGCACATCATAAAAGATCACATGAACATACTTGAATACACACACCCATATATTAAATTATTATGTATTGTATTTTTTAATTAGTCGTAAGTAGTTTGTAAAACATTTACTTTATATTTTGCATAATGTGTAATTTAGAATTTGTGTACTCCATATGAAAGTTGAAAGTATATTACTCATTAGAATCTTCAGATCTACTTTCAAAGGATGATATCTTTTAAACTTATTTTTATAATTATAGGTTGGTTTTCTTATTTCTGATGTATTAGGTATTATATTTTTATTTAGAGTATCTACTTCTGTATTAATTAGTTCTTGATTTTCTTTATTTTTTATTTTTTCTTTAAATAGATTTATCTTGTTTAATAATTTTTGTTCTTTATCTTTTTCTTTTTTTTCTTTCTGTCTTTTTTCATACAGGTCTTTTAGCATTTGTAGTTCATTTTCTAATTCAGCAATCCTACTATTTTTAGTTTCTTCTATTTTTCGTATTTCTTCTGTAGTTTGTTCTTTTATTTTATTTATTTCCTTTTTGCTGTCTATCTCTTCATTTTCTTTTTTTATTCTTATCATGGCTGTCAACTTATCTTCTAATTTTAATTCTTCTTTTTCTAACATTAAATATAAATGTTCACCTAAACAAATAATTACTATACATATGCATGTAAACGCATTTGGATTAATACGTGATCGATGTGCATGTTAAGAGGCTTCTTAAATATCATTATATGACATGATGAAACTGATGAAAACCTTATACAAGATGATAACAGGCTCGATGTTCAATTGGCAATAGGTGTTTTGAGAATTGCATCATTTTGTAATCAAAATATAATTGAAATCACCAAACATTTTAAATATCAATTTACATTGAAACTTAAATATTTTTGAAAGATAAAAATTGTATTATCTTTTCTTCAACTAATTTAAAAATAAAGATAAGAGATCCACTAAGATATTTCATGTCTAACAGAAATTTTGGTGGTAGAAATTTATTAGCTTGCAAATTTGTAATGATAATAATCATAAACATGATAATAATAATCATCCACAAAAAAGTTACGTATGATTCATGAATAACAATTATTATATTCTGAAAATTACGGACTATATATGTTGCATTTGTTTGAGGATATCACTCCAACATAATCTAAATAAAATTTTATATTACTAACTGCATGTAACTGTGGATAGAGTAATTGAAGCGTAACTGTGGATAAAGTAATTGAAGCGAATAATACCTTAAATTTGTATAAACATTTCCAAGATGATTTTTACAAATAACTTTGTAGCATTATAATTTACAGCAATGTAGAACTATATCATAAAATAAAATAAGGATAAAAATAATATTAGAGTCCTATTTAGAGCCGTCAATATGGGCTAGGCCCGTTGGGCCGGATCGACCCGACTTATAATTTGATGGAGTTGGGCTTCAATATTTGCAACCCATTTAAGAACAGGATTTTTTAGCCCGCCCGGATAAGCCCGTGGCTCGTTGGGCTTGAGCAATGTGGGTTGGGCTAGCCCGTGGGCCGGTCCGTAAGTTAAATACATGCAACTATTTAGATTGTTTATTAGTATTTTTATTTGATTCGACGGATATCACGTCAAAAGTTATTTAATTTCGCTCTTAAGAGTATTTTTTGGGGGTGTTGGAGACTTGATTAACAAGTATTAACACTATGTAATATTATCTGATAATATTTATGTTTATTAACATTCTAAAATTAAATTATAAAATATTATTTTTTAAAAGATGGGCTGGCCCGTATGATTCGCAACCCACAGAGTAACGGTGTGGGCTTGATATTTTTTGGCCCATCATTTTGATGGGCTAGCCCGGCCTGGCCCTCAAACTCAAAGCCCGTGTGGACTAACCCAAATGGGTTGGGCCGATCCGTATTGACAGCTATAGTCCTATTTTTCAAATATACATTTTTATTTATAAGTGAACTATTTCTAACAAAAATTTATATCGTAAAGAAGAATGAGACTTTTTGAATTTTAACAATATACACAGTTTATTCTCACATAGTGGGATATGAAAAGGATAGCATGAAAGCAGTTCATATAATTACCTCAGTGGTTTGATAGATTGGTGATTTTTGATAGATCCTCGGCTTAAGACAAAATACAGTTCAGAAAAAAATGTTAAAAGGGTACTAAAGACAATAAGAGTAACACAACAATAGATAGTAACAGAAAAATACTACCACAAAATAATATTATAAGCGATCTACCCGAAACAACATATATCGACAAGAATTCAAGAATAAAACATCTACAAGCATAAAACTATGACTACTATTAAGAACAATATTCCTATTTACTATCATGAACTCACGATAAGGCGAAGTAACTTATATTTGTGTTAATTACACTAAATATATTGTTTTTGTTGTGTTGGTTATACGACCAAATGTACTTCAACAAATGTGATTATAGTAACTAATTTTAAGCCAGTTTTAAAATTTAGGTAGTGGTTAATAGCACAATATCACCATATATACCTAATTTCATTTTATTTTTACTTCCTTTAGAGTATGTTTACATATATATATATATATAAACGTGTTTAATATGATTTATTTTAGATTAGATTCTGTTATGCATAACTAAACTTATATATTCTAATTTCTTTATTTTGAATGGGCGATAAGAAAATTCAAAATACTTATATATATAAAATACACAAAAAAGATATTAATCTAAAATCAAATGAGACAAAATAATTAGTATACAATGTACAAAATGTGCACATAGTGGGGGTGGGGGTGGGGGTGGGGGGAGAATCAAACTAATTTTAAGAATGTAATGAACTAATTTTAACAATCTAACTATATATTCAACATAAAACCAATCAATTGTAATGAATTAATCAATCATGTATGTTCTTCTTTTTGCCTTTGCCTTAATTTTTTATTTTCTTGAAGTTATGTTATTCTACACAAAACATGCGATTACGATAATTAATTTAAGTAATGATTAATATTATCATATATACATAATTATTTTTTACTCCTTTAAGAGTATATTTACATATAGATAAACGTATTTAGGGGGTTTATTTTAAATTTTGTCTTGCTATGCATAGCTAAATTTATAGTATGTTTTAATTTTTATATTTTGAGATAAGGGAAAAGAAAACTAAATTACTTATACATGTTATATAAAAAACACTATTTAATTTATTAGGCAAAAGTAAAGTAATAAAAATACAATAGATAAAATGAATGAACTAATTTTAAGAATATATTGAAGTAATTAGATAATACATATATTACTATTCATAAATTTAAACCGGAGAGATGTAAACTATAGTATAAAAATTTAAAAATAAAAATAAAATAATGTTAACAATATAATATCTTTAAATTCAGAATAATGTAATTAAAAAATTACAAAACACAAGAGTTTCTTTTTACATTTATATGTTTGTCTATATTTATATAGATTTAATTAGGCGTGTCTATGATGGTGTAGGATGAGTGTGGGGCGTGTGGGTATTTCATTGAGAAGTAATATGATAGTTAAATTTTATGATTTAACATGCTTTAATAAAATATTGAAATATGAAATGATTAAAAATAATACTCTAATATCATCCACGCATCACGCGGGTACATACACTAGTATTAATAAAAACGGAGGTGCGATCAATTCAATCTATGCATTGACGGAAGGAGCCAAACAATAAGGTAGGTGACGATAAGCTTAATGATTCTTAAAAAATCTAATGATTAAAAGCTTGGCAATTTAGATAATTTGTAGGTGAAATACTTGGCTTTTGTTAGGGCCAATATTTACCCAGATACATTGTGCATCTAATGTTCATATGTTGAGGAAATAACTTTACCCTAAAAGAACCAACTTATGCTGGTTTTATTAACATTATACCCAATCGTCTAGTGTTTTAGCCTTTACGGCCTAGACTGAACAATGGAATCTTTTTGTTGTTCTTAGTAGTTTTGGAGTGTGTTACCTTGTCTGAGTACTGTTACTTGATTTACTAGCATATTCATTAATTGTGGTAGTATTAGTTCCTGCTATTGACTATTGTTTATCAAAATTTGTGTTATATTATTGGTTTTGTTGCTCTCTATCTATTATAGATTGTTGGTTGTGTCCCTAGCTCCTTTATTGGCTTCATTGTAACTAGTGTGCTCTTTTTACCTTATCTTGATCCCCTTTGTTATCTTTCTTCCCTTTTTCCTTTCATCCCTTTCCCCTTTGTTGCATAGTGGCGGTGATTGGTGGTGGTAAACAAGGGTCATGTCATAGGTCGGGGTCGGGGTTAGGGTCAGGAGATGTTGGGTCTGGGTTGGGGTTTGGGGGGTTGGGTCTAGGTCGAGTCTAGGATGGTGTTTGGGGGTTAGAGGTAGTAAGGTTAGGCGGGATAAGGGAGCTTTTAGGTTGCGAGTTGGGTTTTGGAACATCGGTACTTTGCAGGGTAAGTCTATAGAGCTAGTGAAAATTCTTAGAAAGAGGAGGGTTAGTGTAGCGTATGTCCTGGAAACTAAATGGGTAGGCACTAAAGTGAGAGATGTGGATGGATATAAGTTGTGGTACTCGGGTAGCGTGAGACATAGAAATGGGTGGGTATCTTAGTAGATGAAGATCTTAGGGAGCAGGTGGTAGAGGTAAAGAGAGTTAGTGATAGACTGATGTTTATTAAGTTGGTCATGGGAGGGTCTACGGTGAACGTTATTAGTGCCTACGCCCCGCAAGTAGGTTTGGACGAGGAGGAGAAGAATTAATTCTGGGAGATTTTAGATGAGGTGGTGAGGAGCATCCCGAGCACTGAGAAGCTTTTCGTGGGAGGGGATTTCAATGGGCGTATTGGGTCTCTGTCGAGAGGGTACGATCATGTGCATGACGGTTTCGGTTTTGGTGAGCAGAATGAAGGAGGAACTTCTCTGTTGGATTTTTCTAGGGCTTTTAGGTTGTGGATAGCGAATTCGAGCTTTCCGAAGATGGAGGATCACCTTATTACGTTTCGTAGTTCAGTGGCCAAGACTCAGATATACTTTTTGCTTCTTAGAAAAGGGGATAAAGCGCTATGTAAAGACTGTAAGGTCATACCTAGCGAGAATCTCTTAACTCAACATAGGTTGTTGGTGATGGACTTGGTTATGAATAAGGGAAAAAAAAAGAGAAGTGGGGAGTCACGACCCAGGATTAGGTGGGGTAGCTTGACTTTGGCTAGTGCTTTGGAGATAGAAGAGAAGTTGAAGAGTAGGGGGCATGGAAAAGTATAGGGTGTATGGATAATATGTGGGAGATGACTGCCAGTTGCATTAGGGAGACCACTAGAGAGGTGTTGGGTGTCTTGAGAGGTCAATCTGGAAAATATTGAGGAGACTGGTGGTGGAACGAAGAGGTCAAGATAAAGGTGGAGTCTAAGAAGGTGGCTTATGCTAAGTTAGTTGGGAGTAAGGATGATGAGGAAAGGCAGAAGAATAAGGAAGAGTATAAGGTAGCTAGAAGAGAGGCTAAGTTAGCGGTTACGACGGCTAAGACAATAGTTTTTGAGAGTTTGTATGAGGCTTTAGAGGAGAAAGACGGAGATAAAAAGTTGTATAGGATGACCAAGGCCAGGGAGCGGAGGGCTCGTGACCTTGACTAAGTGAAGTACATCAAAGGAGATGATGGTATAGTATTGGTTGAGGATGCCCTCATTAGGAAGAGGTGGAAGTCCTATTTTCATAAAATTTTGAACGATGAGGGGGACAAAGGTTCTGTGTTAGAAGACTTGGAGATATCTGGGGAGGGCCACGATTATAGTTATTATAGGCATATCGAGATTGAGGAGGTCAAGGGGGCTATTCACAGGATGCGGTGGGGTAGGGCGACGGGGCCAGATGAGATTCCAGTAGATTTTTGGAAGAGAACTAGCGGGGCAGATCTTTAGTGGTTGACAAGGTTGTTTAACATTATTTTTAGAGCTGCTAAGATGTCTGAAGCGTAAAGGTAGAGCACGCTGATTCCAGTGTATAAGAATAAGGGAGACATTCAGAGTTGTAACAACTATAGAGGTATTAAGTTGTTGAGTCATACTATGAAGGTTTGGGAAAGGGTGGTAGAGTTGAGGATGAGGAGGATCGTGACGATCTCTGAAAATTAGTTCAGTTTCATGCCTGGTCGCTTGACCACTGAGGCCATTCACCTTGTGAGGAGATTAGTGGAGCAGTTTTGAAAGAGGAAGAAGGACTTGCACATGGTGTTTATTGATCTAGAGAAGGCATATGACAGAGTTCCCAAGGAGATTCTGTGGAGGTTCTTGGAGGCTAGAAGGGTGCCCGTGGTGTACACTAGGTCGATTCAGGATATGTATGATGGTGCGAAGACTAGTGTGAGGATGATAGGTGGAGATTCAGAGCACTTCACATTTTTGATAGGGTTGCACCAGGGATCGACTCTTAGCCCGTTTCTATTTACTTTGGTGATGAATGTTTTGACGCGACATATTCAAGGGAAGGTGCCTTGGTATATGTTATTTGCAGCTAATGTGGTTTTAATCGACGAGACTCGGGGTGGAGTTAATGATAAGTTAGAAATTTAGAGACAGGCGCTTGAATCTAAAGGTTTTCGGTTAAGTAGAACCAAGACGAAGTACTTGGAGTGTAAGTTCAGTGATATGTCACAAGAAGATGGAGTGGTTGTGAAGATAGACTCTCAGTCCATTCAGAAGAGGGAGAGTTTCAAGTATCTGGGGTCTATAATTTAGGGTAATGGTGAGATTGGTGAGGATGTCATGCATCGTATTGGGGAAGGGTGGTTGAAGTGGAGGCTCACTTCGGGAGTCCTTTGTGATAAGAAGGTGCCCCCGAAACTTAAAGATAAGTTCTACAGAGTGGAAGTCCAGACGGCTATGTTGTATAGAGTAAAGTGTTGGCCAGTTAAGAACTCCCATATCCAAAAGGTGAAGGTGGCGGAGATGCGAATATTGCGATGGATGTGTGGACATACTCGGAAAGATAGGGTGAGGAATGAGATTATTTGAGAGAAGGTAGGAGTTACCTCGGTAGAGGATAAGTTGCGAGAAGTGAGGCTTTGTTGGTTCGGGCATGTGATAAGAAGGGGCCTTGATGCTCCAGTACGGAGATGTGAGACTCTGGATAGGGATGGTTTTAAGCGGGCTAGAGGTAGACCGAAGAAATATTGAAGGGAGGTGATTAGGTTTGATATAGAGCAATTACAACTTACAGAGGACATGACCCTTGATAGGAAGGTCTGGAGGACGCGGATTAGGGTAGAGGGTTAAGGGGTTGGAGCGCGGAGGTAGTAATAGCGGAGTGATCCTTTGGGTATGGAGATTTTGGTTAGTAGTGTTGTGGCTGTAGTTTGGGGCTAGTGGTGTTGGCTTTTTTGCATCCCATACTAGTTTATTATGCACTTATCTTTTGTGTTTTTTATACATTTAGTTTGTTTTATGTACCATACTAGTTTATATGCGCCTACTTTTTGTATTTATTATACTGTTATTTGTCCTAAGCCGAGGGTCTATCAGAAACAGCCTCTATTCTTCTCTTCAGGTAGTGGTATGGTCTGCGTACACTCTACCCTCCCCAGACCCCACTAGGTGGAAATACACTGGGTATGTTGTTATTGTTGTTGTTGTTGTTGTAATGTGACAGATAGATCTCTAAGTTTATCTTGTAATTACTTGCAAGGTGATAAGATGGTTCATCATAACTGTTTTCTTTTGGGTTAAAACATATACTTCAATTAGAAAAACATAATAGTTTACAAAAAGAGGCATTCATCCTGGATCAACCAAAAAAAATGCTGGATGAGGACTAGCTTGGAAATCATGAGAAGAGTTTGTTCTCCTAATGTAACTAGTTCCACTAATGTCTGCCCAGACATGCTTGGAAGCATATATTGGAGGAACTACAAAAATAAGTGTTCTTTAAAAACTTCCATTGATGCTCCCTTCTTTGCAAGTGCATCAACCACTCCATTTTGTTCACGATAAAAATGCTATATATACTAGAGAACTTTTTAGCCTTCTTAGTATCAACCTGCATTTATCAACAATCTTACCATTTTTAAGCATAGAAAGCACCTCCATAGAGTCTATATTGCTGATGATGGGGTGAGATTGTTTTCTTTAGCAATTTTAAGGCCTTCTCTCAAAGCAAAGAACTTCATCTGGTTCTAGGTAACTCTAAGTTAACTTTTGGAGAAACCAATGATCCAATCCCCTATATGTTTCTAATTACACAACCTATTCCTATCTTTTCAGGATTTCCCATGCAAGCACCATCAATGTTATAAGCTTATAAGGCATTGGAAAGGGGGGGATTATCTTGGGTGGGGAGTTACCCTTGTTTTACAGTTATAGTATTTCATAGCCTCAGTTTAAGCACTATTGAAGGAGGGTCTGTCTCTTTTGAGGTTGAACAAGTTATGTTTTCTGTTCCTCCATATAAACCAGATACATTAAGGAATGAGAGTTTCCCAAGATACTAACCTATTGAAGTTGGTGCTTTTGACGGAGCTCTAAGTGAAATTTTAGTTGGCGGACGAGAAAGAGTCTAGATTGATGGGGATATAGATAAAGGACTTCCCAATGAGATTATTCCAGAAGTTATAGGTTAAGGGGCACCTATGAAAAATATGGTCAAGTTCTTCAATTTTTTTTATGTAGAATCTATAATTTGGGTTGACATTAATTCCCCTAGCAACTAGAGTGGAGCTAGAGGGAAGGATTTTATGATTCATTAACCAAAGAAAAAACTTGATCTTATTGGCAGTAACTATTTTCTAAATCCAGTTGAAACGATTACCATTATAGGGGCTGTCTTGGGTGAGGAAGTTAGCTATGTGGGTATAGGCAGTCTTGTATAAGTAGATTAGCAGTAATTTTCCAAATGAGAAAGTTCTCCTTTTGCTTCTGGATAGGAAAGAGGCAAGACTTCAAAGTAGAAAGGATGTGATGAGGTATATTAAAAGAAATATTTTGAAGGTCCCAATTGTTATCTTTCCAGACATCAAAGAGTTTAAGAGAAGGGATGGAAGAAAATGAGAGACCTTGAATAAGGTGGTTGAGAAAGGGTGATTAGGAATCCATCTATCAAGCTAAAAGTTCAATTTGGAGTCCTTGTGGACAATACATTAAGAGACATCTTTGTATATTTCCCATCCTTTCATGATGATATAAGTTCTAGAGTAGGGGCGGGGGAAAACTCCCATATTTCTGTATGAGGACATCTTCTCATAAGGAATTTTATGGTTATTATTGAATCTTCAAGATAAACTACTGAGAATGGTGGTGTTCTTATTAACAACATTTTGAATTCCAAGCCCTCCAAGGCGCTTAGGATTGGTGATAGTATATCAATTTATCAGGTGCATCTTCCTTCTATCCTTAGAGAAGCCCCAAATAAAGTTTCTTTGGGTTCTACTAATTAGATTAAGAATTTTATAAGGCAATAAGATATATTGCATGACATGGTTGGGCATACTTTCTAAGGAGGCTCCAGAAAGGGTAGTTCTACCAAACATGTTCAAAACTTTTGTTTTCCAACCAGTCAACTTCATGTTAAGATTGTCAATAATGAATTGAAAATCACTTGAGGAGGGCTTCTTATGGAATATGGGGAAGCCTAGGTATTTCCCAAATGTGTCTTTAGCAAGAACATTAAGGATGAAGGAGAGTCTATTTTTTTCCTCTTTACTATAGTTATTGAAGAAGATGACTTTCGATTTGTAAGGGTTAATCTTTTGCCCAGAGAAGTGGCTAAAAACATTGAGAGTGCTGACAATGGTTGTGCAATTGATATCATCAGCTCTGGCTATAAAGGTAAGATCATCAACAAAAAAGAGATAAAAAATCCTATGGCTTCATTTGTTGATAGCATAGGGGTCCATCTCAGAAGGTCTACTTTATGGTCAATTCTTCCAGAAAGAAGTTCCATATATAAAATAAAAATATAGAAGGAGATGAGATTTTATTGTATGATGCCCCTTGAGGGCTTGAAGAAATGAGTCTTGCTACTATATGTAAGAACAGAGATGAAAGAAGAGGAATTCAAGACGTGATGGGGCTCAGAGGCCTTTAGGAAAGTTAAAGAAAGTTAGAACATGTCTGATAAAGACCACTCTAATCCATCAGAGGTCTTCTCAAGATAAATTTTAAGGATTATGTTAGATTTTTTCCTTTTTATTTTATGAAAGTGGCTGATGTATTCATGGAGTATTATGGCATTATCAGATGCTCTTCTTTTGGATAAGAAGCAAGCCCGACTTTTGCCAATGATGTTGACTAGATAGGTTTTTATTCTATTGACAATGATTTTTGCAATAATCTTGTACTGAGTATTACAAAGGCTAATAGATTTAAAGTTCTTAAGGGTGGAGACATTTGTGCACTTAGGGATGAGATAGAGGTAAGTAGAGTTAACTCTTTTATCCATAGTGTAGAAAGAGAAAGAGTCATTATAGAACTTGATGAGAGGGTTGATGTCGCCCAAAACTACACTCTAATTAGAAATATAATGTGGTCGGTTGCAAATATAATAACCCAACTAGGTTGGGGTTGATCCCACAGGAAAAATGTGAATAATTGCTTGACTTGATGTAATCCTCGAGTAATACATGAAAGTAAATGGGGGGATCATAGTATCAATCACAAGTAGTAACCAAACTCTTGAGTACTTTTGAGTTGTAGACAATATGAGATAAACACTAGGTTTGTATTTTCCCTGGCTTCTCAACTCCATAAATTTCTCGAGAGATCAACCCAACTGTTCTGTTGTTCTGCATGCAAAGTCTACAAGATAGGTATTATCAGTCGCCTGGTGAGTGTGAAGATAAATTTCACCCTTTACCGGGTAAGTCTCAGGGTGTCGCCTTGTTATTTCTTGCTATGACCTTAGTTCACTATCATGGGGTAGGATCAAGTAATTAGATGAGATGAAGGGAACTAAAAGATGGAGGTCAATCCCAATCATTGTCCTAATCTTCTTTTCCCAATCACAATCTCCCTTGTAGGGATGGATGTGAATACATTCTATCCCGAGTTACTGCAAATACTTGAGATTAATTATTGCAAAGAAGATTAAGATACATGCATAGACTCTAGAATAGATGAGTTTCACATTTTTTCTATATAGCTAATCCACCAGGGTTCCCACAACCCTAGTCAAGGAGAGTAGCCGCTCATGTTTGTGCAAGAAACCATGATTCTCACTAAATAACACGTAAAATCAATTGCACAAGAATAAGATGATTAAACTCAAAAGTCTTTAATTGAATAAACCCTAAGATCTCAATAACAATTGTAAAAGTATTGTAATAATATGTAAAAGAGCGTAACCTAATGAAAGATAAACTCTATGGTATTTATAGTATCTCAAAATAATATTAAAATCCTAATAAAAATGAGAAAGATAAAGTTATGTCCGCAGTTGGTACGACTAGGTCTTCATTCAGATCGGCTTTATATGAGTTGTACCCTGCCTTCTTGTAGTTTTTCCAGTGTCTCATCTCCTAAGGATTTAACTTCCTATTCAGCTTACGAATTCTTCTTATGAGTCATACCTGAGTGTACAACTCGCGTCTATCACTCGTATCCACCTGGGACTTTTATCTTTCCAATCTTTGAACACTGGTTTGTATACGACATCCCTATATGAGTCGTACTCAGACTTTCGACTCGTATACTTTTGACACTTTAATTCTTGAGCAGTAGCTTAGGTTTTGTTATGCTTACGACTTCTCTGTACGACTTGTATCCTGTCTTATGACACAGATACTTGATTCGTATCTTCCTTATACTTGGCTCTGCAGGTTGACCTTTCATTTTTTCGTGAGTACGATTTTTCATACGAGTCGTATCGGATGGTTATGATTCAAGAGCTGACTAGTATATTGCTCAAAGTTGGTCTTTTTCAGGTCTCTTTCTTCATTTTTTGTTCAAACACTGTAGTAGAACTGTTTTACCTGTAATTCACACCAAAGTGCATCATATCTAACAAATGTAATTCACACCAAAGTGCATCATATCTAACAAAATATCCTAAGTTCACACATGAATTCACGGTTTTAAGTATCGAAAGTGTCGTGTTTCCACGCCAAATCAAGGGTGGCTAAAAGTTTCCTAAAAATTTTAAAAGATCAAGAGGTGGAGCCCATCTAAACCAAAAAGCTTTAGAGGGATTGAAGAAGAAGACAACACTCTTGATCTCTCTTTTACTAGGAGTGCTTCAAGAAGAAGATGGTCCTCCATAGAGATGGATATAGTGGATGAAGGTTTATTTTGGCAAAGGAGAGGGGAAGACAAGTGTTCAAAAGTGAAGAGTTTATTATAGAAGGAGATAATGGTATTAGTGATTTTTCCTTCATCATAAATCCAATTTCCAGAGTCATCTCTAAGGCCCTGGATTTTATTTTTTCCTCCTCATATTAAGAGTGGTACTATGGAAGAATTTGGTGTTTGAGTCCCCTTTCATAAGATAGTTGATTCTGGATTTTAGTTTCTAAAATTCCCATCCTTGTTAGAAGATGTCACTGTAGTCTTTAAAGAGGGCATTTTCAAGGTTATGAAGGAAGGAACTAGTGGAATAGTGCATGGATTTTTGGCTACCAACAAGTATTACAAAAGTATTTTTTTTTCTTATTAAAACATTGCCAAAAAACCTCTTTATTCTAAATTTTGATGGAGGTCTGAAAGTTAGAAGTAGAATTGCAAAGATACATATATTTAGAGAAAGAGTTTTGGACCATGTCCTTGAACACCGGATGGGTCCACCATATGATCTCAACTCTAAAAGGTTTGTTAGAAGTATTAGTATCCTTGGAAAGACTAATCAGAAGAGGACAGTGGTCTGAGTGGGTCCTAGAAAAATGAGTTATAGAGTCTTCAAGAAAGAGGTGGATCCAAGAATCATTCACAAAGCATTTATCAAGGCTGTCAAAAATAAGATCACTTTTTTATATATATCTCTTGTTATTCTAAGTGTATTTACTACCCATAAACCCAAGGTCAGCTAGGCTACAAGGATTGATGCAATTCCAAAAGTGGGAAACTCTGTTGTTGTTTATGGAGTTGCCCTCATACTTATTAAAAGCCTTAAGGATTTCATTGAAATTATCCCTACTAATCTAGCTATAGTTAGTAGAGTTCCTAATACTATCAGCTATGTGAGAGAGTTGATGCCATAAGAAAATTCTATCATTAAAAGAGTTGCTAGGATAAATAGTACTATGGAACTATTTAGAGAGGGGAGAGTAGACCTAAACAAACACATGGATAACTTAACTGAAGATGGAGAAACCAATTATGCTAAGGGATCCATACTTCCACATAATGACAATGTCTCCAGAGTTACCAATGGCAGAGTGTTGGATATAGTTTGAGAAACCAAGATCTTTAATGATGCTTTTATAGCCAGTCATTCTAGTTTTCAGAAGAGCAAGCATAGAGGGATGGTGAATGTGAATAATGAATTTGTATTGCCTTTTAAACTCAACATTATTTTCCCCTAGTATTCCATACTATGCAGTTCATCATCATTTAGTGGTTGAGTTTTGAGGTTTTCCTCTGGACTTTCTTGCCCTTTCCCCTTTAGTTGGAAGTCTATGGATTCTATGGTTTTTTTATCCTTGTTGATAGTGGTTTTACCTTTACTATGAAGGTTTCCACTATCATTGGTCTTGGGATAGGAATGAGCAGTTTTAGTTTGGTAAGGTCCAGAGGGAGAAGAATAATGACTAATTTTTGGGTGAGTTCTGTGAACTCTAGAGTTTGTCTAGAGTTACTATAGCTATCTTTGGAACTTTCGAGCTTTCCAAAATACTTCCCATTTCTTTGTTATTTTCTCTCAGTATGTTTAGGTTTTTGTCTCTTTCTATCATTTACAGAGCTAATAGAGAGGTTGATATTAGAGTCTCTATTAGGGGTTTGGGGGGGGTCCCTATTTATTTTCATAAAAATTGATCCCTTAGATAGAAGTCTTGGCTCACATAAGGGAAGAATGTCATGGACTAGCTTATCAGGTTTATCTTCTCCGATAATGAGGCAGTGGTGAGATCCCCCTGAAAGGAGTAACTCATCATTTGTATGAGAGTCGAGAGCCATATATTGTTTCTATAACTTAGGAGTTCTTAGTTTAGATAAGACGTTGTCACTTGGTCTAAGTAAGAAGGATCTTGGATGATTACTTTTATGGGATTGTGCTCCAGTCCCATGTTTAGAGGGAGATATTGGGTTTGGAGGCCCATTTCGATCCATGCGGATGATAGGTATCTAAAAGTGGTTCCCTTATGATGAATTTCACTGGAGGAAGAGGGGAATTTGAGATTAAGAAAGGAATAGCCATCAAGAGGAGTAGAGGTTTGAGAGCGGTGAGATAGTACATAGGGGAATCTAGTTTTCAGAGGTATCTTTCTTCTTTCTCGAATTTTAGTAACTTTAATATTTAATGTTGAGGGAGATAAAGTGACTATTTCCATAAAATCCCCAGTGCCTGCTATGCCACACACCGATATTTCACTTGGTAAAAAGACAGTCGTTTGGTTACCAGAGAGAGACAGAGTTGAAAGAATTGAGGGTGTTCATTACACCCATTATTACTATTATTCTTGTTGTCTTTTTTAATATCACGAAAAGAAGAAGAATTTACTTAAGGCTTGGAATAGGTTTGGACTTCTTTAGTAGAAGGAGTAATATTGAGATTACTATTCATCTTCGAATAGTTGGTGTTTTGGATGCCCAATAGAGATTGATTAGATTTTTGGCCTTCGGATAATGTTTTAGGACTTTCTATGTAAATGAGCCTTTTCCTATTAGAAACAAGATCTGACCTAATATATAAGGGTTTGGGAAAGTTGGCCTAGTTGCTTTGCCCATTTGACTTATAGGTGTTGGGCCTATTTATATTGAAATTTGAGGCTGGCCCAGCAGATTAGCCAAGAATCCCTTTCTCTTTTAAGTTAGGTCTGACATTTCTCAGTTTAATGCGAATGTTTGACCCCCAACAAGCTTGGTCAAGCCTGGTCTATAAGCATAATTACAGGTTTCAAAGAACTTTATGGGTTTCCAAGCACTTACTTTAATCCGCATCGAAGAGTTTTATCTTGATTTTCTATTGAGAGTCACTTGTCTTGTGTATGTTACCTTTTTTGTCTTGTGACTCTATCTTCGTTTTTGGGTGAAAGTCATGGTTTTCCAATCTCTAGCTAATTTTTTATCCACTGGTGGTATTGGAGTTTGTCCTACCAAAGGAATAATAATGGGTTTGTGGGGAATATTAGACTAGTATGTGGTATTGGAGTCTATCTTGCCAAAGAAGTGTCAAGATTTTGTGGGGGTATCTTGGACTAATGTGACCCAATCTACTGCACAATTTGAAGAGGATCCCTTCTCGCTCATAGAAAACTGGATGCTTGTGATTTTCGATGGTAACAAAGGTTTTTACATGCGTTTCTAGTGGAATTTGTATGCATATTATTATATATCTGCCTCTCAAGGTCTAGGAGGTTCACATGTCGATCTTAATAAGCTCTTTAGTTTTCTCCTTATTTTTTAGAATTTGCTTATCATAGAACTCGATAAAGAGAGCTAGAAATCAAACATGGTAATGAATGAGATCTGGGATTCATTTGTGATGAAGTTTGGTTCCTAATTTCTTCCTGTGAGGAAACTACGCGCTGTAAACCATGGTCCTCCATGTAGTGCCTTGATGTGGCTCTCTTGAGTGTTGTGTTTTACAGTGTAAAAATTAGAAGCCAAATCTATTAGGTAGAAAAGTTTTCATTGAGTTTTTAGAGATCTGAGAGTTTTGTCTTGAGGTACTGATGATTGAATTTCCTATTGAAAGATTTGATTATTACAGAGAATCTCCACGGAGCATATAGTATTTTTTTTCAATCGAAAGTTTTTTTAGGTTATCGTTCATATCTAGATTGATGAAGTTCCCTTCTATAAAATTTACGGATTTGAAATTTCATGGAGAGTGTTTAGTCTGAAAGTAAGTTTCTTTGCCTTCCCATCAATTGTGACTAGGTCTATTGGATCTGGTGGTTTAGGTGGAGAGTTTTTGGCTACCGCTAGAGATGATAAGAAGATTTATCTTTATTTTTTTCAACAAAGTTTGGTTTTTTGCAATAGGAAATTGCTTATCTCAATTTCTTTTATTAATGAATTTGTATTACGATATACTTTAGGTTCTAATTTGGGAGTTGAAAAATAATAATTTTAGTAGTAGAGAAGGTCATACTCATAAAATTACAGATGTTCATTTTAGACCAAAACTCAATGGTGTTTACAACATCTTCTCTTGACAGAATTGTGAAAATATGGGATGCAGACGAGGTACTACCGCTATTGCCATAATGATAGCTTTCTAATATCTTGAATTTATTTCTTTTAATTTGTGTCCATTACAACCATGAAATCGTACATATATTACCATTTTGTCATTATCCAGCCAAGCAACAGGTTTCGAAATCTTGTTGGCCATGATGAGCAAGTGATGTCAATAGATTTTCATCCAACAAAGATAAGTCTCATCAGTTCTTGTGAACGAAATGATGAGATTAGATTGTGGGATGTCACTAGGCACGATTGCAAGCTCATTCTTAAGATTGGTGCCTCTATTTCCTTCCTTTTTGATTTTTAGATGTTCATAAAGAGGTATCTTTATTTGACATAGGAAGACTTCTTAATTTGGTAGTTAGCTATTTTTCTATTTCTATTTGAATTTGGAGATTCCTTAGTTACCTCATTCAAAATTATTTTTGAATTTATTTTTCATTAATTTCTATATTTATTGTAGGAACTATTTTTCAAATTATTCTTTCTTTTTCATTCCAAGAAATTTAAGGTTTTCAAAATCAGTAGTTAGTGATCACCGAATACTCATGCAAAAAGATATTTTAGAAAATAAAAGGGTTTCACCATAGTATTTGAACCAACATTCATATCACATTAAATATCACATTGTATGATATTCTAAACAACATACTTTGTAGGGAATTAGCTATTATTCATTCACCATAAAAGATATTAATCGCTCTTGATACAAATGCAGGAAGGTAGTACACAAGTTAGATTTCAACCTCATTTGGACACCTTTTGGCAAGTTCTACCAAAAATACTTTAAATATCTTTTATATCGAGACTAACAACATCAAATAAAAGTTACAACTAAGATGCTTACACTTGTTCATTGGTCAAATGTGTTTTAAATTTCTTACATGTTGCATTACTATATTGTAATAGTGTGATGTTGGGTTTATTTGGTTTATAAGGGCACGTCAAAAACATCTGATCAATCTGCTGGGATATGAGTGGAAATTACTTAGCATTTGTAAGAAAATATAGTGCACAAATATGGTCTATATGTGAAGGAAAGTGCATATCAGAATTGTTCTCTAGTGAGAATTATTTAGCAGTAATTTTGACTTTTTAAGAGTCGTCACTTAATTTATTTGAAAAGGAATTAAGAAAACCTTTGAAAGTTACTTAATTGATCCAAAACAAAAAATTATTTAAGTTTGAAGATTCTGAGTAAGAAGTTCCTATTAATACTCTTGGAAGGTTGTTAAGGCACTAAGAGTATTCGCTAACTTGCGGTTATCCGGACTGTTTGAAAATATCTTTTGACTAACTTCAAAAAGAAAGATTGATTGTTAAAAAGTAATTGATTTTAGGAAAATACTTGTGTAAGATAGATTTGGACGACCTAGTAGGGATTTTAACTAAGTCTAAATAAATTAATAACAAAGCATGTAAAAGGGAAAAGGGAGAAAATAAAAGACTTATGCCATTGGGCCCAAATCAATAGACCCTGTCCAAATCTAATTGGGCTTTTGGCCCACTTGCACCTGTCCTAATTTAAATATTGGGCTTTCATCCCACAACCTGTCCTGAGCTAGTTTTCGGACCTTTGAGGCCCAAAATTCGTCTCACCTGTATTAGAATACAATTTTGGCTTCAAGGCCCAAATGAATGAATAAATAACTGACTAAATGAATAAATAAAAAGAAGACAATAATAAAAAATTGAGACTTTTCAAGTCTCTTAGTGACCTCATCAATGGATTTTGACCCATTTTCCTTCTTCTTCTATCTTCTAGCACCCACACGCCATGTAGTGGACCTTGGGTTTAAACTTATAAATTGACTCGAAGAGGTGAGCCTCATTGACCCATTACAAAATGCAAGAGGAGAGGAGTCCATTTGGACTCGAGATATTTTTTACATGCAAAGAAAAGATAAAGAACTTAATATACGTTCAAGGCATAATAGTTACATATTTCAAAGCAAAAGAAAATATCAAGAATCATTTTTTTAATTACAATGATATGCACACTTGCATATGTATAATAAGAGTGAGAGTCAATAGATAAAATGCAAAGCAAAGACATCCACTTGCATGCCTCATGATTTTTGTTCATATTAAGAATGAATAAAGGTAAAAGGAAGAAGGTCATATTTAATGAATTAATGCGAGAAACAAACAACATAAGCTTGCAAAATTAAAGGGATGGGGCAGCAAGAAAAATACTCATAACTTCTAAAATTGAACAAATATAGACACTAATCCATATAACAAAAGAAAATAAAGGTTAACTTTTCAAGAAAGAGAATCTTTAAATTTCAATTAAGGCGACATTAACGAAAATTCATATTTCTAAATTACAACCAACATTTTATGGAAAAGCGTATAACGACCTATGGTTTATATTTCTAAGATATCGTTGATTCTCTTTTGATATTATGAATAAAAGAGAGACATGAATCAAGTCTTTACACACACAAAGAGCACATATAACAATCCGGAATAAGAAAATAAGAATAAAAGTTTAGCATCTCTAAAATTGAAATATCATTCAACAATCATACTATGCATGAGTCAAAAATATTCAAATAATTCTATTTAGCCACAAAAGTCCGAACTTTCTCATCATTTTGATAAGACAACATGTGAACAAAAGAGGAATAAATATCTTGGTGGAAAATAAAGCTAGCACTTCATCTCTTATATGAGGATTTTGAAATTCATTAAAATAATTAGCAAGCAAATGACAAATTCTTGACTTAACTAATTACTATTTTTATTAAGGAGAAACAAACAATAATAATTATTTTTCCAACATAAAAGAAACAATTTCACATGTTAAAACAAACATATCCGCCAATAATGAATTTAAACAAGACATGAGTTCGTCTTTTGAGCAAAGATCAAAACTTTATACATAACAATCAAAGAATAAAGTCAAAAAGAAAAACAATCAATATTAACTATTCTTTTTAACATAAAGAAAATAACTTTACTTGCTAAAAACAAACATATCCACCAACAATGAGTTTAAACAAAGCATAAGTACATCTTTTAAGCAAAGATTGAAACTTTATCTATAATAATTATCGAATAAAGTCAAAAAAGGCACGTACAACTATTGCTAGCTCATTTTTATATCATGAACATGAAAATAATTAAAATATCGATACCACAACATCCTATGTCATTCAAGACCATCTACAACAAACAATCACAACAAACAAAATTATAACTATGAACTATGAAGAAGAGAAAGATGAAGAATAAAACAATAATAAAACTAAAAAGAAAAAGAAAAGGTGTGTTTACCTTTTTGGGGGCAGCAAAACGAGACTACGAGCTTCATCGGAATTAACCACCTCCGAAAAACGTCGCCGGCAACTCAAAAATTTTGATTAGCCGACCAACTCTATGAAATAAATTTTTTTACTAAATAAAAATAACTATTTTGCTCAAAGGTCTTTTTCACCTTTCTAGACTTTTTTTTTTTTTTTTACTTTTCAACCCTTCTTTCTACCAAAGAAGTGGTAGTTTTATAGGAGAGAATGAAGTTTTATTTCATTTCCTCCACCAATGTAGGAGAAAAGTATTTATAGGAAAGAATGAAAATTTATTTCTTGTCATCCATCAATGTGGGAGAAAAGCCATTTAGGGGTGGTTCTTGATTTTAAAATTGAAGATAAGGTGAGGTGAAAGATAATGGGGGGGGGGGGGAGGGAATTGTACAATGTAGTACAATTTTTGAATTTTAAAATTGAGAAAGAACAAAGTTGGGGGAAATAGTACAATGTAGTACAATTTAAAATTATTTTTTGGTGAAAATTGGGTAGAAGTTATGCGAGTTTTTGGGAATTTTGGGGTTATTTAAAATATAACCCCAATTGGAATTTAAAATTTAGTCATATTCATTTAATTTTGACCAAACTAAAAATCAATTGATGGATTGCATTGCAATTATGGCCAATTTAATTTTAATTATGGACAAATCTAATAGATTGACTAAATTAAATTAAAATTCGATAGGAATTAATACTTCTTTTAATCCCGATCTTCTTGATTTAATAAAATCAAATGCATATTTATCCAAATAAATTATTTTGATAATAAATTATATTAAAATCAAGATTTTAATCATTATATTTATTTTCAAAATAATCCTTAATTAAAATCCAATATTCCATAGAATAAATATTTAAGTAATTAAATTATATAATCTCATATAACTGAACACGATAATATATAATTTATACTTAAAATGACAAAATTACCTATAAAAATATTTTGGAAATTTTTTTTATTCAGATGAAATAAATATTTTAATTTTATTAAAAATCGAAGAAACTCCATATTAAATTTAGTCGTGGAGTGAAAAAATTAAGTGTTAACAACTATTCCCTCCTTTGGGTAGGGTGGATGCAAGTAACCTTGGGCAAAAGGAGGTTGACGTTCCTAATTTTTGTCCGACCACAAATTCGAATCTGAAAGAAGTTGACTTTCGCACGAGTTTCATAGAGACATGGCCGGACCTTGGTATCATGTTTCCTACATATCTCAAGTTACATGAGAATTTAGGCCACTTATAGTTCATAAAGCTTGATTTAAAGCAGAATTTTCAAAAAATTCACCAGCTAACTCGGTTTTTAGAATTTTTAACGAAACTGAAAAGTTAGGAAATAGAGGAATTTGGGGGAATATTGTAATGCAGTCAAGTTTTCAAAATAGATCCTAACCTACATATCCTCGAGACTCAAGGAATCAGACTACTTGTAGTTTGACTCGATCGGTAGAAAAAATAGTCTTTTATTTCAGACGATCTTTGACTCGGGATGAGTGACAAGTTGATTGAGTTGCAAAAAAGAGGCTTGTAACCTCTTAACCATGAACGTGGGATCCTTCAAATCCATAGGCAAGAACTTACCTAGACATAATTTTCAAAACTCTAGGTGTACTATCACTCGAATTTGAAAAAAGGAGAAGGTTACCTTCGGCATGAGTTTAGAAATATCCCGAAGGTGAAGCTGAAACCAGAATATTCCAAAATACCCACATTCCTTATAATAGGGGTATGGTTGGATGGTGGTGGTGATCATCTTTTAGCTCGCGTCTAAAGAGTTTGACGTCTCTCTCTAGACTATATCCCATTTTGCTGCTAAGAAAGAGTTCCATGTCGTGCTGCGTCCTATCTAGAGTCGTCCGCACCTGTGGTTTTGATTTGTGATTTCCATCCCCTCGGATGATCTCGGTAATTTCTCAAACAAAAATCTTTAGTTCTAAACATAATTCATGAAAGAGGTATATAGTCTTTACCATATCTCCACGTGAGTTGTCGCATGAAAAGCAAAGTCATCCTTTCATGTACTTGTTTGGAAGGAAATAACTTGCAATAACAGATACAAAAACCCTCTTGGTTGTTGCATAATTAGATTATTTGTTAGTTGAATATGTCTTTAAAGTGGGGTGGCCCTTTTGGACATCGCCGACACTTTATGTAGAACGATCCCTGCAATCGTGTAATCTTATGCTAATGCGACAACCTTTTGGTCATCTATAATGCTTGTCATATGTAGAATTATAACATCTTTGGCTATTGACAATGTTTTTTTCTATGTGACCCTCAGATAATTCTTGCGCATTTTTTGTATCGATACGACTTATAGATTTCCCTTAAATTATCAATCTTTGGATAATCTCGCACATTATTTGATGTTGGATACAAGGCGACTTACAGATATCCTTTGAATTACTAGACTTTAGGTAATTCTGCACATTATTCTACCTTGGGTAAGATATGGCTTATAGATATTTCTCCAACCGAAATTGTCAGGTATTCCTACACATCATCCGACCTTGGATACAATATGACTTATAGATATGTCTCAAATTGCTAGTCTTTGGGTAATCCTGCACATAATCGATCTTAGATGTTCCGCGGCTTATAGAGAACCTTTGGACTTATCAACTTGACAATCTTGCATATTCTTCGGTAAGGATTTAGTTGCAACTTACGGATAACTTTCAGACTATCAATTTTTGGGTAACCTTGCACACTATCTGGTTAGGATATTGTTGCGGATTATGAATGACCTATGGGTTGTCAACTCATAGGTAATCTTGCACACTATCCTATTTTAAATAATATGACTTATAGATGACCCTCAGATTGTCAATTTCTAGGAAGTCTCATATGTCGTTCGCTTTCAGATAGCAACTTAAAGATGCCCCTTTGAATCACGTGATTTTGATACATTCAGATGTTGATTCATAAAATGATGAGATATTATCGACGTCAGCGTATGCTATCTTACGTGTTAATAGATATTAGATGCTAATGATATCCTCGATGCCAGCGTATGCTATCTCGCGTGCCAACAGATATTAAATGCTAATGATATCCTCGACGCCAGCATTTATGTCTCACATATCAATAAATATTAGATGCTGATGATATCCTCAACGCTAGCATTTGTGTCTCACGTATCAATAGATATTAGATGCTAATGATATCTTTGACGCACTATCTTGCGTGTCAACAAATATTAAATACAATGGCCCTCTTGGCAATGAAATAATATGAAATGGTCCTTTTGGCAATGGCATAAAATGGCTCTCTTGGTGATGATATGAAATGGCTCTCTCGGTAATAGCATTAAATGGCCCTCTCAGCAATGGCATGAGATGGCCCTCTCGGCAATGAGATGAAATGGTTCTTTCGGTGGTTTGAAAACAGTTTTACCTGAGTCTGTTTGTCTGCATTTTGCTTTCTACATGTACCTGTACTCAAGGTAGATAGTTAGTAGACACAATATTACTCCCACTGGCGATCACAGTCAAGCTTTATGATAGTTTAATGATAAATACTGAGCATCATAATTTGAATGACTTATTCTGCTATTAATCTTCTCTTTTTGAAGAAATAATTCAATAGCCGATCCACCAAATGCAAGTAAATGGGAAAAATCCTTGTTTGGAGACTACTCAAATACCGTTTGCTTCGCTTCAAGGCGAATTTTGAGGATGACTTTTGGCTCTTCCTCCTATTGAGTAATCCTTTGATTGTTGTATTTATTGTGCCGATTTTCTTGAATGCACCTACACTTAAAGTAAATATTTAATAGTCATAAAGCCGTTTATGCTAGCGACTCTTTTTATAAAAAGAATTCTAAATACAATATTCATAAAGTAGATAAGGTGCCTTTGTTTATCCTTCATGGTCTCAAGAAATAAGATAGACAATTCAAAAGGTCCTCAATAAATGGATATTAAACCCGTCTTCGGGGCTACCCGAAAATACCATTCTTGAGCATTATGTGCTTTGGAGTGGCTCACAATCGCTTGAGGGTTTTCTGAAAAAGATTTTCATCTTTGTATATTGATCCCTGCATCTACAGAAAAATAGTTAATTTTGAGTGAAACTACTCTGTGTTGACCTTCTTCGATCCTTTATTTGCTCCTCTTCATCTTTCGGGTACTCTGTCATGTTGGGAACTCCATCTTGACTTTTCGTTCCAATAGATGTCTAGGAAATTACTAAATAAAATATTTGTATTGATTTTCAAAAATAGTCTTATTTTTAGAAACGAGTTTTAAAACTTCTGCAAAAGATTTAGAAAATCTCTGCCAGTCATGTTATGTACTAGCTCAACGAACATCTTCCTGTTGGTTTTGACTATATCCGATGGAAGATTTTCAAAACTTATCATCATTGTTGAGGCTTTCTATCAAAAGTTTTGTCTAGCCGAAGATTTAGTCTAACTAGACTTTGTCGCAGATGGTGACTTCTAAAGATTGACTTTGACCTCTAGTGCTAGGGAATTTCAAATATATTCCAATATATTAGTGGAAATTTTGAGGACCTTCTCAAAATTTCTGCCCCAGTTTAAAGTTGTTTGAGATGATATCAGCCCGTGAGGATCCAAAGTCTTTGTTAGTCTTCGTTCTCTTTGTTTTCGGAAGATGATCTTTCTCGAAAATTCTGCCCCAGTTTCATTTTCTGGGTTATATGACCGAGCTGTTGGGGAACCTACGTATTCCGTTGAAGTAGGAATAAGGTCAAACATAGTTCAAGACAACGTTGGGGATACAGATAAAATTCTAATGGGTTGAACAAAGCCGACATAGGCCGCCTACGTATCTCATTCTTGAGAATTCAGGTCATCACATAGTTCATACATAAAGGGAAGGGATAAATTATCCTAAGGGGTTGACTGAAGCCGACTTAGGACGTCTACGTATCCCTTTCTTAGGAATTCAGGTCAAACGTAGTTTGTACATAAGAGAGAAGGATAAATTTTCCTAAGGGGTTGACCGAAGCCAACATACGCCGCCTACGTATCCCATTCTTGGGAATTCAGGTAAAATGTAGTTCGTACATGAAAGGAAAGTATAAATTTTCCTAAGGGGTTGACCGAAGCTGAGATAGGCCACCTACGTATCCCTTTCTTAGGAATTCAGGTCAAATGTAGTTCGTAGATAAAGGAAAAGTATTCTAGGCAATTACACATCATAAAACAAGTACTATCATAAAGGCGATTACAAATAAACCAAGGAAATAAAAGTAAAACACCATTCAAACATAATATCTCTTTACCGCATCAAAATTGTGTATGCTTCTGCTAAGTGATCACTAACACTTGTCTCTTTGATTATCATGATTGCCAAAGTTGACTATCTCAGTTTTGTCCAAGTTGGGTTTCTCTCAGTTTTTCAAATTCCTCTATATCTTCCACTAACTGCTCTTCATCACCTTTTTCTATTCATTATCATTTCCCTCATTTCGTTCGTTGAACACTTGTCATGACATAACATTGGCAGGTTTTAAACTACTGCTACCTATTGATCGGGGAATAATAAGTGAAGTGGAAGTCCAATTCAACAATGTTTCTTCCAATTCATCTTCCTTGATTCCAGTTGTCTTGAAAAAATCTTCCCTTACATTTTTCTTATTTCATACTCGAGACCATCGCTTACAGGTTTTGAAAAATGATTGGTAGAGTCCAGTTTTACTACTAGTCATTTTTATTTTCCTATAACAATGCTACAGTCAAGAGGGGGATCTTTTATTCACTTTGATCTAGTGAAGTAGGGTCATTTTGTGCCAACACAGAGTAGTTTCTATTACCTGCAAAGTAAAAACAACTCAAACGCTGACGTGTTAGATTTTGTTAGTAATAAGAAAAGAAAGAAGATAATGTAGGAAGTAAACACATAAAGTTTTTTCTTATCTCACGAATTGATCCATGAAGTAATGATGACTTGAGAATTTTAATGAACAAAATTTTTCTCAATATATGGATAGGTGGAATTTGTCAGGAAGGTTCAACTCTTCTTCTTCCTTCAAGAAAGTGGAGGACAACAGAGTTTTTGAAGATGGGGGCGGGTCTAAAAGCTACCTACGTATCTCACAGAGGAGAAATCATGCCCTACGTAGTTTGAAACTATAATGGCTTTTTCTGATTCTAAAGTCAACTTTCCTAAAATGGTAGCGATCATTTTAGAAGTTTTAAGAATGACTGCAGACTTTTCTGAGAAACATGGGAGACTTGGAGTACGTTTGGTTGGACATTTGTATAGTGGGGTATATTTCTTCCTAGAGATGTTCTATGGAAAATGGGATTGGATCAATTCGCCTTTGATTTGAATCAATATAACACGTATAAGAGCATAAATAGTAATATTACACAAGCATATTGTAATAAATGTGCATCCTAATTGGGTGACCCTTTTGAGCCAAGGGTTTAGGCCTAATGAATTTTGAAGAAAATATAAACCTTTTTAAAGCCAATCCATTATCCCCAAAAGTCTTCATAGGTATACATAAATGACATAAATTTCTACAAAAGTTGCACAAAAAGGATATGATTTTTAGGAAAAGGGAAAATAACATGAAAAAAGGAATAATGTTCTGCGCAGGGGATAGGAAATACTAGTTCCTGAATGCTCTTCTACCGGCCTTTGCCCTCTTAGCTATGTCCAATTCTTGTCACTGGCGAGATCCGTTGATGGTCAAATGGTTTCTGTATAGTTGTGCCCTAGATGCAACCGTCCAAATCGATCAATTTCTTGCCTGGCCTTCTTCAATTCCTCTCTCAATTGGTGTATGATTGAGGTATCCTTACACGAAAGTAAGCAAACCAAGCTATCTCCCGACCCCCAAAGGATAATGGATTGGATTAAATAAACATATATTTCTACATCACATAAATATGATTCATTTGTAATTGACTCGGGGTCAATAGACGCAAGGAAGGTTTTCTAATGGGCCCAATACCCCCTCGGGTATTGGGTTATCCTAGGCTCGTGCCTAAAATAGGGTTTGGGTTTTGCTCAATCCTAAGTATCTAGAGTGGGTTTGAACCAGGTTCCAAGTGGATGACTTGGATTTCAAAATATGAACAACCATCAGACGCCTCACGTGCTAATAAACCATCGTATTTCCAACACTTTATTTGAAGTTGAACAACCGGGGCCGGGACATCCACGAAACCCCAAAATAATTTAATAATCAATGCAAAATTATCTTATGAGATGTAATAATTAAATTTTACAAAATCAAAACATATAAACACGTAAGAAATTTAAATAGTTAGTCAAAATATAAAATCAAACATTTAGTTAGAACTTAGTTAAATATCCCTAGCAGAGTCGCCATTTCTGTTTTACCAAAAATTTTGACTTTTGCGAGTCGTCAGTTAATTTATTTGAAAAGGAATTAAGAAAACCTTTGAAAGTTACTTAAACGATCCAAAACAAAAAAATCATTTAAGTTCGAAGATTCTGAGTAAGCGGTTCCTATTAATACTCTTGGAAGGTTGTTAAGGCGCCAAGAGTATTCGCTAGCTTGCGGTTATCTGGAATGTCACACCCTTTTTTACCAAAAAGATTAAATTTTAAAGTTTGAAAGGGTTTTTATTATTAAAGTGACAAAATGAAGCTTTGTTCCGAAAAAAGATTATTTTTACATTCGAATCTCAGAGTCTCCACTAGGCATAATCCAGTGTGCCAAGTCACCTTTGGACAATCCTTTTCAAAATGGTTTTGACTCTTTAAAACCGATCCACGAACAAAGATTCCGGCTAAGGATTTTTGTTGATCGAGGGGAAGGTGTTAGGCACCCCTCGATCCCATGGTTTGACAACGGTCGCTTGGTGGAGTATATCGGCTAGTAGACACCATAAAATGAATAAACCAACAAACACACAAACAAGACATACAAACAACCAAACAATGAAAAGTCCAAAAAATAATGTCCAGTCCAATTTATTACAACCCAAAATAAAATGCTGAAATTAAAATCTAAACTATTCTAACTATCCTAGCTATGCCTTACCCGATGCCTCGAGCCTTCATCATGAGCCTCATTTGCGTACATGATACGTCGGGGCATTCCCCGATAAATAAATACAAATGACCTTGGGGCAATTCCCAGCTAAATGAATACATTTTTTCAGTGTGAGAAAATCAAACCATTCAACAAAATTTCAAACATTCAACAAAACCACAAATTCTAAACTTTGCCTACCCAACCTACATTTGCCTACCCGTTCGACCTATCATGATACTATCAAGTTTGACAATATAGTGTCCATTTCAAAATAAACAACAATTCAATGAATTAAACTAACTGACATCCACCCTTTTTATCAGTTTTCCATTCACACCCCACGATTAACAAATTTCAACTTAAAATCAACCAATCAAACTACGATTACTACGGAGAAACTCAAACACATTCAAACACATCACCAAATCATATCATCAAACACATTAAGATAATAAAAGAGTAGATTTAAGAATTTGAACCTCAAAATAATAAATTTCTATTGATAATAACGAGTTAACAAGGCACAAACTCAAAATCCTGAATAAAAATCTAAACAACGACCAAAAATTCAACTCGGTAGCGAGAAATATAACCCAAAAAGATTTGACGCTGATAAAAAAACCCCAAATCAATGATTTTCAACTGTCCATAAACTAACCCGCTGGAATCGAAGCTGGTTGGCCGTTTGTGCCTCGTCGGAGCTCCGGAAGACCACTTAGCCCATGAATCGGGGTCTCTCTCCAGCTAGATCTCGCCAAAAAGAACTAGAAATAGAGAAGAAAAGGGGATTTCACAGAGCTGTGGGTGACGGGCTTTAACGGGTGACGCCAATTTCGATGAAAAACTCACCGGAGACAGTCAACTCCATCTGTTTTCCTCTTTTTCTCCGACCAGCTCTCTCAATCTCTCTCTAACTCAATCTCTCTCTATTCTTCTCTCTTTGTCACTGTCTTTCTCAATTCTCCCTATTCCAGTATTTCTCGATCACCGTCGACCCCCCACTGTGTGTGTATGTATGTTTCTCTATATGTATGAGTGATGTTCCAGTGAGAGTGTGTGTTGGTGAGGATGAGTGTGATTAGATGTCTATTTCTGTGTGTGTATTCTCAAAGGAGAAGGAAAAATGGAGATTAGCAGTGTGTTTGTGAAGAATTGTGTGGGTGGTGTTGTGTATTGTTTTTTGGTCAATGGTGAGGATGAGTGTTAGGTGAATGTGTAAGTTAGTGGGTAGGATTAGGTGGGGGTAAGGGTGAGGGTAGGGGTAGGGTAGAGAGAGGTAAAAATGAGAAAAAATTAATTTTTGGGCGGACAAAACTACATGTCTACATTATGCCCCTCTTTGGATGTAAACACAAAGTGTTTTCAGATAAAGAAGTAGACAACGGGACAAAATTTTGACCGACCATTATTCAGAAGAAAGAAACACAAGTCATATGTAGTTCCAGGGTTGAAAAGGAGATGGACTATACCGAATTGAAGAGTCGAGTGAGGTCCCTTCGAGGTTTTGTTCCGCGGCTCTGTCATTACACCAAAATAAAAATTACAAGTTAAAAGATAAATGAAATTATAAAGTCCTATCTATGCAACATCTCTTGATTCTTGTCTTGGGTCTCCGATTCTTTCAGAAGTGTAAAAAGATCTAATCTTCTTTCGATTGAACTTGAAGATATATTTTTTCTCCATACAAAATTTGGTTTTGGAGATGAACTCAAAGTTGGCCCTGTTCTGCAGGTGGTATCTCTGAACTTGAACCTGGATTTAAAATTCTTCACCCTATTCTTCAGGCGGGCTCCTGACTTGCAGTCTTTCACATTGTTCCTTGACTTTCAATCTCTTCACCCTGTTCTCCAGGTGGGCTCCTGACTTGCAATTTCATCACCCTGTTCTGCAGACAGGATCCTGGCTTGCAATTTCATCACCCTATTATTCAGGCGGATTCCTGACATGTAAATCCATTACCTTTTTCTCCAGACAGGCTCATGACTTGCAATTTCATCACCCTATTCTCTAGGCGGGCTCCTGACTTGTAAATACATCACCCTGTTCTTCAGGCGGGCTCCTGAAAATAAAATAAAAACTAGAACGAAAATTATCCCACACAAAGATTATGATAAAGCAAGATTTTATTTTTTCTGAAAATAAAGTCTCATTTTACAGGAGAGTTCTGAACAGAAAATAAAGTCCCATTTTTTAGGCGGGTCCTGAACAGAAAGTAATGTCCTATTTGTCAAGAGGGTCCTGAACATGAAGTAAATTCTCATTTTTCAGGAGGGTCCTGAACATAACGTAAATTTCTATTTTCCAGTTGGGTCCTGAACATAAAGTAAATTCCCATTTTCCAGGAGGGTCCTGACTATAAAATAAATTCCCATTCTCCAGAAGGGTCCTAAACATAAAATAAATTCCCATTTTCTAGGAGGGTCCTGAACACGAAGTAAAGTCCCATTTTTCAAGAGGGTCCTGAACATAAAGTAAATTCCTATTTTCTAGGAGGGTCCTGAACATAAAAATAAATTCCTATTTTCCAGGAGGGTCCTTAACATAAAAATAAATTCCCATTTTCCAGGAGGGTCCTGAACATAAAATAAATTCCCATTTTTCAAGAGGGTCCTGAACATAAAATAAGTTCCCATTCTCCAGGAGGGTCCTGGACATAAATCAAATTTCCATTTTTCAGGAGGATCCTGAACATAAAGTAAATTTCCATTTTCCAGGAGGGTCCTGAACATAAAATAAATTCCCATTTTCCAGGAGGGTCCTGAACATAAAAATAAATTTCCATTTTCCAGGAGGGTCCTGAACATAAAATAAATTCCTATTTTTCAGGAGGATCCTGAACAGAAAGTAAATTTCCATTCTCCAGGAGGGTCCTGGACATAAAACAAATTCCCATTTTTCAGGAGAGTCCTGAACATAAAGTAAATTCTCATTTTCCAGGAGGGTCCTGAACATAAAATAAATTTCCATTCTCTAGGAGGATCCTGAACATAAAAATAAATTCTCATTTTCCAGGAGGATCCTAAACATAAAATAAATTCCTATTTTCCAGGAGAGTCTTGAACATAAAGTAAATTTCTCATTTTCCAAGAGGGTCCTGAATATAAAGTAAATTCCCATTTTTCAGGAGGGTCCTGAACATAAAGTAAATTCCTATTTTTCAGGAGGGTCCTGAACATAAAGTAAATTTCCCATTTTCTAGGAGGGTCCTGAACATAAGGTAAATTTCTCATTTTTCAGGAGGGTCCTGAACATAAAGTAAATTCCCACGGATGTGTTTTTTCGATGGTCGCTGAATTAACTGATGCAAATTTTCCCCTGTTTCAATAAAGAAAAATTGTCAGTTAAAAACTTAGTGGTGGCTTGCAGCACTTGGTTGTCCCGAGACCTGCCCCAGTGTTCATTCCATTTATTTTGTTTCAGATTGCTAGCACTTGCCCCTGCTTTGTCGCATCATTGATCCAAACTCAGATTATCAAGAGTGACTCTGAAATAAACACAATATCTTCGCTTTGCCATGCTTCTCGGATAAACCCTTTGAACCTTGGTATTTCCATAAGTTCCCAGACTTGTATGTTGACAAAAATTTTGCATGCCTTATTTCATCTCACAATTATGTCCCTTTCATGTGCTGACCTTTTTTCTTGTTTTGTGCAGTTGAAGAAGATGGTAGCTCATTTTGAAATCCTTTCTCACTTGTTTTGACATGGATTAGACTCAAAGACAAGGGAAAAATGACAACAATTTTTTGTTTTATCTGGATAACTGACTCAAGAAAATAAATTATAACTATAGAGAAGAATGAAACGACAATGAATGTCCCCATTGAAATAGATGAAACAAAAGTTTCCCTAAAAATGACAGTCAACTCTAATGATTATGACATGCATATCGGATTAAACTGTCTGATTTTTCCATCCAAAACTCTCACAAATTGTTGTTGAGTTAATGACCCTGAAATTGAGTTGCTTCTTTGGGCCAATTGCATTCAGAGACCTCATTCGGCTAGTGGCTCCTTGAAGGATTTTCGCTAACAAGCCTTTCTCATTTTATTTTTATCACCTCATCATTGCCTTATGGTATCCGAGAGGGTTTTTCACCAATGAGATTCTCTTATTTTTATTTCTCTCAACTCACAGTCGTCTTACAGTGCCCGTGAGGGTTTTCACTGATAAGACTCTCTCATTTTTATCTCTCTCAACTTACCATAATCTTACGGTGCCCATGAGGGTTTTCACTAATAAGACTCTCATTTATTTCTCTCCTGGTTCCTTATACTGCAGAATACAAGTAGTACCCAAATGCATCATCACATCCATTGGATGCATAGCCTTAACATTTCCAAAGATTGATCTGAAGGTCTTTCTTTGGTTGCAACTTGACTTTTGGATATGGTTAGAAAGAAAGGACGACATGAGGCCCAAATGACACTTGAAGTGGGGTGGGACTTACAACTTTTGGAATCGACTCAAATAATGAAAATTAACTCATGCCCCAGTTTTTTTTACTGAGCAATTCTAAATTATTTATTTGGTTGGATCGAGCCCGGAGTAAGGCATCCTACGTATCTCACCCCCGAGAGAGGAGAATCAGGTCACGCGTAGTTATGACAACTTGTTCCTTTGCTTGACTATGATTTTTTTTCTTTTTATTGGCTTTTTTTCTCTTTGGGATTTTTTGACTTTGCTTTTTTTTTACACTCTTTTGTTTTCTTTCTTTTGACACATTTTTTCTCTCTTTTTTACTTTTCTTTTCTTCATTTTTTTAAAAAAACTTTTTGACTCTTAATCTTTTACTCGAAACTTTTTTTAATTTTGCTGACTCTATCTTGATTCTAAAAGAGGGATATGAAAGAAAATAGAACTAAGGCTCAAATGGGTTAAACAAAGGATGGAACAATGTTTGAATAGAAGAATGAAATGCCTTCGTCATATCAATCCTTGAAAATGCTAGTACACAGCATGCAATATGAAAGTGCGCTATCAATATCACTTATGACATGTTTTACAATACTAACTTTCCCTGAGCATATGTGCCACCCCTTCTTCTACACTTGTCAAACATACAACTCTGTCTTTGTTGTACATTTCTTACATTGAATGACTCATGCATTTCATGAAATTGATTTTCTTTCTGTTCCTCTTGATATAGGATCATACATTTTGACCTAATTGAGACATGTCTTTCAATTGATGGCTAAGTTATTCTTGTAATTCTCAAAATAATTATCTTAGTTTTGAAAGAAGGCTTCAACATGGTCACCTAATGTGACAACACTCTATCAATTTCTCGAATGCCTTTTTTCTAATTTTAGCCCTCTGATTCAAAGTTCATGCTCAAATTGGATTTTAAGATCTTGCTGAAAATTCCACTAACATGTCATATCACTAGAATCAACATAAAATGTAATGTATAAAGAAAACAAACAACTCATATTTAAAACACAAAGGGAGAGGGACACTTCATTTAGTTGAAATAAAAGATAGAAGGGTTTGAACATAAATGACAAAGGGACAAAATAAGATAGATTCCGAATTACAACCTTGAAATAATTCAGAAAATAGAAAAGAAAACAACACAAACTACTAGTCCTCTTCCTAGTAGGGAGATGAATGACTTATCAATTGCTCAGCCTGACAACTTAGCCACTGGTTTTCATATCAACATGACTAGATTTTTCCTCACTGTCAATGTTCTGCACCATAATTGTTCTATCTTGAATTACCTTTTCAATTTCTCTTTTCAAATCTCAACAATTTTCAATACTATGACTCTGAGCATCATAATGATACGCACATCGTACATTAAGATCAAAATTTCTCGAACGAGAATTAAGAGTGTGCCTAAGGAGAGGATTAATCATGCCCAACTCTCTTAATTTCTGGAATAAACTGGTATACGACTCTCCAATTGGTGTAAAATTATACCTAGGCTTTTTGTTAAGAAATTTTGGTGGTCCAATTAACATTGATGTGGGCTCAGGAATATAGAAATGATCATCAAGAGTATTAAAAATGAGTCCACTAGCAGCTTGGGGCAGCACAACCGTTGATAGCCAAAGTGGAAGCCTCAGTAGAAGGTTGAGCAACAAAAACACAGGTAGTATGTGGTGTTGTCAATATAACAGGCTTATACTGAGAAGCTAGAGGAACAGTGGTGGAAGTATTGGGAAGCCTTTGTCTTGGAATGAATTCTGAGTCATGTTGTGGTGCATCAACAATAGTAGGAAACTGACTTTGCAATTTTGGTGGAAAACTAGAGGTATCTGTAGGATCAATAGCGGGGAACGGAGGAGGAGGCAGCCCACTGGACCAAGCTCGATACATTTCCATCATTTGTTGCCTTAGTCTTAAATTTTGTTCCTTTAAACTCTCATTTTCCTGACTTGTTTGATCCATGAGGTCACTCTTTATATCTTTTTTGGACACAACTAACCCTTCTTTTGATTTGGTGTGACATGGAGAAACAACCATAATACCACAAACCAACCACCTTAAATTAACTGAATAGAAATAACAAACGTGTTAGAGTGCAACACTTTTTCAAAACTCTTTTTCTGCTTTTCTTTTGAAAAGATCACTGAACCCAAGAAGGGCGCCTACGTATCTCACTCCCGAGAGAGGTGAATCAGGTATGCGTAGTTTGTGAAGTCTTGCCAAAATGGACAACTAAACTCTTTTTCCTTTCTTTTTTTTTCTTGAAACTTTAAAAATAAAAATAAAATAACAAATTGACAAAAAAGTTGACAAAAATCTTTTGAATTTTTCAGATTTAACATTCTATACAAAATGAAACCTATGATTACCAAAGAAAATCTTTTTGGGTTTTTGATTTTGAATTTCATACGAAAATGAAACTTGAATCTATTAAAGAAAAATCTTTGTAGTTTTGTTTTATAGATGTATATGACACCTACTCTAATAAAGAGTGAATAAAATCTTTTTGGATTTTTTTTTGAAATAAGATACCCGAACCCACAATAGGCTGTCTATGTATCTCACTCCCGAGAGAGGAGAATCAGGGGTGCATAGTTCGTCTAGATTGGACAATTAAGGGTTAACTAGTAGATTGACCCTAACTTAAGAGACACGACCCAAGACAGATGATGAATAACGTCAATAAAATCTTTTTGGGGTTTTAATTAGACACTTCACATAAAACTGACACAAACAACTATGAAAGAAAAAATCTTTTTGATATTTTCGTTATATGAAATGTACACAATTCTGCCATCTTTTTTTGAATATTCCTTTTTATAAAAGCTCCTAAGAAAATGTTTTTGGAATTTCTGAATTATGAATGCATGCTAAAGAAGATAAAGAAAAAATCTTATAGAGTTTTTTTTTTTTTTTTGGAAAATTAGTGCAAAACATAAAAAAAATCTTTTATGAATTTTTGAATTGTGAAAAACAAAAGCCATAAAGAACACTAAAAGCTACGAAACCCTTTTTTTTGACTCACTTTTTTCTATCTTTTTTTTTTTCCTAAACATACGCTCCTTTAATTCTGGCACAAGATTCCCCAAATTAATCTGTCAAATGACCCTATTACCCTAAAAAATGAAATATTTAGCACGTAGGGATGATTTTAAGGTGAGTCTCCTATGTAGGACCAAGTGGATCCCACTAGGTCTCAATATAATGTAAAAAAGCATGACCTAAAGGATGACCTACGCTGGGGTTCAATAATAAGGCTGTTTGGGTGAGCGTATGGTCTATAATGGCTGCGATAGCTTTCCACCCCCTCCTAAAATAAGGGTGACTCAACTAGAGTTTGTGTACACGACGTTCACTCCAGAACTTGTTGCAGAGAGAATTGACTCGAGTTATGCACATATCAGCCAGATAAAAAGCGGTAACACATAAGATAAAAACTGTAAACACGTAGCACGTAGGCACTCAACAATGATAAAATAAACACAAATGATAACACAAATAATATTTATACACCCATAATATCAAACAAAGCCGATACAAATCTAAAAATAAGCTCGAATTCTAAAAAGTCTGTAGCAGAGTCGCAAGAGCTGTCACACCCTTTTTTTTACCAAAAAGATTAGATTTTAAAGTTTGAAAGGATTTTTATTATTAAAGTGACAAAATGAAGATTTATTCCAAAAAAGGATTATTTTTACATTCAAAGCTCAGAGTCGCCACTTGGCATAATCCGGTGTGCCAAGTCACCTTTGGACAATCCTTTTCAAAACTGTTTTGACTCTTTAAAACTGATCTGCAAATAGAGATTCTGGCTAAGGAATTCTGTTGACCGAGGGGAAGGTGTTAGGCACCCCTCTATCCCGTGGTTCGGCTTATAGCTACCAAAAAATGTATAAACCAATAAACACACAAACAAGACAAACAAACAACCAAACAATCAAAAGTCCGAAAAATAATGTCCAGTCCAATTTATTACAACCTAAAATAAAATGCTTAAATTAAAATCTGAGCTATTCTAACTATCCTAGCTATGTCTTACCCGATGCCTCGAGCCTTTATCACGAGCCTCCTTTGCGTACGTGATACGTTGGGGCATTCCTCGATAAATAAATACAAATGGCCTTGGGGTATTCCCCGGCTAAATAAATACATTTTTTCAGTGCGAGAAAATCAAACCATTCAACAAAATTTCAAACATTCAACAAAACCACAAATTCTAAACGCCTACCCAACCTACGTTTGCCTACCCATTCGACCTATCATGATACTATAAAGTTCGAAAATATAGTGTCCATTTCAAATTAAACAATAATTCAATGAATTAAACTAACTGACATCCACCCTTTTTATCAGTTTTTCATTCACACCCCACGATTAACAAATTTCAACTTAAAATCAACCAATCAAACTATGATAATTACGGAGAAACTCAAACACATTCAAACACATCACCAAATCATATCATCAAACAGGTTAAGATAATAAAAGAGTAGAGTTAAGAATTTAGACCTCAAAATAATTAATTTATGTTGATAATAACGAGTTAACAAGGCACGAACTCGAAATCCCAAATAAAAACCTCAACAGTGACCAAAAATCCAACTCGATATCAAGAAATATAACCCGGATAGATTTGACGCTGACAGAAAAACCCCAAATTAATGATTTCCAACCGTCCATAAATTAACCCACTGGAATCAGAGTTGGTTGGTTGTTTGTGCCTCGCCGGAGATCCGGCAGACCACTTTTCCCACGTACTGGGATCTTTCTCCGGCTAGATCTCACCGAAAAAATCCAGAAACAGAGAAGGGCAGGGGATTTCATGGAGCTGCGGGTGACGGGCTTTAACGGGTGACACCGATTCTGGTGAAAAACTTATCGGAGATAGTCAACTTCGTTTGTTTTTCTCTTCTCCTCTGACCAGCTTTCTCCGTCTCTCTCTCACTCAATCTCTCTCTATTCTGCTCTTTTCGTCACTTTCTTTATCGATTCTCCCTATTCAAGTGTTTCCCGATCACCGTCGACTCCCCACTGTGTACGTGTGTGTGTATTTCTCTGTGTGTGTGAGTGATGTTCCAGTGAGAGTGTGTGTTGGTGAGGATAAGTGTGATTGGAAGTCTATTTCTATGTGTGTATTCTCGAAGGAGAGAGAAAAATAGAGATTGGCAGTGTGTGTCTGTGCAGAATTGTGTGGGTGGTGTTGTGTATTATTTTTTGGTCAATGGTGAGGATGAGTGTTAGGTGAATATGTAAGTTAGTGGGTAGGATTAGGTGGGTGTAAGGGTGAGGGTAGGGGTAGGGTAGAGAGAGGTAAAAATAAGAAAAATTTAATTTTTAGGCGGACAAAATTACGTGTCTACATGGACTGTTTGAAAATATGTTTTGACTAACTTCAAAAAGAAAGATTAATTGTTGAAAAGTAATTGATTTTAGAAAAAGACTTGTGTAAGATAGATTTGGACGACTTAGTAGAGATTTTAACTAAGTCTAAATAAATTAATAATAAACCATGTAAAAGGGAAAGGGGAGAAAATAAAAGACTTACGCCATTGGGCCCAAATCAATAGACCCTGCCTTAATCTAATTGAGCTTTTGTCCCACTTGCACCTGTCTTAATCTAAATATTGGGCCTTCGGCCCACAACTTGTCCTAAGCTAGTTTTCGTACCTTTAAGGCCCAAAATCCGCCTCACATGTATTAAAATACAACTTTAGCTTCGAGGCCCAAATGAATAAATAAATAAATGACTAAATAAATAAAAAGAAGACAATAATAAAAAATTAAGACTTTTCAAGCCTCTTAGTGACCTCATCAATGGATTTTGACCCATTTTCCTTCTTCGTCTATCTTCTAGCGCCCGTACACCATGTAGTGGATCTTGGGTTTAAACTTTAGACTTGACTCGAAGAGGTAAGCCTCATTGATCCATTATAAAATGCAAGAGGAAATGAGTCCATTTGGACTTGAGATATTTTTTGCATGCAAAGAAAAGATAAAGAAATTAATATACGTTCAGGGCATAATAGTTACATATTTCAAAGCAAAAGAAAATATCAAGAATCAATTTTTGAATTACAATGATATGCACACTTGCACACGCATAACAAGAGTGAGAGTCAATAGATAAAATGAAAAGAAAAGACATCCACTTACATGCCTCATGATTTATGTTCATATTAAGAATGAATAAAGGTAAAAGGAAGAAGGTCATATTCAATGAATTAATGCAAGAAACAAACAACATAAGCTTGCGAAATTAAAGGAATGAGGAAACAAGAAAAATATTCATGACTTCTAAAATTGAACAAACATAGACATTAATCTATAAAACAAAAGAAAATAAAGGTTAACTTTTCAAGAAAGAGAATCTTTAAATTTTAATTAAGGCAACATTAAAGAAAATTCATACATCTAAATTACAACCAATATTGTATGAAAAAACATGTAATGACCTATGGTTTATATTTCTAAGACATCGTTGATTCTCTTTTGATATTATGAATAAAAGAGAGACATGAATCAAGTCTTTACACACGCAAAGAGCACATATAAAAATTCAGAGTAAGAAAATAAGAATAAAAGTTTAGCATCTCTAAAAGTGAAATATCGTTCAACAATCATATTATGCATGAGTCAAAAATATCCAAATAATTCTATTTAGCCATAAAAGTGCGAACTTTCTCATCATTTTGACAAGACAACATACGAAAAAAAGAGGAATAAACATCTTGGGTGGAAAATAAAGCTAGCATTTCATCTCTTATATGAGAATTTTAAAATTCATTAAAATAATTAGCAAACAAATGACAAATTCTTGACTTAACTGATTACTATTTTTATTAAGGCGAAACAAACAATAATAACTATTTTTCCAACATAAAAGAAATAATTTTACATGCTAAAACAAACATATCCTCCAACAATGAATTTAAACAAGACATGAGTTCGTCTTTTGAGCAAATATCAAAACTTTATACATAACAATCAAAGAATAAAGTCAAAAAGCAAAACAATCAATATTAACTATTCTTTTTAACATAAAGAAAATAAATTTACATGCTAAAAACAAACATATCCACCAACAATGAGTTTAAACAAAGCATAAGTACATCTTTTAAGCAAAGATTGAAACTTTATCTATAATAATCAAAGAATAAAGTAAAAAAAAAGACACGTACAACTCTTGCTAGCTCATTTGCATATCATGAACATGAAAATAATTAAAATATCGATACCACAATGTCCTATGGCCTTCAAGGTCATCTACAACAAATAATCCCAGCAAATAAAATTGTAACTACGAACTACGAAGAAGAGAAAGATGAAGAAGAAAACAATAATAAAATTAAAAAAAAAAAGGTGTGTTTACCTTTTTGGGGGAAGCAAAATAAGACTACGAGCTTCATCGGAATCAACCACCACCAGAAAACGTCGCCGGCAACTAAAAAATTTTAATTAGTCGACCAACTCTATGAAACAAAAATTTTTACTTAATAAAAATAACTATTTTGCTCAAAGGATTTTTTCACCTTTCTAGCCTGTTTTTTTTTTTTACTTTTCAACCCCTCTTTCTACCAAAGTAGTGGTAGTATTTATAGGAGAGAATGAAATTTTATTTCATTTCCTCCACCAATGTGGAAGAAAAATATTTATAGGAAAGAATGGGGATTTATTTGATCTTGTCATCCACAAATATGGGAAAAAAGCCATTTGGTGATGTTTTTGGATTTTAAAATTAAAGATAAGGCGATGTGGAAGATAATGTGGGGGAAATTGTACAATGTAGTATAATTTTTGAATTTCAAAATTGGGAAAAAACAAAGTTGGGGGGAAATAGTACAATGTAGTACAATTTAAAATTATTTTTTGGTGGGAATTGGGTAGAAGTTATGAGAGTTTTTGGGAATTTTGGGGTTATTTAAAATATAACCCCAATTGGGATTTAAAATTTAGTCATATTCATTTAATTTTGACCAAATTAAAAATTAATTGATGGATTGCATTGCAATTATGGCCAATTTGATTTCAATTATGGCCAAATCTAATAGATTGGCTAAATTAAATTGAAATTCGATACTATTTAATACTTCTTTTAATCCCGAACTTCTTGATTTAATAAAACCAAATGCATATTTATCCAAATAAATTATTTTACTAATAAATTATATTAAAATCAAGATTTTAATCATTATATTTATTTTTAAAATAATCCATAATTAAAATTTAATATTCCATAGAATAAATATTTAAGTAATCAAATTATATAATCTCATATAACCGAACACGATAATATATAATCGCTACTTAAAATGACAAAATTACATACAAAAAATATTTTAAATTTTTTTATTTGGATGAAACAAATATTTTAATTTTATTAAAAACCGAAGAAACTCAGGATTAAATTTAGTCGTGGAGTGAAAAAATTAGGTGTCAACAAGAATAAGTTTCGGTCCTGCACTTTCCACCCGGGGCACCCTCTAGTGTTAGTAATTGGTTTTGATAGGGTATGATTAGCACAATTTGAATATTTCTTTGCTAAACTATTGAGCTCATATATACAGGGCCGACTCGATAATTATGAAGGCCTAAATCAAAACTTCAACGACAGGCTGAAGATTTTATTAAAAAATCATATATTGTATAGGATATCACTTGAAGTCTATTTTCTAGCTTTTTATATACAAAATTTAAGATACTGTCTATATCTTAATTTGTATGATAATTTTCACTTTTTGACTTTGACAAGTATAATAAGTCATAATAATTTATAATCTAAAATACTTTTTAAAAGTGTAAAAAATCACTATAAAAAAATAACCCAATTAATTCTTGAAATCTAAATGTCGCACATAAATTGAGATGTATGTCTACTCCTTCTGTTCTTAGATAAGTGATGTTTTATCCTTTTCATTTTATTTCAAATTAAGTGATATTTTAGAATTTAAGAAGGAATTATCTTATGTTTTCAGAGTTATCCGCTTTTTAATACATAGAGTTTTACGTCAGTAAAGAATCACTTTTTTATTTAAGGCATTTAATTAGGATTAAGTTAGTAAAGATATTTTTCATTTTTTAAAAATAAGTATTTTTTAAAAAGTGTACTCAAACTAAAAACACCACACACACACTACACACACATATATATATACACACACATCTACACATACATAGAGGCGGATCCAAGATTCGAAAGCTCCGGGTGCCACCTTGTTTTGAACAATAACGTATACTCCGTACGATATTTTAGGATAGTGGAATCAATAGTCAAAGATTAAACTATAATTATATATATCTAACAAGTGTTAGTATTTCATGAATACTTGCCTAGTTGGTATTGTCAAGTGTTTTGTAAAAAAGAGGTCACGGGTTCTATTCTTCATAGCCACACTATACATTTTTATTAAGAGAAAACAGACAAGTGCTAAAAATCATTCTAAAAATAGAGTGCAGAGCAAGTTTCGAACCCGCGTTGTTGGAGTTAAACCAAGCAATTTAGACCACTTACACCACTAGTCCCTTTGATATTGTGGGTGCTAAGCATAATATTTATACATTAACTGATACATATACACATAAGTATACAGAGTTTCATCCGAGAAGTGAGGATTCCGTGCCACCCCATACCTTCTACATAGATCCGCCCTGCACATACATACATACATACATATACCAGGAAATTTTGGGCAGCAGTGGCTTTAGAAGCTTTACACTTTAGCCGACCCTGCATATATAAGTTCCTTGTTGGCTCGATTAGTCATGTCAATATATCTGCAAAACAACAAATACCTAGGAATCTTGAAATAAAAAAGAAATAAAGATCTTATCTTGATCAACCAAAGATAAGAAATGGAAAAGGAATAATAGTAGGGTAAGAATATGCAAAGTCTGCAATATTAGGTTCTGGTGTCACAATAATATGTCTTAGAGTGACCATTTTGATGAGTTTTTCTTGCTATATTTTTATCTTATTAAATAGAATGTTAATTTCAACTAAAAATTTTTGCCTTCCTACTTGTGTATTATTATTTCACGATCCTTGATGACTTCTCTATTGAGGAACATTCAGGAATATTAGATCTTCAAACTAAATAATTGTCAAGTTAGATGAAATTGTTCATGTTTGAAGCTTATTCACATGTATAGGCCTTGATTTTTCTTTCTCTCTTCCCTCGCTATTTTGTATCAATTGAATGTTGTTGCAGGTCTTGGAGTTGTGGAACCCATTCATTCAGAGAAACATAACTTGGCCACATAGTGCACATGAGGGCATAATTTCTTCATTAGCGAATTCGCGTGTGAAAGAAAATATAGCTTCAGTGAGTCATGACCACCGGATGAAGATTTGACGATGATGTATATTTGTGGATCAAGTTATAAGAATAGACATTCTTTCATCTTTCTCTTTTCAAAAAAATATATTTGCATACACCTTTTTGCTAACAAGATTGTATTTGGGATCAAGCAAGGTGACAATATTATTGGTGCATCACCAATGTAATGAGTTATTTGAAAGGTTACATCATTTACAAACTTTGATCAGTATTTCAAACTCTCTTCTCTCTAGTTCATCATTTCGAACCTGATATTTAAAATGTTAATTAGACTTCTTGTTATTTTAATACATATCAAAGTATAAACTTGAATAACTATAATGAATTTAAATTCTTAAATAGGAAAGTTTGTAAAACAAATGAAGGAAAATATTTTCGGAAAGTGTTTTCCTATTTTTCATGTTCATTTGGTTGAAATTTTAGAAAAATATTTTCTTTAGGAAAACAAATCCTTGGAAATAAGGAAAATGATTTCCTTAATGAAAGTACGGAAAACAAGTGTCAATATCTCCCACCATTCGCAAAATCACTCACCCCATCAAATTCCACACTGACTTTACCCCCACCTCACCACTAACCCCCTTGCCCTCCGTCTTCCCTACCAAAATATGCTTCACTCTACCCTTAGTCATTCTCATTATTTTTTGTTAGATATATACAAATATTTTTAGAATAATGTTTATTATTGGGATACTGAATATAATAAAATAAGTAAGAAACAACTTGATTTCCTCGAAAATATTTTGTTGAAAAATATTTTTCAATGAAAAATATTTTCCTCCATATTGAACACAACCGAATGTATACTATAGCAACTACATTAAAAGAACTTAGTAATATAGTTAGAAAATACTAAAAAAAAAAGAGAAGAAGAAGAAAGGGAGTGACACCACTAATTCAAAAGGAGGCCTCTCTTCCTCTTTTGAAGTTACAAATTAAAACATTGCATAATGTCCAAAGCACACCGTTCATCTTAGCACTTAGCAAGGGAGGAGTTGGGAAACCGGAAGGGATCCATCCAGACCTATAAAAAAATAACACTACATAAATGTGGGAAAATAATTAAGAGTGACAAAAAAAATTTCAAAACTAAGAAAAAGTGACACAAGTTTTAGTTATTGAGTTGAGGTGACAATTTTAAGATTAGTGTAAGTGGCACTAATTTTAAAACTCCCAAGTTTGTATTATTTACTCAAAATTAAGTCCTACCTTTCTCTCAACCCTTCTTATGCCACCGCTGGCACCACCACCCTTCGAAGCCCAACAACAACATTTTTTTATTGTTTCTTTTTCCAAATACACTATCTGTTTGTTGTATTCTATTTGGAATTTTAAGTGCAAACACACACACACACACACACATATATATATCAATTGATTAAAAAAATTTCCTACTTAGTAATCATTTATTTTATACATTTTTTTTTTTTTGTGTGTATTGTGGACATTGTTAACGTATTTTTCATTTTATTTCAAAATACAAGCTCCCCTCCAACTTCAAAATGTAGATATTCTCCCCATCTCGTACTGTAAATGTTTATTTCTTTTATCTTTTGATCATTGAATTATTTTTTATTTAAAAAATTAGTAATTTAAAGTTTGAGATAGGCTTAAACCAAACGTTTTCTGTACAACCATCTAGCAAACAAATCTCTCGAATTTTATATTTTTTAAAAACTTTTTATTATTATTTAAAAATAAAGGTGCATTGAATTCAAGTATGATGGATAACACACTTTTTTCATATTAAATCTAATTAATGATATTCAATAATATTAAAAGTTTGCTTATAAAATATTATAATTAATAAGTTTTCAAAGAACTGCATGTCGAACTTTGACACTATTAACTACTATGTTAAATATAAAGGTGCACCCGTCAAGTTCAAATCTTGGGTTCGCCTCTACCATCAACTATCGTAGTTGCAACATAACAACTATTGTGGGTTCTATATTTTTCGCAGAATTTGTTTCAATGACTTAAAAAAATAAAAAGTTTCTTTCCAAAATTCTCCATGTTTATCTTGACGAAATGAGCAGAATATCTATTCCAATGCCAAAAATATTTACGATATCACTTTCGTCTTTGGTAAACTTACCAATAGTTATAGTCATAGTGATCCTCCTACTCAACTACTTCGATTATTTTCAATCACCTCATATCTTTTGTGGGGTGTTCGAAGATCATTTTTATATGATTTCTCTTGATCTCATAATCAAAGCAAAACAGTCCATAAAAAAGGGAACGCCATGAAAAGGATGAATCAGATATAAAAGGATATAGCCCCCTCATGGTGGATCCATCTTAGAAAACCTATTTATGACCAGTTGGTCTTCCAAGGAGGTTCTAGTGAAGATGTAGCAACTCTCGTAGTGATTTTTTAGGTTTTCCTATGTTTTGAATATTTCTCCCCTTTTCGTTGTTGTCTTATAGCACTTGTGAGTTGCGGGAGGGGAGGACATGGTCCCCAAAGTGTTCAAAAGAGTTTATAGTTTTTGATTTTTAAAAGCTTTTAAGTTGTTATAATTGACTTAAGTCAATATTTGATATCCAAGAATTGGTTGAGATTCTTGTCAGTTCCATCATGCCCGAATTATATTATACAAGTGTTTACATTGTTGGGCTGTGTTTGGGAGATCTCAGATGAGTTTTGGATATTTGTTCAGAGTTTGGAGTTTTATATTATTGAGTTTTATTAGTGTCACCTAAAATTAATGAGTTGTGTCGATATGTTTATGATACCATGAGATCCGTATTGAAATTTCAGAATCAAAGCAAATATAATCGATGAATTTGAAGCACGTATGGGGAGATATGACCATTTTAGTACGGATAATAGTTGCTGATTTTCTAGTGTGGAGGTTCTTCTTCGTGAATGCGATGGACACACCATGACCGTGAAGAAGGACCCTTTTTTGAATGGGCAATGCAAAAATTTATTCTTCAAATGCAGTTAGGGTCCCACGAATGTAAAGAATAAATTTTTACCTGGATAATGCATAAATCGGCAGATCATGAATTTTTAGTATTTTTGGAGCTAGAAAGTTCTAGTTGACACTACTAGAAAAATGCCAATTACTTGGGATTTTTCTGCAAATTATATATAAAAATTCGCAGGTAACCTAGTTTCCTGCGGATTTTCCTACTAAAAATATTTCGATTAAAAAACCTTCGTAAGTAATTATTACCTATAGATTTTAAAATCTCCAAATAAGTTACATGGAGATTTTGAAATCGCATAAAAATTACCTATGAGTTTTTATGCCAAAAATTAATAAGAAATTCGTGAAAGAAGGAATATTTCTTATGAAAATTTCGCAAGTGAATTCCTATGAAGACGCGTTGTATTTGTCTTTTTAATTTAATTTTTTCATATTCAATTACTTGAATATCTAGCCACTATTTTTAGAAATTTATTATTATTATTATTATTATATACAAATACTTGAATTTGCCTACTCCATTTGTTTTTAAATCAACACAGTACAACTACACAGCCTACAATGACCAAGCAAGACATAAATCACCCCATTATTCCGATGGCCAACTTCAGTTCAAACTCACGTGCCATTTAGCACACAGTTTGCTCATTATAAAGCATAAAATGTTGCTTTCCTTATCTGATGTGGTACAAGTAAATGAGTGTAAGTTTTTTTTTGAAAAAGTTCTTGTCTGTTCGGTCATGAAAATTAAAAATATATTCACTTTATTTGATATTTTTTTAGTTAAAAATAGAGTTGGAATTGTGTTTAGCCCATAGTGTTTTTAAAAATATTTTAGACTTCATATATACTTTTTTATAAAGTGATAGGAAAAATTGAATCCGAAAAAAAGTGAAAACAACTTAAAAGGTATTTTTCAAAAAATCAAAAATTATGAAAACATAGTCCGAAATACGTATAGTTTTCATGGTCAAACAAGTACTTCAAAATAAAATGAAAACATATTCTGAAATATTGTGAATAATATTTAAGGTCAAATGCCTACTAAATAAGGGGACTAATTTTTTACTACAATAAAAGATTTGGTAAATTAATGAATGTCATGTCATTGTTATCAGTAAATAAAAGGGTGAAGATCATTTATATTTATTAATTATGCTTTAGAGATTTTTTGTAATAATAGAGATTCTACCCCCTTATATGATAAAATGCCCATTTTACTCTCGATTTTTAACCTTCCATCTATATAAAACTTTTTAAATATTATATTTATATGTAATACTTTATTTTCCAAACTTAAGAATCAACTTATCTATAGTTTAAATAATTTTATGTATTATTATAAATTTTATTTAAGCATTAATTAACGCAACAAATAAAATAAGGGGATCTTTCAGAAATAGCGACAGTTTGCTATAACCCCCCCCCCTCCCTCCATAGCCACATATTACATAATTACCATTTACAATAGTCGTATTCGATTTTTAGCCGTTGTATTCACTTTTACTCAGAGATCTGTATTCATAAAAACATAAATACCCTACATATTTAGTCTCGCCAAAAACACTACCATTATTTTTTTATATTTTTATATTTTTTGTGTTTTCCCATTTTTTCTTCTTCTTTTTTTTTTGTTTTTTCCTATTTTTATTTTTTTATTTTTTTCTTTTCTTTTCTCTCTTTAGTTTCCAATTTCTATTTCTCTTTCTTCTTTTCTTTTCTTCTTTGTTTTTTTTTATTTTCTTTTTTGTACTTATTTTCTTTATTATTTTTTTATTCTATTTTATATTTTTTTGTATTTTCAAAAAATATAACTAGTCGAACACAAGTCATGGATGATAACGTAATTATCACATTTATTTATCGTATTTGTAGTCACACCATCATTTATATTTTTATATTCATTGATACAACTGTATTTGTATTTATATTTTAAAGTTCGCGCTTGTATTTATATTTTATAGTTCGCATTTGTATTTATATTTTATAGTTCACACTTGTATTTGTATTTGTTATTTTGCACCATCATTTATATTTTATATAATTCACACTTCTATTTTAAAGAACTGTTTTGTATTTGTATTTTATAATTGACTGCATATTATATGTGATTATGTTTATATTATGATTTTATTATATTTGTATATTTTGATTATATTTGGATTATACTTGTATTTGTATTCTATTTTCGTCGATACCTTTTTATTTTTAAAGAATTATTTTGTATTTGTATTTGTAAGTTGATTGTATATTGTATTTAGCCATGACTATGCACAATTTATCATTTGTATTTGTATACAAACAAGTGAATGCATTAATTGTGTTTTTTGATTCTAAAATATATAAATATGTAATGTATCATTTGATACAAATGTGCTATTTTATATTTGTATATCAAAATTATCATTCATATTTGTATATAGAAATTTGAATTGTATTTATTTGTATCAATACTCGTATTAATAAATACAAATAAGTATTCGTCGAAAGAAAATCAATCGTTCCTTGTCAATAATTAAAAAATACAAATGATAGTTCGCAATTTTTTTTGTATGTTATCGTTCTCATTTGTATTTGTATTTTATAGTTCACACTTGTATTTTTATGTTATAGTTCGCATTTATATTTGTATTTTATAGCTCACACTTGTATTTATATGTTATAGTTCGCATTTGTATTTGTATTTATAGTTCGCACTTGTATTTGTGTTTGCTAGTTTGCACAAATGATGTATGTATGTGCGTATATGTATTTGAAATCATGTTTTACTTATCTCTTGTTTCTTGTTGTTTATATGGGTAAACGAGTTCTGATTGTCATTAATTAAATATTTTATTTTTAAAACCTAATTATTAAGTGAACTACTAATATTTCTTAAGACTATACTAATAGTAAGAAAGAATCCATAAATAAATTTCCTAAAATTAATACTTAGTTAAATTTACGAGCCCAAAATTTCAAGTAATATTTTTAGTTTATAACTAAAATATCCTCAATTAATTGCCTAATTAGTAAAATTTCCATATAAATTCCTAAGAAAAGATTCCATCAAAATCCACAATAAAACATTTCCAATTAATTGCCCAAGTAATAAAATTCATAGGTCAATCTCCAAGAAATAATTTCCAATTAAATTCGCTATATCAAAATTCTCAAATAATTTTTCAAGTAAGAAAATTATCAGCCAAATCCCTAGATAATTATCCCTAACTAAATTCACAAGTAGTTTATCTGGGGATTTCTCTGCAAATTAATAAAGAAATTTATTTTAGCCATTTACCTGCGAATTTACCCATGAAAAATTTTATTACGGATTATTTCCTACATAATTTTCTAGGTAATTTTTTGCGCAAAATGGCACCAAAAGTACCTGCAGATTTTCTTGAGAAAAAATATTTTTCAGGTAAAAGACACTAAAATTTAGGAATTTGATATTTTCGCATGAAAATTTCCAGGAAATTTCGGCGAACAAAATCTCCAAGTAAAATTCATAGGTAATTCACATTTTTCTGGCAGTGTGAGGTGATTATCAATGCTTTTTTCTCGTATAATGACTGAATACCTTTGTTTTACTCATTTTTCAAGTATATACATTTTTTCATAATTTCGATTCATAACGTTTAGTTTTGAAATTCGGAGTCATGAAATAAAAAAAAATTCATTTTAGGATTAATTTGTGATAGATTTTCATTGATATTTAGGATTTAAGGTCCTTGTATTATGCATAAACTAATTTTGATAAAAATTTATTAAAATTTCAAATTTTAAATAGCGTTTGATAATGGAGATTTGAGGTTTTCCAAGTAAAGCTAAAATTTAACTATTCGATGATTTCAAACTTGATTTCAACTTTATTTTTGATGGAATTTTACATTTGATACCCTTTGACTACGGGTAAAGTGATATTCTGCAAAAAATTTAGTTTTAACTCTGTGGGCACGAGATTGATTTTCAAACTGAGTTTGGGGATCCTGAACCAAAGTATATCATTTGAGTATTATTGGACCCATATTTATGTATAGATCCCACATTTGTTTAGATTTAACACATTTGCTGGTGATTTGCGACAGAAGATACTCCATTTGATTTTTTAGGCTGTGGTTTGACTTTGCAGATCATCTTTGAGGCCATTGAGATTTATCTTGACTCTTTTTTGAGGTGTTTATGTGTTATATGTTATTTGCCTGTATATTTTAAATAGGTTGGAATTTAGGGGTCCCGCATAGATGAAATGGTGAGCATCTATGTTGTACCGGTGTTTATTATTGTATTAAAAGTAGTAAATGAAACATCTTGATTGTTCCTTCTACTAGTTGATATGTTTATGATAAATTATGTCGATAATTGACTTGTTGATCATGAATAAATTGATAACGAGTATCTATAATAGGATTTGAATCATGCTTAGAGAAATTTGATGGAATAATTGGGGTTTAGTAACTACATAAGGTATAAGAGATTGTGGCTATAATGAGAATGTTAAAAATAGAAATTCAAGCGTAATTGCTATGTAATATGAGAAAAATTGAAATGCTGAATATTCTTGTCGATTAGTATATTTTCCTTTCGAGCATTTGAGTCTAATTGTGTCATAACTAGGAAAAGGATGGAGACTTATTGTGTAAAGCATGCTATGAGTTGGGTGAATTTCAATATTTATATTATTTTTGTTGATTATCATTATTGTGATGGCCACGTGGGGGCTTGTGTGATGTATTATTAAAGTAGGTGATTAACATTATATTAATGCCCCAATGGTGCCTTGTGTGAAACTTTTAATTGACTTGAAAAATCGTATCATTGTGATGCCCGAATGAAGGCTTATGTTGATCTTATTATTGATTAGAGAGTTTATTATTATTGTGATGCCTGAGTGGGGGCTTGAATTAACCTCATTGGTGTCTTATTTGGTACTTTTACCATTGTGGTTCCCATGTTGAGGGCTTGTCGGGGATATTTTCAATACCTTGCATTAATTATATATTGTATTCCCATGAGAGGACTTGTATCATGATTTACTGAGATTTGGGCGAGTTGGGTTCATTTATACTATTGTTAAACTGATTATTATGCATTGCTGGGTTTTTTCATGAATATATATACTCATTAATTTCTCTATTTTGTGGAACTGATACTACTGTGGAATTTGGATTCTTTGTAAAAGAAAATAAATTATTTTATAAAATGACTTGACCGAGGAAAGTGCTGGCAAGATCAATTATTTAAGGTTATGATTAGTTTGTAAAGTGTGAACTCCTCATAGATCCTCTCTTATAGCTTAGGATCGAAAGATGCATACAACAAGATAGGATTGCATCACACTCATCTTATGCATCATTATTATCATACTTATCTAATGCATCATCATTATCATACTCATGCACTTTTCTTATCTCAACCTTGATGACTGGTTGGTATAGTGAGTAGGTATAATTCTAGTTTGGTGAAGGTCTTTCCTGATATGAGTTGGGCTATTATTGTTGATCATAAACTTGTATATATTTGACATACTTAAACTAGTTTGATTACCTTGTTAATTGTTGCTACAACTAGATAGATGGGGACTTTTATCAGTGCAAATTTATTTGGTTGACATGGATGGTTGATGTAATGGTCCTCACCGTTACTTTGGATTAGGATTAATTATTGATGATGTTTGCTGAGCACACGTGTTTCATACTCACCGTTACTTTTTTTTAGTACTTATGTATAAGTACTGGGTGGGTAGCTTGAGCATTGATTGTAATTCTCGGTGTTTGCTTTGTGGAGATTGATCTAAAGTTTGTTGAATCTCATAGAATACCTTGGTCTCTCCTTATTTTATCTTATGCTTATGTGCATACGAGATACTTCAAACTATTTCATTAAACACAGTATTAGAGGCTTGTACTAGTGACAATCAGAACTAGGATATTGCATTAATATTGTACCTCTTTTTTATGTCATTTGGAGATTATTTCTTTCATACTTCTTTTGCTTTTAATTTACTTCAATAATTTAGTTTGGGTAGGGATACACTTACTTGTATCGGAAGGTGTGACAAGTGCCATCGCGATCCTGATTTTGGATCATGACAAGTTGGTATCAGAGTCCTAGGTTCATTGGTCTCACAAGTATAAGCTAAGTCTATTAAAGTCATACAAATTGGTGTAAATACGTTAGTTATCTATCTTTGAGAGGATACATGACTTTAGGAGAAATTCATATCTTCATTTTGTGTCATGCATTCATAGTCTAACGCAACTCAAAAGCCTCTTATTGGTTTTCTCACAGATGGTAAGAACACATTCTTTTTTTGCTAGAGACTTAGAGCTATTGGCTTTAATTAGTGCCAGAGGCGAAGGTCAGACTAGAGAAGGTTAGGCCAGTGTTGCCTTCTCAGGTTCAAGAGTTACTCTTGATAATAAGTTTGTTGGGATCAAGGGGTTGATCCCAACAAAGATACCATCTATTTTTATATCTATATTTATGCTTGAGTATTTCTTGGTAGGGGTGTTGGGTGATGTCTCCCAAAACTACACCTCAACTGGAAGTATAATTTGGTCGATTGCAAATATAATAACCTAACAAGGCTGAGTTCAATCCCACAGGGAAAACGTGAATAGTTTCTTGCCTTGATGTAATACACGAGCAGTACAGGAAAGTAAATGAGGGGGTGTTATCAATTGAAAATATTGACCAATTCTTGAGTGCTATTGAGTTGAAATCAATATGAGATGAACGCTAGGTCTGTGTTCCCCCTAGCTTCTCAACTTCGTAAATTTCTAGTGGTCAACCTAATTATTCTGTTGTTCTGCATGCAAAGCCTACAAGATAGGTATTATCCACTTCTTAGAAGATAAATTTCACCCTTTTACTTGGTTATCGTCTCAGGGTGTCGCCTTGTTGCCCCTTGATAAAACCTCAGTTACACTTGTCAGGGTAGGATCAAGTGATAAGATAAGATACTTGGTAATCGTACCCCAAATCACTATCTTAAATCTTTTTTTTCCTAATCGCAAGCTTCTTGGTTATTGAATGGATACAAATACAGGCAATCTCAAGCGTCTATAGCTGCTATGAGTTTAATTATTGCGAAGAAAAATTAAGATATATGCAGAAACTTTAGAACAACTAAGTCTCAGACTTCCTCTACGTAACTAATTTTCCAGGGTTCCCATAACCCTAGCTGAGGAGATTAACCACTCATGTTTGTGCAAGATACTATGGTTATCAATGAAGAACACATAAAATCAGGTTCACAAGAATAAGATGAATACAATCCAAAGTCTTTAATTGAATAAAATCCTCAAATCTCAAGAACAATTGTAAAAGTAGGTAATAATGTGTAATTGCGCGTAAAAGAATGTCACAACGCATAACCTAATAAAATATAAACCCTAGGGTATTTATAGTATCTCAAAATAAAATAAAAATCCTATTAAAAATGGGAAAGGTAAAGTTTAGTTAGCAGTCGTTATGACTCGGTCTTCACTCGTATCCTCAGCTTACGAGTCGTACCCTGACTTGTCATATCCATTCCAATGTCTAATCTTCCCAAGTCTTCAACTCGCTGTTCAGCATGCGACTTCTGCTTACGAGTCGTACCTTAGTGTATGACTCATGTCCTTCATCCGTATCCAGCTAGGACTTTAGTCTTTTCAGGTCTTGAACACTGGTTTGTATACGACATCCCTATACGAGTCATACTCAGACTTTCGACTCATATAGATTTGACACTTCAACTCTTGGATAGTAGCTCAGGTTCTGTTATGTTCATGACTTCCGCATACTACTCGTACCCTAGCTTATGACTGGGGTACTTGAGTTGTATCTTCCTCATACTCGGCTCCTCAGTTTGGATTTTGGTTCTGTTATTCATACAATTCAATATACGAGTCGTATCAATTGGTTACGACTCAGAGACTGACTCGTATACAGATCAAAGATTGTCTTTTTCAGGTCTTTTTCTTCTCTTTTTGTTCAAATACTGTTGTAGACTTATTTTACCTGCCATTCACACCAAAGTGTATCATATCCAACAAAATACCCTAAGTTCACGCATAAATTCATGGTTTCAAGCCTCAAAAGTGTCATATTTCAACACTACATCAACTCCCTCAACTTAAACTTTTGTATGTCCTGAAGCAATCAAAACCAAATTACTAATTTCTAGCACAGAGCCGATGCTTAAACAGGAAGATCTCAAGAAAACCCATGGCAGTGATTTTGAATTAAAGTTCAATCTTGTTGTTCCCCTCTTAATTTTTCAAATTTTCAACTCAAACTTGCGTATAGCAATTTAGCACATGTAGAAACACGAAGGAATCCAATGATGGCATTACATTAGCAATAGACACTTAGGAATAGACATACTTTACATTTATCAAATAATCTAGAAACCTAGCAATATAACCCATGTACACTCACAGTCATAGAAATCCCATTCACTCTTCATGGATAGACTACTCTATTATGGGATATAACAAACGACTCTCTCACTCACAATGAAGTATCACCAATGTGCACAAAATATCATAGGCTTTCCCTTATGCTCTTTTCCTAAGTTTTTAGACAGTCACAGTAGGATAACTATAGGAATTTATTTGTCTTATAATATAGGCTTGGGGATGGTATGATACGTATGGATATCTAAAGTGACTAAGCCTCCTAGACACTATGCTCTTCTCGGGGTCCACTACTTTTGACTTTTTTTATTTAGACCCTTATGTCTCCCTTCTTCTTAGAAACTCTATCCTCCTTCTTCTTTCTCCTCTTTCTTCTTCGGTCTCCTCAACCTGCACATCTATTGGGATGACCTAAATATTTGTCACCTCGATAGTGGGAATCACAGTCTCTACAATAGGCTCCAAAATCACCAACCCGGCGGATAGTTCGACGACCATCTTCTTAATCTCAGTAATCTCAGATCAAACATCAGCAATATTGGACGTCCACCCACTACCCAACTGTCGAGTAATCCTTGACTCAAAAGTATCTAGGCGCTCTTGTACTTGCCTATCTTTTGTCTTAAGTTGTCGATCTATCCAACTTCTTACTCCGCCCTCCATATGACCTACCTTCGTAGTGAGAGTAGCCAACTGAGTCATGACTTAAGTCCAAGCATCCTGAAAGATCAACATCACCCCAGGAGGCATACCCCGTGTCCTAGGAGGCACAAAATAAACTAGCGGTGGGGCACTGAAAGTACCCGTTGCATCTTCAGTTTGTGCACCTGTCTCAGTAGTCTCAACTGGAGCAGGGGCATCTGTCCGGTCATCTTACGGGAACAATCCCTCTATAGCATCTACAACCTATTGCATAGGTCGGTCCCGAGGGTTGGATATATTTCGAATCAAGACAATATCAAAAGGTTGTCGGGCCTCGATCATCTCATCAACTCTTAGTAATTCTACTACTCCCACAACTAAGAAAATCTGCGTGATCATATAGGGGTAGGATAGCAGTGCCTTTTGGCCCTCGACTTTCCTATCTCTCATCTCTAGGGCTAGGAACTCACCAGCATCAAATGTATACCCAGCTATGAAACCTGCTGTCATAGCTTCCCAATCGGGATCAGCACATCATCACCTTTCATGGGAGATAGCCGGTGACGAGTTAGTGTCCACCATGCCTTACCCTCAAAGTTGAGAGATGCTTCTTTATCTACTGAGAATCGCCAATACCTATGGCAACCCAAATAGAATGATCACCATGTGTAGCTATCCTCTCATCTATCCATCTAAATATCGCCATTTTATCATTTGTACCTAATATCCAATTCGTGATCTTTTTTATCTCAGCCATTCTATAGTCCATCTCTTCGGTGTTGGACAGGGTCTGATATTTCGGCCCATATAGAAATCTCCCAATAGTCGGGAGAGAAATATCAACACACACACCTCGGATTATGAGGGAGGCAGTAGGGTCACCTCCCTTCCTCAACATACCCTGTGGATACTACCTCATCAGCTCTCCCTTCTATGCGACGTAGAACTCACAAAAGAGGACCTCATTGTATCTACTTGGTGCTCTCATCATCCATCTAAAATTCGTATTACCTGAAGCGCTCCTCAAATACGGGTAATTCAACCATCCTGGTAGTAGTCATTATCCTCTCCAGGTACAGTACTCTCTTTATCTTACCACCCAGAAGATGAGACAGTCCCATGTTAAATGTCTCCTGCATACTGGGGGTACCCTCATAGTTCAATGATGGGAACCGAAGCAGTGGTCAATATGAGTGGAGAGGGGGGGAGAGGTTCTGTCTGTCTATAAGGGTCGCATCTACCTCAGGACCCTGATCTTCATCTACACTCTTCTCAGCTAAACTAGACTCATCCTCATCATCATTAACTGACACTGGTATGTATGGAGGAGAGACAATTCCATTCTTTCTTCTCGACCCCCTTTGTGGTGGTGATTCAGATTCTTGTGGCACTGCTTTCTTCTCCTTAGACTTAGCAGGTGACTTTCCTTTGTTCGCAGCTTTTTGGGATGTAGTTCCATCATACTCATCTCCACTACTCTTCGATATTATTTCAAACTCAGAGAAATTGGTTCCTCACTCTCAACCGGTGCTTGTTTGTTCCCCTTCTAAACAACTGTTTTGCTCAAAGAAGTGTTCCTTGGAGGCATTTTCCTACAAGTACAAGAATATTAGTAACTAAGAAAGAAAATAAAAAAAAATAAAAAGTAAAAATTAAAGTTCAATATGCTTGGTTTCAATTGGGTACGAATGGCAGGTACTGGTCATACCCATTGGGTACGAATCGTATGCCTGAGTCGTATCCTAGACAATGCATGACCTTTGTTCATTGGCCAACTTATGAATCCTCCTTACCATTCATACCGACTGTGTACAACTCGTGACCAATAATCGTAAGCTGGTTAAAAACTTTTATTCTATTATCATTCTTCCCAGGTGGGTACGATAAGTGTGTACGGGTTGTATGGTCTGGATACGACTCATATTATTGAGTCGTATCCATTCCAAAACCTTGAATATGTTAGATTTCCATGTTGTCACTGGGTACGAGTCCCATTACGACTCCTAAATCGGTGGGTACTAGTCATAAGAAGCCTTGTATCCATTACAACACAGAAGTCCAACTTCAAAGTTTGACTTCAGTGAAATTCCCAAATTAACCACTACTATATTTCTAGCTATATCAAACATTTTAACATACATAGACATAAAAATCCATTCCTACACCCTAGTTCTACTCCCATTTTCAATTTTTAACATAAATATTACAAATATTATACCAACAATCCATGAAATGTAGAAATTCTACTTAAACTAGGTTAAGAATATCATGTCTACTTCATTTGAACTTGCATAGCAAGGAGAATGATATTGGGAACTTACATGATGAGTTGAAGAAATGAGTTTCTATTTTTCGATCTTAGTACTCCTCAATTTTGAGTTTAAATCACAAAATAGGAACAAATTGAGTTAGTTGGTAAGTTAATTGAGTTGAAAACAAGTTGATTTTTCTATTTTCAGTTCAAAATTTGTGTGAAAAATACGCCGGGTACACTTTAAAGGTCTCAGGTACTCGATTATGTTTTCTTTTCCCTTTCTAATCAAAGGGCTGGGCCGGGTCAAACTCGAGATCTGCCCTAGTAAGCCGGGGTTTGAGTAGTCTACATGACTCGTACTGTAATACCCCGGGAGTACACCCTAGATGCCACACGGTGCTTACGATCACAAGTGACCACAAGCTAACCTATGAGCTGATACCTGCTGTGAGCACTGAATAATAATAACCAAATACATATGCGGAATATCTGAATACGTCATAAGGTTTTAAGTACTAAAAACATTTATGAATCATAAATTCGGAAAACAACTGTCTAAAACTGATAAAATAATGATAAACTAACTGACAATCTAAAGTTTCTGAAAGCCTCTAACACTGTCTGAATAAGAGTTGATGGGACAGTCCCCAACTAAATCCAACTAACTACTGAACTGAAATCATGAAAAATAAACATAGTCTGTCCTCAAAATTTAAGGACTAGCCACGACTGCTTCTACTGATGTGCTGGGATATCTAAGTGCGGTCAAGAACCTGAGCGCCCGAACCTATGATATGAGACATCATAGCACAAAAAATGAGTATGCGGTCAGTACTTTGAATGTACTGGTATGCTAAATGAGGTAGGCTAATATGCATGGTTTTATGTACATGAGTAATAACTGACTAAATGAATAGCATGACTTACTGAATAGAATGCATTAAATCTGTAAATACTGAGAATGTATGACAAAGCATAAAATATGTTTTGAATATAATCTGTAAACTGAAATACTGAATACTGATAAATGAATAACAGATATTTGTATGCTATGGTCAAGCAAAACCAAAACTGAATTACTGAGTTGATCACTGGTTTGAAACTTTGGGAGCTATTATTAAACCGACATACCTCAATGAGCAATTTGGGGTCCAACCTATAACCCCAGTTGGAAGAGTGTCAGTACCATGCCATGGGTACTAACACCGGCTGTGTGGATCCACTAATGTACTGCCCCGAAGGACTAAGGGTGTCAAGCCTAAGCTATCGGTTGACCCCTGTGATGTAGTCAAGCCTGAACTGATGGGTGACTCCTCAAACCCTATGTTGGATACGTAGTTCTAGAGTACATGGACTGCTAATAATGACTCTGTCTATCTGATGGGGAATCCTCCATCCCCGCACTCACTCGGTGCTAAATCCTACTCCCAACTGTACTGACTCAGAATACTGAATTGTTCTAAGTTTAATTAATCATGCTAACTGACTGAACTGATACTACTCATAACAAGTATGGAACTATTCTAAAGATACTGAGGCTAAGTAAACAACTAAGTTTTTGGGTATTCACAACCCCCAGGACTCGATAGCAATAATAACAAAATAGTATTAAAACTTCGAGGACATAACATGAAAGCATTTATTCAAAATCCATTCTTGTAGGCATTTCATCAAACACTTGATATGCATAGTGTAAGCTAAGCATGAGAATAGTTTAAAGCTTGTAGTAATAGCATTATTTCAACATCAACATCACTAATTATGGTTTAAATCAGTAAATAACATTATTCAAATGTATGGGGTTTAATAACAACAATAATTTCATGTAAACATGGTATAGAATCAAGATTCATGAGAATTCATGGTTAAAAATCATAATAACTTGTAAAAGATCATAACTTTGAATTTCAAAATTAGATTTGTACGCTCCATGGATGAACACTTAACATACCTTGATTGAAGAATTCTTGAAAGTTCTTAAATTGGAAACCTTGAATTTGAATTATCTTAGAAAAAGAATGGTGAATTCTGGAGTTTCTTGGAGTTGAATGTTGAAGCCTAGGGTTTTCTTGGAGAGTAAATTGATGAAAAATCAATATAATATGCTTAGGATAGGTTAAATCCTTTGTTTACACGATTTGGGGTCTACGGGAAAAGACCAAACTAACTTTGGGAATTAATACTCAGAACTGGACTGAAAATCCTAATTTTGACCTTTGGTGTGATGCGGTGCTTATTGCGTTGCGCCACTAGAAAAGGACGATCCCCATTTTTCCTAACGGAGCAACGCGGTGCTATCGCGTTGCACCACTGGAAATGAACAATCCTGATTTGGAACCTTGGTGCAACGCGGTGCTATCGCGGTGTACCACTGAATATGAATTTGAACCTTGGTGCCATGTGGTGCCAATCGCGATGAGACACTGAAAATGGACGAACGTGATTTTGGTCATCACTGCGACGCAGCCTAATCGCAATGAGCTACTGCCTTTCATTAAAAGTGCCATAACTTCTCACCCGAGTATCGAATTTGGGAGAAATTGGTGTCGTTGGAAAGATAATTCAATTTCCTATGATTTCGTGGGTATTGAACTGGAAAATTCTCACTAGAATAAAAGTTAAGCTCATTTGAAGTTGACTATTGCAACATCTTTCTCAAAAATTCAATCAGTAAGGAATAATTTGATTCGTCTAATAGCTGAGAGTTATTTGAGGCCTTAATATACATTAAACTCACTCAAAACTACCAAAGAACTATAATGTACCTTGAAGGATCTTGAAACATGGTCCTAACATTGGTTTTGATTTTTGGGGTATTATAATATCTCCCCCTTGGGAACATTCATCCTCGAATAAGATTGGTTAAGCTCAAAGCACCGAGGACTTGAGATTACATGCTGAATATACTTGAAGAAACCGGGATTACATGACTGAGTCTGAAACATAAAACATGACTGAACTGGTTCTATGAATGCATGAATGACATGAGAATGATAAGCAGCTGAAACTGAGTAGGGAAAGGAGAAATTCAAAGAAGATTGCTACCTTAAGCTGAATCTGAGTTTGCAGAGAAAAGATGAGGGTACTTAGTCCACATATCTACTTCTGCTTCCTAAGTTTCTCCCTCAACGGACTGATTCCGTCAAAGAACCTTGACTAAGGGAACTTCTTTTTTCATAAGTCTACGAGTTTGTCGATCAAGGATCTCGACTGGAATTTCATCGTAAGAAAGGTTGTTTTGAACATCTACGCTTTCTAAGGGAACAACTACATCTGGGTCAGCAATACACTTCTTTAACAAAGAGATATGAAATACTGGATGCACTAATACTAAGTTTGCAGGCAACTCAAATTCATAAGACACCTTTCCGAGATGGCTCAAACTGTATAAGGGCCAACATATCGGGGACTAAGCTTCCCCTTCTTACCAAACCTCTTTACCCCCTTCATGGGAGAGATTTTTAGATATACAAAATCACTAATCTCAAGATCCTTTCTCCTCACGCCTGCATAAGATTTTTGTCGACTTTGGGCTGCCTTAAGCCTTTCTCAAATTAACTGAACTTTCTCCAAAGCATCAAAAACTAAATCAGACCCTATCAAAGTGGTTTCACCAATTTCAAACCAACCAATCAGAGATCTATATCTCCTTCCATATAGAACCTCAAGTAGATCCATCTAAATACTGGAATGATAGCTGCTATAATACAAAAATTCAATCAAAGGCAAGTGGTCATCCCAACTGCCCTTAAAGTCAACCACACACGCTCTCAATATATCCTCAAGGGTCTGAATGGTCCTCTCTGCTTGACCATCTATATGAGGGTGAAAGGTTGTACTGAGGTGAACTTGGGTACCAAGACCCTTCTAGAAAGCTTTCCAAAAGTAAGAGGTAAACTGAGTACCTCTATCTGAAATGATAGACAATGGAACACTGTGCAACCTAACCAACTCTCTAATATAGTGCTTGGCATAGTCCTTGGCTGAATAAGGAGTATGGACCGGTATGAAATGGGATGATTTGGTCATCCTATCCATAATGATCCAAATAGAATCATGTTGCTGATGAGTACGAGGCAAACCTACCACAAAATCCATGTTCACTACTTCCCATTTGCAAGTAGGAATACTGAACTCCTGCATAGACCCAATAGGCTTCTGATGTTCAATCTTAACCTGCTGACAAGTGGAGCAGTTAGCTACAAACTCTGAAATATCCCTCTCCATCCCACTCCACCAAAAGATTTCCTGTAGATTACGATACATCTTCGTGGCCCTTGGATGAAGCGAGTAATTTGCACCATATGCTTCTGCAAGAATTCGTTGTCTCAACTCATCAACACACAACACATACAGTCTAACCTGGCAACGCAACACACCATCTCTCCTTGGGAGCAAACTTCTACTTTCTGATCTCTGATTGTCTCCTTCAACTTCACCAGACTAGGATCTCTATCCTGCTTTTCTTTCATGTCCGCAATCAAAGAAGATTCCAAACTATTCTGAACCCAAAAGCTACCCTCAGCTGAATTAACTAAATGAACACCTAACTTGGTTGGATGATGAATCCTTGAACTAACTTCTTCTTGTCATATTCAACATGAGCAACGCTACGCATAGACAATCTACTTAGGGCATCTGCCACTACATTGGCCTTGCCCAGATGATACAAAACACTCATATTATAATCTTTCAACTATTCTAACCACCTTCTCTGGCAGAGGTTCAAATCCTTCTGCGAAAACACATACTGCAAGCTTTTGTGATCTGTAAACACATCAACATAAACCTCATACAAATATTATCTCCAAATCTTTAAGGTAAACACAATAGCTGCTAACTCAAGATCATAGGTAGGGTAATTCTTTTCATGGGGCTTAAGGTGTCTAGAGAAATAGGCCCCAACCTTACCCTTCTACATCAAAACACACCCCAAACCAACTATGGAAACATCACAATACACAACAAACCCATCTAATCATCAGGTAGCATCAAAATTAGAGTTGTGGTGAGTCGAGTCTTCAACTTCTGAAAACTCTTCTCACAAGAATCTGACCACTGAAACTTAACTTTCTTATGAGTCATCTAGATATGGGGGATACAATAAACAAGAACCCTTCAACAAACCGTCGGCAATAGCCATCCAGACCCAAGAAACTCTTGATATCTGTCGGAGAGATGGGTCTAGGCCAATTTCTTACTGCTTTGGTCTTTTAAGGATCAACTCTATTTTCATCATCGGAAATAATATGGCCAAGAAAAGATACTGATCTTAGCCAAAATTCACACTTACTGAATTTAGCAAACAACTGATGGGCTCCATGAGTCTGCAATACTATTCTGAGGTGGTCTGCATGATCATTTTCATTACGGAAATAGACAAGAATGTCATCAATGAAGACTATGATGAACATGTCCAAGTAATGCTTGAACACTCAATTCATCAAGTCCATGAAGGCTGCTGGGGAATTTATGAAACCAAAGGACATGACTAGAAACTCAAAGTGACTATACTGAGTTCTGAAAGATGTTTTCGAAATGTCACATTATCTAACTTTGAGCTGATGATAGTCGGATCAGAGATCTATCTTAGAAAAATAAATGGCACCCTGAAGTTGGCTGAATAAGTCATCAATTTTGGGGAGTGGATATTTTTTCTTGATTGTGACTTTGTTCAACTGACGGTAGTCAATTCACATTCTAAGAGAATCGTCTTTCTTACGCACGAACAAAACAGGTGCGCCCCATAGGGAAAATCTCGTCCTGATAAAACCATTATCTAGGAGATCTTTCAATTTTTCTTTCAACTCTTTAAGTTCGGCTGGAGCCATTCTTTATGGTGGAATAGAGATAGGCTGGGTATCTGGAAGAAGGTCGATTCTGAAGTCAATTTTCCTTTCGGGAGGAACTCCGAGAAGATCTTCAGAGAACACATTTGGAAATTCCCTTACTACTGAAACTGACTCAAGATTTGGAGACTCAAAATTAGAGTCCTTGACTTGGACAAGATGATAAATACACCCCTTGGATATCATTTTCCTTGTTCCAAGGTATGAAACAAGATGACCCCTAAGCATTGTAGTACTACCCCTCCATTCAAGGAATGGTTCATTTGGAAACTAAAAATGAAATACTCTATTTCTACAACCAACTGAAGCATAGCATGATTGTTTCCAATCCATGTCGAGAATGACATTAAAATTCGTCATCTCTAACTCCACGAGATCAACTGAAGTAACTTTCTGAGACACTTTAACCGAGAAGTTCCTGTATACCCATCGGGCTATGATACACTTACCCACAGGGGTAGACACTAAGAAAGGCTCTACTAAGATTTTGGGACTGACTCTGAAGTTGACGGCTATATAAGGGGTTATAAAAGAAAGAGAAGCTTCAAGGTTTAGTAAAGCATAAACATGGAAATAAAAGACTTGTAACGTACCAGTTACCACATTAGGATAACTTTCTTGATCTTGTCAAGATTGAAAAGCATAGAGCCTGTTCTGATGCTGACCACTAGTAGCACTGAACGCGGTGCCCTACTGAGTTAGGTGCCCGACTAGAACTGATGACTGATGGGACTGGCCTTATTGGCGTAAATCCCTTCCTTTCTGAGCAACTACCTGACACTTCCGGATCCGATGGCCTGGCTTGCCACACCCAAAGCATACATCACTACCATCTCTACACTAACCTTGATGGTTTCTACCATATTTCTGGAAAAGAGGATTTGTATGACCACTGTTTACACTTCCTTGGGACTTAGATCTAGGTGCACTATCCCTATTATCATTTCTAATCCTTGTCACAGGGGCACTAGCTGAAGATGGGACAGGAGCTAAAGATTTCTAACGGAACTGAGGATGGTTACCACCTTCTGAATTTGGCTAAGTAAAATTAAAGCTACCTGTTCTAGCCCTCTTGTTCTCTCTCTTCTTCACTTTAAGCTTCTGCCCCTCAATCTGTTGAGCATAGACCATAAGCCTAGATATATCCATCTCTATAATTAACATCCAGTCCTACACTCCTTGACCACACTGTCAGATACCCCAGACACGAACTTTCTCATCCTAGACCTTCTATCAGCCGCCATATAAAGAGCATACCTAGCTAGCTGAGTAAACTTAAGGGAATACTCCTACACACTCATGTTGCCCTTCCTCAAGTTGATAAACTCTAACACTTTGGCTTTCCTCATCTCCAGTAGAAAGAATCTATCTAAGAAGGTTGTAGCAAACTCCTCCCACTCTATAGGCCCTGCTTCTGCACCTCTGTCTCTTTTCCACTGCTTAAACCAGGTATGGTCTACATCCTCCAACTGGTAAGCAACTAATTCAGCACTCTCACTAGAATTCAACCCCATAATATTTGTTACCTTCTGGACCATGTCTAAGAATTCCTGTGGATCCTCTTCAGATTTGGATCCTTAAAACAGAAAAAGATTCATTCGGGTAAAGTATTGAATCCTAGATGCGACAGTATTAGCCACTGGGTTGGATGGAATAGAGGTTGGCTAAAAATTCTGATCCGCTATAGAGTGAGCTAGAGTAATGAATGCAACTCTGAACTTTGCATGAGAAACATGCTCATTCAATGGATCTTTCTGAACGGGTGGAGGTGCTTGCTAGCTCATATTTCTTCTTCCGTTTGTCTTTCTGGGAGGCATGTTCTGTAAATGGAAAGGAGAATAGATTATACAGAGAGTTTAACATAAGCTCACGCTCAGTCGCATGACATGAATACTGAAATAAGGGAAACTTTTCTTAAAATACCTCGTAGCCTCTTGTCCATAAGTGTGTCCCACTTTATACCTATGAAAAGACTCTAGTTGACACGACTTTAAGACTTTCTAGGCCACTTTAAAACCTTAGGCTCTGATAAAAAGTTTGTAATGCCCTGGGAGTACACCCTAGATGCCACACGGTGCTTATGGTCACAAGTGACCACAAGCTAACCCATGAGCTGGTACCTGCTATGAGCACTGAATAATAATAACAAAAAACATATGTGGAATATCTGAATACGCCATAAGGTTTTAAGTACTAAAACATTTCTGAATCATAAATCCAGAAACAACCGTCAAAAAACAACTTTCTGAAACTTATAAGATAATGACAAACTGACTCCAACATTGTCTGAATAAGAGTTGATGGGACAGGCCCCAACTAACTCCAACTAATTACTGAACTGAAAGCATGAAAAATAAACATAGTCTATCCTCAAAATATGAGAACTTACCATGACTACTGCTCCTGATGTGCTGGGATATCTAAGTGCGATCGGGAACCTAAGCATCCAAACCTATGATATGAGACATCATAGCGTAAGAAATGAGTATGCGGTCAGTACTTTGAATGTACTAGTATGCTAAATGAGGTAGGTTGATATGCATGGTTTCATGTACAAGAGTAATAACTGACTGAATAAATAGTCTGATGTATTGAATAAAATGCATGAAATCTATAAATATTGAGCATGCATGACCAATCATAAAATATGTTCTGAATATAATTTGTAAATTGAAATACTAAATACTTATACATGAATAACTGATATCTGTATGTTATGGTCAATCAAAATTGAAAATGAATTACTGAGCTGATCACTGGACTAAGACTGTGGGAGCTATCATCTAACCGATATGCCCCAATAAGCAATTTGGGGTCTAACCTGTGACCCCAGTTGGAAGGGTGTCAGTACAATGTCACGGGTACTAACACTAGCTATGTGGATCCACTCATGTACTATCTCAAATGACTAAAGGTGTCAATCCTAAAATGATGGGTGACCCCGAGGATGTAGTCAAGCCTAAACTGACGGGTGACTCCTTAAATCCTACGCTGGCTATGTAGTTCTGGAGAATAAGGACTACTACTAAAGACTCTACCTATCTAATGGGGAAGCCGTCATCCCTGCACTTACTCGGTGCTAAATTCTACTCCCAACTGAACTGACTCAGAATAATGAACTGTTCTAAGTTTAACTAATCATGATAACTGTCTGAAATGATACTGCTCATAACAAGTCTGAAACTATTCTGAAGATACTGAGGCTAAGTAAATAACTAAGTTTTCGGGAATTCACAACCCCCAAGACTCGATAGCAATAATAGCAATATAGAACTAAAACTTTGGGGACATAATATGAAAGCATTTATTCAAAATTCATTCTTATAGGCATTTCATCAAACACTTGATATGCATAGTGTAAGCTTAGAATGGAAATAATTTAAATATTCTAGTAATAGCATGATTTCAACATCAACATCACTACTTATGGTTTAAATCAATAAATAACATTATTCAAACGTGTGGGGTTTAATAACAATAACAATTTCATGTAAACATTGAATAGAATCAAGATTTATGGGAATTCATGGTTAAAAATCATAATAACTTGTAAAAGATCATAACTTTGAATTTTAAAATTAAATTCTTCGGCTCCATGGGTGAAAGGGACCCATAGATAAACACTTAACATACCTTGATTAAAGAATTCTCGAAAGTTCTTGAATTGGAAGCCTTAAATTTGAATTATCTTGGAAAAAGAATGGTGAATTTTGGAGTTTATTGGAGTTGAATGTTGAAGCCTAGGGTTTTCTTGGAGAGTAAATTGATGAAAAATCAATATAATATGCTTAGGATAGGTTATGTCCTTTGTTGACACGATTTGGGATCTATGGGTAAAGACCAAACTAACCTTGGGAATTAAAACTCGGAACTGAACTGGAAATCCAGATTTTGACCTTCAGCGCGATATGGTGCTTATCGTGTTGTACCACTGCAAAAGGACGATCCTCATTTTTTCCAACGGCGTAATGCGGTGCTATTTCATTGCGCCACTGGAAATGGTCAATCCTGATTTAGCACCTTGGCACGACGCGGCACTATCGCGGTTCCCCATCAAACGTGAATTTGACCCTTGGCACCATGCGGTACCAATTGCGATGACACATTGGAAAAGGACAAACGTGATTTTGGTCATCACCGCGACACGTCCTAATCGCGATGGGCTACTGCCTTTCATTAAAAGTGTCATAACTTCTCACCAGAGTATCGGATTTGGGCAAAATTGGTGTCGTTGGAAAGCTAATTCAATTTTCTATCTTTTGGTGGGTCTTAAACTGGAAAATTCTCAGTAGAATAAAGGATAATCTCATTTGAAGTTGACTATTGCATTATCCTTCTCGAAAACTCAATCGGTAAGGAATAGTTTGATTTGTCTAATAGATGGGAGTTATTTAAGGCCTTAATATACATCAAACTGACTCATAAACTACCAAAGAACTGTATGTAACTTGTAGGAGCTTGAAACATGGTCCTAACATTGGTTTGGATTATCGGGGTATTACACGTACCCAGGCTTACAGATAATTTTTTTGACTCGTATGGCCTTGGGATCTTACCTGGGTTTATGACTCTTGGTCACAAATCATACCCAAAGGATAAGACTGGTATTGGGAGTTGTATTCATTCTAAAAACTACTGTCTAATTTTGATTGTTCTCCCAGGCTAATAGAACTCCTACTCATGAGTCGTATCGTATAGATACGACTCGTAAAGAGTCTGTATGATACCTTTTAAATTTTTTTGGATATTGTCTGCATTCTTTAGCCCTTCACATTGAAAAAACACATTACCCTATAATTGCAATAAGTAAAAAAACATGGGTTGTCTCCCACACAACGCTTGATTTAATGTTGTAGCACGACGTGGCTAAGTTGGATACTTAGACTTCACCAACTATCCTCATGGGTTGCCTCCCATACAATGCTTGATTTAACATCACGGTATAATGTAATTTCCTTAATTACTCAAACTTCATCAAGGTCAATGTCAGCTAATTCTTTCACCTCTTCTATGTTTCCCATATAGTGCTTTACTCGTTGTATGTTTACCTTGAATGGGCTTAAACCATCCTTTTTCGGTTCTAAAGAACCATAGGGATAAAATCTTGTCACAATGAATGGACCATTCCACCTAGACTTTAGCTTACCAGGAAATAAATGAAGTCTGAAATTGTAAAGTAGCACTTGACCACTTTTTTCAAATACCCTTTTCTCAATCTTTCGGTCATGATGCAACTTCATCTTCTCCTTGTGAAGTGATGAACTTTCATACGACTGAAGTTGGAATTTATCCAACTCATTGATTTTATTCAACCTTGACTTAGCTGTATCATTCCATTCTAAATTCAGCCCCTTCAACACCCATAACGCCTTATGCTTAAGCTCAATTGGTAAATGGCAAGCTTTGCTATTCATAAGCTAATAAAATGAAGCACTTATAGGGGTTTTGTAAGTAGTATGATGAGCTATAATGCATCATCTAATTTTCTTGCCCAATCAGTCCTATTGGCATTTATAGTCTTCTCTAATATGGACTTAATTTCTCTATTGGACACTTCAAGTTGTCCACTAGTCTGTGGATGATAAGGTGTTGCCACCTTATGATTCACTCCATATTTGTCAAGTAGACTTTTGAATATATAATTGCAAAAATGTGACCCTCCATCACTTATAATAGCATGTGGCATACCGAATCGAGAGAAAATGTTCTTCATAAAAAATATGGTGACACTCTTTGCTTCATTATTAGGAAGTGCATTTGCCTCCACCCACTTTGAAACATAGTCAACAACTACAAATATGTACTTCATGCCACACAAACTCACAAAATTTCCCATGAAATCTATGCCCCATACATCAAACACTTCCAATTCTAAGATAGTGGTCTTAGGTAATTCATGTATTCTAGAAATATTACCTTGTTGTTGACACTGATCACAGTGGCAGTATAGTCATGCGCATCTTTGTATATGCTTGCCTAATAGTAGCAGCATTATAGGATCTTATGAGTGGTGCGAGTCCCTCTATGATGAACCCCAATTAGAGATAAATGACAAGCTTCAAGTATGATCATCATCTCTACTTCAAGTATGCACCTATGAATGATTCCATCTACACAAATTTTAAAAAGATAAGGTTCATCCCAGAAAAATTTTCTTACCTCGTGCATGAACTTCTTCCTTTGTTGATATGAAAGATCTTCTGGGACTAGATCACTTGCTAAGTAATTTACATAATCCATGAACCATGGAATTAAATCTTGGGAAGCTGCCAATATCTGTTTGTCTGGAAAACTATCATCAATCTCCAATCCCTTAGCAACCTTCTGCATAGCTTCCTCATCTAGTCTAGACAAGTGATCTGCAACTTGATTTTCTATGCCTTTTCTATTTTTCACCTCTAAATCAAATTCTTGCAATGACAGCACCCAATGAATAAACCTCGACTTTGCATCCTTCTTAACCATTAAGTACCGTAATGCCACATGGTATGTGTGAATAATCACCTTTGTCCCAATAAAGTAAGATCTAAACTTTTCAAAGGTAAGAACTACTGCCAATAACTCTTACTCCATCACGGTATAGTTCTTTTGAGAAGGGTTTAGTGGCTTACTATCATAGAAGATGGGATTAAGGATCTTTTCTTTTCTTTGTCCTGGTACAACCCCTAAGGCCAATCCACTAGAATCACACATAATTTTAAAAGGTAAAACCCAATCAGGAGACATAATAATTGGAGTAGAAACCAACTTCTCTTTTAGTCTTTCAAAAGTCTTCTTACATGCATCATCAAAATCAAATTTTAGCTCCTTCTTGTGAAGCTTGCAAAGTGGACTAGCAATCTTTGAGAAGTCCTTGATAAAATGCCTATAAAAACATGCATGCTCTAGAAAACTCTAAATTCCCTTTACATAAATTAGATAAGATAATTTTTTAATTACCTCAATCTTCGCTTGATCAACCTCTATGCCTCTCTTCAAAATTTTGTGCCCAAGCACAATTCCTTCTTTGACCATGAAATGGCACTTTTCCCAATTAAGTACCAAGTTGCACTCCTCACACCATTTTAGAGCCTTTTCCAAGTGAATAAGGCAGTCATCAAAATAATCACCAACAACTGAAAAATCATACATAACAACTTCAATAGTGTCTTCGACCATATAAGATAAAATAGACATCATTAATTTCTGAAATATGGTTGGAGCATTGCATAACCCAAATGACATTCATTTGAATGCAAAGGTCCCATAAGGACATGTAAAGGTAGTCTTCTCTTGGTCCTCAGGTGCAATAGTGATCTAATTATATCCTGAGTATCCGTCAAGAAAATAATACCATCATCTGCCTGCTAATCGGTCCAGCATCTAATCCATGAACAACATAGGAAAATGGTCCTTCTGAGTCCATGCATTCAACTTTCTATATTCCATGCACACTCTTTATCCAGTGGCTGATCTCATTAGCACTTGCTTATTCTTCTCATTAGGCATGATAATTATTCTACCCTTTTTTGCTACTCATTGAACTAGACTAACCCATTTGCTATCAGCAATGAAAAATACTACACCAGCATCCAATCACTTGATGATCTCCTTCTTAACCACCTCCCGTATAGAAGTATTGAGTCGATGCTGATGTTCAAAAGATGGAACACAATCTGACTCAAGCTGAAATTTGTGAGTATACAAACCAGGCATTCACCCACAATATGAGCAATGGACCATCCACAGGACATCTTGAAAATTTGCAACAATGAAAGTAATGCTTCTGCCTCTGACTGGCTTAGATCAGCTGCAATAATAAATCAAAAAAGTATTGTTGGCCCCCCAAAATGCATATTTCAAGTGAGATGGGGGGGGGTCTTTAATTCTAACACCGGTGGTTCCTCAATAGATGGGCGACCAGGTGGAGTAGTTTAATTTTTTAAATATAGATCAAGCTTCTTTGGTGCATCATTATAACCATCACCATGAAATTCACCTACTAACTCCTCATACTCCTCGATACCTTCAGAGTCGAAATTCATAATCACATCTATAAGAGCTTCAACACCCAACCTCTCTTCAACAAGAATAATTGTATCAGAACTATCATCCCATAGAGTAACTGCATCAATATCATGGAATGAATCTGTCTCCTCATCATCTACATTAATGACAGACACCACTCTCAATTCATCAGGATGCTTCATGTATTTTCATACGATGAATGTCATTTATTCATCATTAAGTCACATCATCAGATGTACTTTCTCCAGATTAATCAGCGTCCTATGCCAAAAATGGTATTTCCAATATAATGGAGACTTGAATGTCCACTTCACAATCTAATATAACAAAATCAGTAGGAAATATAAAATAAGACACTTTTACAAAAACATCGTATAGGATACCAACAGGCTTCTTTAATGTCCTGTCCACCATTACTAGTCTCATGGTAGTAGGTTTGGGAGCTCCCAACCCCAACTATTTGAATATAGGAAAGAGAATGAGGTTGATGCTATCCCCCAAATCACATAATTCTCGAGTAAAGTTGAAAGACCCAATAGTGCAAGGTATTTTAAAATCGTCAAGGGTCCTTCTTCTTATCTACCAAAGATCTAGTGACTACAACACTGCAATGATAAATATTTTCAATAGGTTTATAACTGACTGACATTTTCTTGGTGATCAAATCCTTCATGAATTTTGCATATCCTAGCATCTGCTCCAATTCCTTTGTAAGCGGTATGTTGATAATTAACTCTTTTAACATAGACAAAAAAATTTGATACTTACCTTCTTCTTATTTCTTTCTCAATCTTTGCGAATAGGGGGAAGTGATCTTGGAATGGGTTTTAGCATAGGCTCTGTAGCCTTTTCTTTTCTTTATTTGGCTTGTTATTGATCCTAACATCAACCGGCTCATCCTCACTCCTCTGCTCATCAGCTATAGATATAGTTGGATCTTTAGTAATCTTACCACTCCAAGTGGTAATGGGATAGCATTGACTATCATTTTTGGGAATTACCACTGTATTTCTTGGAAGAGTGTCAAGTTGTCTTTGATTCACTGTGGCCTACATCTGACAAAACTGTTGTTCCAACTACTTGATTGCCGTCGCATGTGACTCAACTTTTTAGTTCAATCCTTGCAGATCATCTTTGATATCCTTCAAGAAATTTTCTTAATTTTCTTGCCCTTTGACCAGCTTGGCCAAAAGTTTCTCCATTCTGGACTCTGTATCTCAATTACCTGGTGGAATATATTTGTCACTCTTCTCGTTATAGTCCTCACTCTTCTCGTTATAGTCCTCCTTATGCCACCAATCACCATTTCTAACTCTACTTCTATCTCTGTATGTATCATTATAATAGTTCTGACCTTGATTCCCTTGCCCCTGGGCTTGGAAATCCATCAATCTATGATCAAGGTACTTTGCCTCTTCCTTAGATTCGATCTTGAATGGTTTGGAGGTAGACCTCTATGTCACTAGTTCATTTACCTTCTTAACATTCATTGATGCAAATTGTTTCGTAAGCAACCCAATATTTGTATGAAGTTGTGCAACCTCTTGTGCTACCATGTTATTTTCTACTCCATACGTATTTGTTGCTCCAATAGAAAATGTACCACCACCATGTTCCAAATCTAGAGTATGCCATCCTCTGTTGGTAATCATAATGTCATCTAGCATTTCTTGTGCAGCTTTCCAGCGAAGACGCATAAATGCTCCTTCTGAAATAGTATCTATTATAGCTCTTAAGATATCATTCAATGATCGATAGAAGATCTCAGACAAGTTAGATCCTCTGATTTTGTGATTCGGTACCATGCTAAGCTTCTTCTAGAATAAAATCCATGCCTCATACATAGAATCTATAGGTAGCTGTCTGAAATTGTAAACTTCATCCTTCAATTGTAACATCTGTGTAGGAGAGAAGAATCCACTTAGAAATTGAGTCTTCAACTCGTGACAAGTAGTGATAAGTCCTCCTGGAAGTTCCCCCAACCATAAATATGCTTCTCCAGTCAAAGAAAATGAGAACAACCTCAATCTTAATGCTTCTTGATTAACCCATAGAATATTGTAATTTATATAGATCCCGAAAAAATTTGTAAGGCGCATGTTTGCGTCATCTTTTGAAGCCCCTGAAACACACCCTTCAGATTCGGCAATTGGATCATAACACTAGTGATATCAAACTTTACATTAGGGGCTAAAGGAGGGGGGAAATGGCTCCAGACTTCATAGGTTCAACATAACCCAGATTTTCATCATCTTCCTCATATGGGTCTAAATGTTGATATGCTGGAAGAAATGGAGCCCTGTCTATCTGAACTCGATGATCAACAACTAGTCTTGGCCATACCAGTCCTCTTTGCTGAGCTACTTCCACCTCTGCAGCAAGTCTAGCTTCTTCTGCTTCTCTACATTCTTACTTTACTAGTTGTTGTATCTGTAAACCTATAATATTCTACGGATCAAATGAAGCACGTGGGAGGTCCGTATTTGGGTCCATAGGTAGGGGTCTTTAACCCCATCATGAACTTGTCCTGACATCCTTCTAGGTGTTTGATGGATTCTTTCGGGCTTTGGATCAAATGGGAGTAAGGGATTGCCTCTACTCCTCGTACTTGGCATACACGGACGCATGCCAAAGAAAAAACAAAAAATTAAAAACCTGCGAACTTCACCAATTCAATTAACTACTCAACCATCTTCCCCAGCAACGATGCCAAAATTTGATGTCGCTCAAACTACACCTCAACTAAAAGTATAATACGACCGATTGCAAATATAATAACCCAACAACGTTGGGGTCAATCCAACAGGGAAAACATCAATAGTTGCTTGCCTTGATGTAATCCACGAGCAGTACAGGAAAGTAAATGGGGGATTTTTGTTATCAATTGTAATTAGAAACCAATTCTTGAGTTGAAATCAATATGAGATGAATGCTAGGTCTGTGTTACCCCAGGCTTCTAAACTTTATAAACTTATCATGGTCAACCCAAGTATTTTGTTGTTCTGTATGTAAAGCCTACAAAATAGGTATTATCCACTGCTTAGCAGATAAATTTCACCCTTTGACTTGGTTATCGTCTTAGGGTGTCGCCATGTTGTCCCTTGATAAGACCTCAGTTACACTTGTCGGGGTAGGATCAAGTGATAAGATGAGATACTTGGTTATCGTACCCTAAATCACTATCTTAAATCATATTTTTCCTAATCGCAAGCTTCTTGGTTATCAAAATGGATACGAATACAGACAATCTCAAGCGTCTGCAGCTGCTATGAGTTTAATTATTGCGAAGAAGAATTAAGATACATGCAAAAACTTTAGAACAATTGGGTCTCTGATAACGCTCAATCTACAGCTCTCAAAGGAGTGTAAAGCGGTCGTTAGCAAATATAGAACCCAACCTGGGTTGGGTATCGATCCCACAGGGAATATCTTGGGCAACAAGTAAGCAACGATTACTAGACTTTTAGTGCAAGTCTCGTAAGAAAGGGGGTTTGTAATGTGTAACCAAATTAGTAGAGAAAAACAGCAATAGCAAAGTAAAAAGAAAGAATATTTAGTAGGTTGTGAAACAATGAGAATTGAGGAGTTGGGGTTATGTCCACCTTCTGAGTTATACGTCTCTATTGACTATGAGTGTGTTGAATTCAGACATGCATGTGCTTATAGAGAATTGTATTCGATGGTAAATCCAGGCGTCTTTCGACCTATTCGAGGATTATTTCACTTTAACTCTTTCGAGCTTAAAGCGTGTCTAACGATACGAATTCTCCAAGAGGTTAATCCAGTTACGACACTAACTTTTTAATAGGGGATGGGATCCTACTACCTTGACATTATCTCTTTTCCAGACAGATAACCTTTCTTTCGAACAAGTTAAATGTTATACTGGCGTATTGTTGCGTTTGCAGCTGCAAAGAATTTAGATTAAGATGAAGAGAATAATGATATAAGCAACATACGTGTCACGAACTCACACTCTCACAGCAATAGATAGTATCTCATTCGTCTTCCATAACCCCTACAGAGAAGTTTAGTTACCCATGAGTGTGAAGGAAATCACAATTGACATTGTTGTTTTCCCACAATTATGATTTCACATTGATAATGGTGTGGTAGGCGTTTAGGAGTGAATTCCTTAGCAAGGTAACGTTTCTCTTGTTGTGGAATTTAAGAATAGATGAGTAGAAGAAGAAAAATAGAATTAATTCGGAATTGAAAAGTAGAATTTTGATGTTGAGAAGTAAGATAAGAAGTTATAAAATCTCTAGAAAGATAGGGTATTTATAATACCCATATCCTATTCCTACTAAGCTAATGAAATGCTTAACCAAATCCTACTAAGCTAATGAAATACTTAACCCAATTGTACTAGGTTAATGTATCATTATCCTAATCCTAATAAGTTACTGCTAGTCCCCAAAGTCTTCAGAAATATTGTTTTAGCCTGGGACAGAATTTCCATGCGCCATCTTTAGTCCTTGGCGTCCAAGTGTGGCTCTTCAACACCCCACACTTAAAGCTTTGTTCGTCCTCGAACAAAATATCATGTCCCTCTAAACATCAACTTAGGGTTTCACAGCAACAACACAAAATATTCATCACGACAAGCACTACAATTATCAATAAAGAGTAGTTTTTCGATCATTAGTAGAAACAGTTTAACCTCTAGCATAGACTCGTGATGGTGGTCAACTCATATTCAAAAGTTAAGGCACAAAGAATCATACACGAGTACCCAAAACTCATCAACCATGTGTGTCTCACAATATATTACCCATAATCACTCACAAGTATAGCATATTTTTCAAACATGGGTATCAAAATATCCTTGCTCTCGCTCTCACAAAGAATTCATATGAAGTAACTGATGACCATAGGCTTTCCCTTAGTGTAATGCTCCACTAAATGTCAGAGTGCTAAGCTTAGGATCAAATAGGTCTTTTGATGGTTGTAATGTAGGCTAAGGGACGGGTAGGACTATTTTGGCCCGAAATAGTGACTATGTTCCTAAGCGCTTTAATACATCACATTGTGTCATTAACACTTTTCTTTTTAACAACCTTTCTTTCATTTATTCTACCACCCTTTTTCTCCTCTTTTGTTTTTCGATTTTAAACATGACTAACTTTTCAGTTTTTTTTTCTTCCTTTTTCTTTTCATAACATACCTTTTATGATAGCACTTCTTTTTCATAGCAATTTCAAGCACCAATGCATTCTAAAGCATTGTACTCACCCAATTTCCTCTTATTTTGTCACATGACTTTTTCACTTTAAAGCACTTAGGAATTTGGATCAAATTATGGTCTTGAAAAAAATGGATTAGGCTTACATATGAGGTTGTCAAAGAAAATAGGCTAAAGGCTCAAAAGGGTTAACTAGGATAATGTCCATGGGTAGGTAAAAATGAAGGTAAGCAAATATAGGTTGCCAAAGAAATGCCTAAATCATCTCCTAAACTTACACTCCTTATTTTCGCTTTACATACATACCAGGCAAGTTCTAGCATCAGCCACAAGCACAAAATATACTATTAGCTCACACACACAAGGCACATGGTCGACTTTATTGAGAGTAGTATAGACTCTTGTCCCAACAGGTGAAGGAATTGAACCAAACAATATCACATAGTGAGTCACAATTAGAGCCTAAATGTCTCAATAGTCATGATTTTAGCACAAACTCTTGTCATAATCTCATGCTGCCTATTAGAATAATTTCATGCGAAGTTAAAAAAAAAATTTACTACTAAAAATGAAAAAAAAATGAAACAAAAACAAAGCAAACAAACATAGATACGCGTAGAGAAGTATAGCATGCAATACCACCACCCCACACTTATTCAGGACACTGTCCTCAGTGGAAAATAAATACGAAGAACCTGGTCAGTCGGACTCGTCCTCAATGTCGGGGGTCACACCCCCTTCGTCGGAGTCATCTTCATCAGAATTCTCCTCCATGTCAGAGTCTGGCATTTGTCGATCATCATCGGTCGGCACGTCGTCATCGAGAGATTCCTCAAAGTATGTACCTACTCCACACATCTCCCGTGCATGAATATTCATTGGATAGTCATGGTCCAGCTGTTGGAGCTCTGCAGCAGTGGGAACACGACCTCCACTCATCATTGTAAACCTCATCATGCCGTACATATGGCGGGAGAAAATCTCATCCCGAGCATGTCTCTCTGCCGTAGTAAGGTTGGTGCCATGTGTTGATTTAGCATCTTTGACCTTTGTGAGGTCAACCTTCTTCGGATTGTGTGGGAGTTTATGGTCAGCTGGTTCCTCTTTGATGTCTTCATTCCTCAAGATTGCAGTCAATAGATTTCCGAAGATGAAATGGGATCGCTTGTGTAGCCTAGCCTTCCGCATTGTAGATCGGATGATTACCCCAATGTTGATAGGGATATTCGTCATCATTGCGTATACCAAGCACACTCTATCTCTTGTTATTTTTTTGTATTGCGTCCCTGGAATGAGGCAACAGTTGATCATGCGCAACCATATCCTTGCTTTCTTATTCAAAGAAGCATATGGGAAAGTGTTGTGTCGACCAGTGTCCTTGTGTCTACTCCAGCGTGCCATGGATCTTGTTCCACAGAGTGTGTGTCGAATTGCTCTATAAGGAGGTTTGCTGTACAGCTCTTTGAATGGTGCTGGATCGACTGAAGGCAAGCCAAGAAAGGAGTTGAAAAAATCCGCATTGAGTTGTAACACTTGGCCCCGAATCTTGACTTCGCTGCCTGTGGTTTTTGGCGACCAGTTGGCATAAAATTCTCTTGTCAAATCAAGATTACATTCTCCCATGTCGCGGAAGATGAAATCCAGATTTAATGCCATGATCTTCGCCAACATGCGCGGCTCCTTCTTCGCTAGGCTTTCCTTGTTTATCACGTCGACATGAACATATTTTCTTTCCTTGTTGTTCCTATACCATTCCTTGGCTTCCTCCTCAAGAACCCATTTTATTCCAAACATTCGGCGTGGTAATTGCATTGAGGATGATTCTCCTTGCTCCTTGCGGCCTCTTTTCTTGCCCTTTTGGGAAGTGGTAGCCTTCTCCTTACCTTGTCTCGCTTTGGGTGCCATTGTACCTGAGATTTGAAATAGAGTTCACGTTAGCACAATCTCAATGGATACAGTCTATACATAAGCAGTAGGGGTATCACCCCACACTTAGTTTGTTGGTACGAATTAGTGAAGTGAAAGTGGTCGATTACTTAGACTTCATCGACATACATTGTAGGAGCTATATTCCAACAAGAAAATCAGAGATGTATCACTTCTTGCAACCTTTGCAATACTATCATGTTAGGTATATCAAGACTTCTACCTAGGGATTTCATCATGGTATAATCACAATCGCCTATGTCGGTGGACAACTATAAGTCTTATTCCGATGAACGGGACATTCTAACATGTAAGTATTCAAGTTACAAGAGTATGCAAAGTTCATGACTGTAGCAATTCCGGAAGTAGCATAACAATGCATCAAAATGAAATTCAAGTCGGAAATAAGTTAAGAGTATCCTAAAGTTCATGTTCACTCACTTGGTTTTGTATCAACAATTCAAACACATTAACATCACCAATATTTCTTCAAGATGTAGCAATTCATAATAGACATAGCAACGTAGAACTTACGAAAAAATAGATGAAGAACAAAAGAGTACTTACGTGATTGAAGCCTTTGGAGATGTTCTTGTGAAGTGGGAGAGCAAAAAGAAAAGTTTTGAGATGATTTGGAGAGTATGTGCGGCGCCTAGGTCAAGTTTTCAATGTGTTTATGTTTTAAGACTAAGTCTCCTTTATATAGGAAAAGAATGGGTCGGGTTTTGACCCATTTAAAATCGGTTTTGGAGACAAAAAGTGACCATAGGCGGCGCCTTTAGCTTTGCCTATGGTGACCATAGGCGGCGCCTAGTGCAATGCCTTTAGTGAGCATAGGCGGCGCCTAGTGCAATGCCTTTAGTGACCATAGGCGGCGCCTTTAGCATGGCATATGAGATTCAGAGACCAAATGCTATAGCATAGGCGGCGCCTATGCTATGGCATACTTGAGCATGGGCGGCGCCTATGTTATAGCACACAAGATTCCGAGACCTTGGGCTATAGTATAGGCCATGCCTTGTTCGTGGCCTAGTTTTACCTAGGCCTAGCCTTGCTCGATGCCTATTTTGTCATGAGTAATGCTCAATCCATAGCCTTATGCATCTTAATTCCTAACTTATCACCTTTACCATGAAATACGTCCAAATCGAACTTTGAAACCAATCACCTTGTTTTACACCTCTTGCACCTACATTTGCTCACAAACACTAAAAACGATTAGAACGATGGGTTGCCTCCCATCAAGCGCCTTAGTTTTGGTCGTGGCACGACTCTTATTTTTGGATTTTTATTTATCAAAAGCAAAACACATACTAGAACGAAATGAAAAATGAAAAACGATAAACGATGGGTTGCCTCCCATCTAGCGCTTGATTTATTGTCGCGGCACGACATAGTTACCTCGAGTACTTAGACTTCGTCGAGATAAGTGATGGCCATGAAGTTTGTCGAATCAAGAGGACCGATATAAGGTTTCACACGTTGGCCATTCACTTTAAAGATAACACCATTATTGTCTTCCAATTCAACTACTCCAGACGAGTAGACTTGGATAACTTTGTATGGACCACACCACTTGGATTTTATCTTACCTGGGAAGAGCTTCAATCTGGATTTGAAGAGAAGTACCATATCATCCTTTTGAAAGTTTCGACGAACAATCCGCTGATCATGATACTTTTTCATCCGCTCCTTGTATAGGTCTGATCTTTCATAAGCATATAGACGGAATTCATCCATCTCGTTTAGTTGCTCCATCCTCAGCTTCATTGCATCATCCCAATTCAAATTCAATCGCTTCAGCGCCCACAATGCCTTGTGCTCGAGCTCAATGGGTAAGTGACAAGTCTTCCCATAAACTAGTTGATAAGGGGACATGCCAATTGGCATTTTGAATGCAGTCCTGTACGCCCATAGTGCATCGTCCAGCTTCCGAGACCAATCCTTCCTATTAGAATTTATCGTCTTCGCAAGGATTTTCTTGATCTCTCGATTGGAAACCTCTACCTGTCCGCTAGTTTGTGGGTGATAAGGCGTGGCTACCTTATATTGCTTGACACCATATTTTGCCAACACGGACTTGAATAGCTTGTTGCAAAAGTGAGATCCTCCATCGCTTATGATAGTACGTGGTACTCCAAAGCGAGAGAAGATATTCTTCTTCAAGAACGCTACAACACGCTTTCCCTCATTGTCGGCCAACGCTACAGCTTCAACCCATTTCGAGACATAATCCACAACAACTAAGATGTACTTCATTCCGAATGAATTTACGAATGGACCCATGAAATCAATACCCCATACGTCAAAGAGCTTTACTTCAAGGATTTTCGTCATGGGCATCTCATGGTGTTTTGAAATAGCACTTTGTCGCTGACATTGGTCGCATCTTCTAACAAAGTAATGAGCATCTCTAAATATCGAAGGCCAATAGTATCCGCTTTGCAATACCTTTCTTGCTGTCCGATTACCTGCGTGATGTCCCCAAACATGGGAAGTGTGGCATGCTTCCAATATATTTGGCACCTCTTCATGGGATATACATCGTCGGATAACACCATCCACGCATCGTCAAAACAAATATGGCTCATCCCAAAAGTAGTGCTGTACATCATGCATAAACTTCCTCTTTTGATGGTAAGATAAATTTGTAGGTATCATATTACTCACCACAAAATTTGCAAAGTCGGCATACCATGGTAATTTCTCCATTGTTGTTGCTAATATCTCTTCGTCTGGGAATGCATCATCAATCTGAATTTCAGGTTGCGCCATATGCTCATTCTCAAGTCGAGATAGGTGATCAGCCACTTGGTTCTCGCAACCTCGTCTATCTTTGACTTCGAAATCAAACTCTTGCAGCAGCAATACCCATCTAATCAACCTTGGTTTTGCATCTTTCTTTGTTATTAGATACCTAAGAGCTGCATGGTCTGTATGAACAATCACCTTAGTACCCAATAGGTAGGCACGAAACTTCTCAAACGCATACACAACCGCTAGGAGCTCTTGTTCAGTAACAGTGTAGTTCCTTTGGGCTTCATTTAGGACCTTACTCGCATAATAGATAGGATGAAATAGATTCTCCTTTCTCTGACCAAGAACAGCACCAACGGCTACACCACTAGCATCACACATGACCTCGAACGGGAGAGACCAATCTGGTGCTACCATGATAGGGGCTTTGATGAATTTTCCTTTGAGGCATTCGAATGCCTTCAAGCAATCGTCATTGAAGTAAAACTTCGCATCTTTCTCCAAGAGTTTGCACAATGGACTAGCAATTTTGGAGAAGTCTTTGATGAACCTACGATAGAAACCAGCATGGCCAAGAAAACTACGAACTCCCTTCACCGAAAGTGGAGGCGGTAGCTTCTCAATAACCTCAATTTTTGCTCGGTCAACCTCTATTCCTCTTTCAAAGATCTTGTGCCCAAAAATGATTCCTTCTTTTACCATGAAGTGGCACTTCTCCCAATTCAGCACAAGGTTGAACTCTACACATCTTTGTAATGCCATGCTCAAGTTTGCCAGGCATGCTTCAAAAGACTCACCAACAACTGAAAAGTCATCCATAAATACCTCCAAAGTGTCTTCAACCATATCATAGAAAATAGACATCATACAACGTTGAAAGGTGGCTGGTGCGTTACATAACCCGAATGGCATATGTTTGAAGGCAAACGTACCATATGGGCATGTAAACGTTGTCTTCTCTTGGTCTTCGGGTGCAATACAAATCTGATTATAGCCTGAATAACCTTCCAAGAAGCAAAACCATCCTTTCCCCGCTAATCGATCTAGCATTTGGTCCATAAATGGCATTGGGAAGTGATCCTTGAGTGTCCAAGAATTTAGCTTGCGGTAGTCCATGCATACTCTCCATCCAGTGACGGGCCTGAGTGGAATAAGTTCATTCTTTGCATTCGCGACCACCGTCATACCTCCTTTCTTGGGAACACATTGTACAGGGCTTACCCATGTACTATCAGAAATAGGATACATAACTCCTGCGTCTAACCACTTGATGATCTTTTTCTTCACCACTTCTTGCATAGGTGGGTTTAGACGCCTTTGATGCTCAATGGTGGGTGTGCAATTTTCTTGAAGCTGAATTTTATGTGTACAAATCCCAGGTGGAATACCAATAATATCCGCAATGGTCCATCCAATAGCTCTAATATACTTGCGTAGAATAGCAATAAGAGCTGCAACTTGTCGCTCACCCAAATCGGCTGCCACAATGACTGGAAGAGTGTTTCCGCTTCCTAAGAATGAGTACTTCAAATGACTTGGCAGCTCCTTCAATTCTAACGTGGGTGGCTCTTCAATAGATGGCTTAGCTGGTGGTGTAGGCCGATTCTTGAGATCAAGATCCAGCTTCATGGGAGTATAGCGATATGTTCCTAATCCCGATAGAGCACAAATGGCTTCTTCAGAATTTTCAGCATCTTCACTCTCTCCATTCATGAGCACAACCTCCAAGGGATCATCAATAATTTGCTCTTCTTCAAGTAGTTCTTTCTCATCATCAAAGAAAACATCAGCCACCAAAAATACACTAAGATCTTTGGGTTGCTTCATTGTTTTGCAAACATCAAAATGAACCACTTCGTCATTTATTCGGAATAAAAGTTCATTAGCTCTCAAATCAATGAGCACACTTCCTGTAGCAAGGAAAGGGCGCCCCAAGATTATGGGAACCTCAGAATCTGCTTCACAATCCAAGATGACAAAGTCTGCTGGAAAGATAAATGAAGAAACTTTTACCAAGACATCGCATATAATACCAACAGGTCGTTTTACCGACCTATCTGCCATTACGAGCCTCATATTGGTTGGAGTAGGATCTCCTAACCCCAACTTCTTGTAGATCGATAATGGCATCAAATTGATGCTGGCTCCTAGTCACATAATGCTTTGGCAAAGTTCAAAGATCCGACGGTGCAAGGAATAGTGAAAGCTCCGGGGTCGGCCTTCTTCTGAACTATCGATCGGGTAGCAATTGTACTACAATGATGCACATCGTCTTTCAGCTCATAACTTGCTTCCCTCTTCTTTGTCAAAAGATCCTTCATAAACTTCGCATACCCAGGCATTTGTTCAAGTGCCTCCACCAATGGAAAATTAATGGTCAGCTGCTTTAACATAGTCATGAATTTGCTGAACTTAGTGTCATCCGCCACCTTCTTCAGTCTTTGGGAAAAAGGTGGTGGTGGGTATGGAAGTGTTCTCTCCACGGTTTTCTTCCCCTCTTGCTTCCGTTTTTCCATTTTTTCAGGCTGTACGTCACTGGGCGTAACGTCCTTAACGTCAGGACTGGTTATTGCGGTATCTTCTCCTTTTGCGTTATCATCCATGTCCGCAACTCCGTCAACCACTTGCTTGCCTTTTGCTGAAGGTTCCAGCACCATACCACTTCTGGTAGTGATGGCCATGCATGACCCATCATTCCTTGGGTTTTGCATAGTATCGCTAGGTAAAGTGCCAGCCTTTCTTTGATTGAGTGCTGCTGAAAGTTGGCTCAATTGCTGCTCTATTTGCTTGATTGAAGTGGAATGAGAATCAACTAATTTCTTCATAGAGGACAAATCATTTATTACCTCCGTTACTCCCGCGCTAGTTGCTTCCACTCCTTTCAGTAGTTTAGTCATCATGTCTTCCATACTTCCCGAATTAGATGTGGTGGTGTCACGTCTTCCAGGGGAAACATATACACCACTCTTTTCATTGTTTTTTCTCCAACTACCTTGGTCCTTGTTTCTAGAATTATCATAATAGTTCCGACCTTGGTTTCCTTGGGTATTACCTCGGAAACCCCCCTGATTGTTTAAGTAGTTGGCTTCTTCTTCCGAATCATATTCGTCTCTTCTTTTTGACGCAATAGCTTTCACTTTTTTGGTCTTCCCTGATAATAAATGCTTTGTAAGAAGATCCACTTGTGTTTTCATGTGCGCCATATCTTGATCACGTTCTTCTTGTCTTCTTCTTTGGTCTGCAGTCATGCCAATAGATAAAGTGGGGCTTGCTACCTTAGAATCCCTGGTATACCAAGCTCTACTTTGTTTCGTCATACGATCTAGCATATTGCTTTCTTGACCAAAGGTGAGATCCATAAAGGATCCTCCAGCCGCATTATCCACCACTAGTTTAGTTATTGAATTCAGGGCTCTATATAATATCTCCATTAGGTGAACATTAGTCATATGATGGTTTGGGCACCTCGCTATCTTTGTCTTGAACCTCTCCCATGTTTCATGAAGAGCTTTAGTGGGAAGCTGACGAAAGTTGCTGATTTCATCTCTCAATTGTGCTCTTTTGGATGGCGAAAAGAATCTTTCTACGAAAGCGTCTCTCAATTGCCTCCAATTTGTAATAGAATCAGGAGTCAGCCCATTCAACCATAGAGTTGCATCCCCAGACAGAGACAATGTAAATATACGTAATCGAATTGCATTCTGACCAACACCAGGATTGTCAAATGACTTGCATGTAGAAATAAAGTTGATGAGATGCATATTCGGATCATCGCCTGCCAGTCCACCAAATAATCCCTTGAGTTGCAATAACTGAATCATGGTGCTTGTGATGTTGAACTTGGCTACGGGCACTAATGGTGGAGGAATAATGGCTCCTGTGTCTCCGGCTCCATCAAGATCATCATCATCGTCGTCCAAAGATGGTTGCATGGGTTGGCGATCATACCTAAACCGAGCTTGTCGACCTCTTTTGTTGGCAGGTGTTGCGATTTTAGCATCATGCCTTGGGTTTAGTAACTCGTCATCACCTAAATCCTCATCGTCAGGGATTGTTGCTCGCCCAGGGTTATCAATGTTTTGTTGGTGTACTTGGGAGGCGGCAAGAGCAGCTAATCTTGCTTGCTCGTGTTGAGCAACTATTCTTTCGATTTCCGTTTGTGCCTCCATTCTGCCAATTCGTTGTGGTTCAGGATTGATTGGTAATAACGGTTGACCAGAACTTCGAGTATGGGGCATGCACTGAATAAAAAAAACCTGCAGTAAACAAAAACAAAAACTAAAACTAAAAGTACGAGAATCTTTGACCAAAGGGTCTAGTAATTATCACGAACTTAATTGACACTTGTATTCCCCGGCAGCGGTGCCAATTTTTAATAACGCTCAATCTACAGCTCTCAAAGGAGTGTAAAGCGGTCGTTAGCAAATATAGAACCCAACCTGGGTTGGGTATCGATCCCACAGGGAATAGCTTGGGCAACAAGTAAGCAATGATTACTAGACTTTTAGTGCAAGTCTCGTAAGAAGGGGGGTTTGTAATGTGTAACCAAATTAGTAGAGAAAAACGGCAATAGCAAAGTAAAAAGAAAGAATGTTTAGTAGGTTGTGAAACAATGAGAATTGAGGAGTTGCGGTTATGTCCACCTTCTGAGTTATACGTCTCTATTGACTATGAGTGTGTTGAATTCAGACATGCATGTGCTTATAGAGAATTGTATTCGATGGTAAATCCAGGCGTCTTTCGACCTATTCGAGGATTATTTCACTTTAACTCTTTCGAGCTTAAAGCCTGTCTAACGATACAAATTCTCCAAGAGGTTAATTCAGTTACGGCACTAACTTTTTAATAGGGGATGGGACCCTACTACCTTGACATTATCTCTTTTCCAGACAGATAACCTTTCTTTCGAACAAGTTAAATGTTATACTGGCGTATTCTTGCGTTTGCAACCGCAAAGAATTTAGATTAAGATGAAGAGAATAATGATATAAGCAACATACGTGTCACGAACTCACACTCTCACAGAAATAGATAGTATCTCATTCGGCTTCCATAACCCCAACAGAGAAGTTTAGTTACCCATGAGTGCGAAGGAAATCACAATTGACATTATTGTTTTCCCACAATTATGATTTCACGTTGATAATGGTGTGGTAGGCGTTTAGGCATGAATTCTTTAGCAAGGTAACGTTTCTCTTGTTGCGGAATTTAAGAATAGATGAGTAGAAGAAGAAAAATAGAATTAATTCGGAATTGAAAAGTAGAATTTCGATGTTGAGAAGTAAGATAAGAAGTTATAAAATCTCCAGCAAGATAGGGTATTTATAATACCCATATCCTATTCCCTACTAAGCTAATGAAATACTTAACCAAATCCTACTAAGCTAATGAAATATTTAACCCAATTGTACTAGGTTAATGTATCATTATCCTAATCCTAATAAGTTACTGCTAGTCCCCAAAGTCTTCAGAAATGTTGTTTTAGCCTGGGACAGTATTTCCATGCGCCATCTTTAGTCCTTGGCGTCCAAGATTGGCTTTTCTCCTTTCGTGAAGCTTTCTTTGGCGTCAAGTTATCCATAAAATGCTGAATTCTGCATCATTTATACCTGAAACTTTGCTAATCATGTTCGTTAGCTCACTTACAGGAAAAAGAACTAAAAGTGCATGAAATATATAATTTGTTCTCAAAACTAGGCTAAAATATGGGCAAAATATAGTGCTATAGGCGTGTAAATTCGCCTATCATCAGTCTCGCACTTTCTCTACATATCTAATCGGCCAGGATTTCCACAACCCTTTCCGAAGAGATTTACTTCTCATGTTTGTGCAAGAAAACATGGTTATCAATAAAGAACACATAAAATCAGCAACACAAGAATAGGATGAATAAACTCCAAAGTCTTTAATTGAATAAAACCCTCAAATCTCAAGAACAATTGTAAAAGTAGGTAATAATATGTAATAGTACATAAAAGAACATCACAATGCATAACCTAATAAAAGATAAAACCTAGGCTATTTATAGTATCTCAAAATAGCATCAAAATCGTATTAAAAAGGGGAAAGGTAAATTTAAGTTGGCAGTCGATACGACTCGATCTTCATTTGTATCCCTAGCTTACGATTTGTACCCTGACTTGTTGTATCCATTCCAGTGTCTGATCTTCCATAGGCTTCAACTCTCTGTTCAGCATACGACTTCTGCTTACGAGTCATACCTTAGTGTACAACTTATGTCCTTCATTCGTACCTACCTGGGACTTCAATCTTTTCAGGTCTTGAACACTGGTTTGTATACGACATCTCTATATGATTCGTACTCATACTTCTGACTCATATATCTTTGACACCTCAACTCCTGGATAGTAGCGCAAGTTCTGTTATGCTCACGACTTCTGCATTCGACTCGTCCTCTAGCTTACGACTGGGGTACTTGAGTCGTATCTTTCTCATACTTGATTCCTCAGTTTGTCTTTTGGTTCTATTATTCATATGATTCAGTATACGAGTCGTATCAATTGGCTACGACTCAGAGACTGACTCGTATACTAATCAGAGTTTGACTTTTTCAGGTCTTTTTCTTCTCTTTTTGTTTAAATACTGTTGTAGACCTATTTTACCTGCAATTCACACCAAAGTTATCATATCCAAAAAAATACCCTAAGTTCACACATAAATTTATATTTTCAAGCATCAAAAGTTTTATGCTTCCACGCCATATCATTGGGTTTCTTAGAGGGGATGGTTCAGACATTCATTCAGCATACTAATTTGGGGCCTTAGACTATATATACTTAATTGGCTACTAATATAGGTTTTGTTAGTGAGGATGTGATATTGCTACCTATCTAGTGACTCTACCCGTTATGTCTATGGAGAGGTCGAGTAGGTTTGTGGAGTTTATAATAGTGTATCCCCCTCAATTCAATGGGAATCTAAAGATCAATTCTTATGAGTTCTTGATTGGTTTCATTAGAGGTTGCACAAATTAGGCCTGGTAGACTCTAGTGGAGTGAATTTCAATACTTTTTAGTTGTCTAGACCACCTAAATAGTTGTGAAGGACTATTGTTGAAAGTAGATCAGATGGATCACCTCCTCTTTCATTAGATCATTTTACTTAAGATTTTTTAGAGGAGTTTGTCTAGTGACGCGAGGGGCATGTGACCAAGAGGCCCCCTAGACTTGATAACAATAGCAATATTTATGGTAAAGGCTAAACTTCTCATGGTTATTCTAAGAGATAGTTAGGTTGTAGTAGCTGTTTAGCATCTGCAAATTTAATTTAGTGGATTCCTACTCATTCAGGTTGCTTCATATATGGTCATCTCAGGCACTATAAGAGGGATTACCACAATGGAGACAAAGAGATACATCATCAGTAGCTCGGGGAAATTAGCTTGGTGATATGCTTCTCAAGGTGGATTCGAGGTAGGAGCTTTTAGTACAGTGGCCACAAGTATGGTTTTAGTGGATGTTTGATCTGTCTCGGTTGTATTTGGCTATGGTTATACATTCTCCTATGTGCTTACTTATTCTGCATTGTATCATAATATGATTCATGAGTTTTTTATCATGTCTATCCATATTTCTACCCCAATAGGTTATCCTTTGGTGGTGGCTCGGGTGTGTTAATCCTGTGTTGTGACTTATTTAGAGCATGTCACTGTGTAGATTTGGTTATTATGCAGATTATAGATTTAGGTGTCATCTTCTAGATGTTACATTATGGATGTTGGTGGATTATATTAATGATAGCTATTAGTGTGTTTGAATAATTATAGTGTATTCCAGAGATTTACTTGAGGATCATGATAATAGTTAAGGAAAAATGGGGCACAACGATATTGGGATGATGAATTTGTGACTAGAGAGGTTTGTAGAGAATATTATTTTGTGGAATCATCTGCAAGTGTTAGCAGAAGTGTATGCATATGCACTATTTATCTTACAGGGTCAAACTAGTTCATTGTTGGTTTGGGTTAGAAAATTGATGATGCAATCAACCATGTAGGATGACGAGGGCTACTAAAAAATTAGGCTAGAAGACCTTGAGATGGATTGAACTTGTGAGATGAAAAACTTGGAATGATTTCAATTAAAGGATTTTAGTAATGTACCAAAGGAATTTTCAGGTGTTTTGGACTTGTGATTTGTTACCACCTTGGTGATTATCTTGACTTGCATGGAAAGACTTATGGTCATTTGAAACACTTCTCTAGTAGTCATAAAGGAGTTCAACTTACAAGGGTATCTACTTCTGATTTGGAAGGTTAAGGGTTCATCTTCAAGGATCAGAACTTGCATTTAGAGTGACATATTTTGAATGGGTTGTTATTGGTCGGTAAAGAAAGTTGTTTACATGGTTTGAGGGTAAAATTTTGGGATTTTATGGGAAGGCTACATTGTGATAGTGGATTATTCTATAGTATGAATTGAAAAAAAAAAGATTAAACATGTCATTTTTAGAGGACTTGAAAGGGCTAGTGCATGGAAAAGTACATGGGTTGTAGTAATACTACTTTATAAGTTATATTTTACTCAGAGAGTGAAATTTCCCGTTGGTCAGCCACATCTAATGACTGATCAACAATTATCACTGGTTAATTTCCCCCTTATTGAATACAAATCCCAGCGAAAAGCCCAAATACCTACCATGGATAAATCATTTGTAGATTCATTGGTCATACCCAATTCCATTAGAGACAGTATGTTGCGTAAGGGTATCGCGAAGGTTGAAGGTGTACCACATATTAAATAAATGAAAGTAGAAGTAGATACAATGCACAGAATGGAGAATCTTCAATATGCAGTTGTTTGTAAATTTACCTATGAATTGGCTGATATTGATGAATTAAGAAGGATTATACCACAAAAAAGCGACATAAAAGGTGAATATCAAATCGGTTTACTCTGAAATAAGCATTTTCTAATTCTTTTGATTCAACAAGAAGATTTCATAAATCTCATTTTAAAGGGAACTTTCTATATACTATGTAAGGATTGCTACTTATATCTGATGAGCTCTTATCTGTGATCCTTGATTCAAGATGAGTGAGAAAACCACAAATTCTCTAGGATGGATATCATTTCCCTAATATTTTACCCACGTACTTTGATAAAGAGTGCCTTTTCCCATTAGCTACAGCAGTAGGTAAACCCATCCAACTTGATCTATCTACCATTAATAGAACTAGAATTAGTTTTTCATGAGTTAAAGTACTAGTGGATTTGAAAGAAGACTTCCCAAAGATAGTGATAATGGATATTGACAAGAAGTCACAAGAGAGAGTAGGAAAGAAGTGGTTCAAGTCAAATATGACTATGTTCCTAAATATTGCACAAAATGCAAAATGCAAGGTCATGACAATAATGAATGCCGATGCAACATTAAAGTAAATGTCACGACCCAAACCCAGGCTGGTCGTGACGGGTATCTCAAGTTCACCATGGGACGGAGACCACCCCCTTAGCCTTATCTCAAGAGAACAATAAAAATAAACAGTGGAAGCCAACAAAAATTGTGAAAAGATAGATACATAAGTCAAGTGAAGATTCTAAGAATCAAAACGAACAATCAACCCAATACTTGTCCACAAAAGCCTCTAAACCAAGAATACTAGACGAAGTCAGAATATGCCCCCGACTATGACAAAATAAATCCACAATTCCAAAAATATGAACAAAAACTTAATGATAGAACAGGGTCTTCCAAAGGATGGAGACTCAGCACTTCCCAACAATGCAGCGGATATACCACACCACCTAACGCTGCACAGGAGAATTACGCCCAAGCACACATGCAACTGTATGTAGTCTCACCAAGTAATACAATGTCCTTATAAAAAGAAAAATATCCATCCCTCAGATACTTGTGTTGACAACTATCCAATCTTCGTTCACTAATAAGATTAATCAAGTGCTCCGTAACCAAAAAGTTTGTAACTTATAAGTAACTGTCAACTAAACAATACGGTACAGTAAAGGTTTGAACAATCAGCGGGAAATTCCAGGATTAAGTCTCTGTGAACAATCATACTACGTTGTCAAACTTTATTGGTTATGTTAGTTATCTTGATTATTGGTTTATGGGTTCTATACTACGACTATGATCTTCCGAACCTCTAATCAATTATCTAACTTAAGCCCCACAATTACATTGCTGAGCGTAGATGTGAACTAAGTTAAATGCTTTAGTATTCATCCCGTTCTTTAACCAAATAGGACACTTAATTATATTCCTATCCTAAGTGAAAATGATAACATTATTCTATGAAGATTACGATCCTATTCTATTCATCCCACGTTCATCTCTACCATTCATCCTTTTAAGTTCACAGTAGAGTTATAACATGTATTCTAAGGTTCATGACTCCTTAAAATAGTAATGAAAAAGATAAATAAACAGCCAATAATGATAAAAAAACCATAACCAAATCAATTCCAAACAATAGTACTTATATTCTTGGCGTTAAACCCAAAAAAGGATGACTAGCCGCTCATAGACGTAACAAGAATCACAATAGTTAATCCATGTTAAAATACATAAACAAACTAAATTAAAGAGATAAAAAACCTAATTAAAGTGTTATCCAACCTCCCTTCAAGTCCCAAGGTCGTCCAAGGGGTTTACACAAGTGTAAGTGTTCTATTTATAGGACACAAGCTGTTGATTTCAACTTAAAGGCGTGCCATGCCAATATAGCAACATGTAGGCAGTGTGGAATGCTAAAAATGTGGTGGATAACTAGAAATTTACATCTCAATAGTTTCCAAGGGCTTTCCACGGCCATATCATGGCAACTAGGCAGCGTGGCACACCAAGCACTCCAAAAACTCCAAACTTTACTAAGTTTTCTTGTCCTTCAACTCCATACATTGTGGTGTTATTTCAACTTTTTTTACAGGTTGTTTAACATCCCTTTATCATCATGATACAATTTACATGCTTCCTACAATATCAAACACCATACATTAGAGCACAAAACACATACAGTTCAAGACAACAAACTAGCAAAGGCCATAGCTCAAGCTAAGAGTACTAGCTTTTGTTCCTTGATTCTTAACATGGTGTTTTGAATCCAAATTAACTATGAAACCACTTTGAACATTACATTTATGTAACACAACATAGCTTCATGAATCAGAGATATAATAGGGGCCGGGGATTCCCGTGTATCCTTTTCCCTTCATGATACATATATAAAAGTATATACTTAGGGGATTCCCGTGTATCCCACAAATATATAGTCACCATGACCAACCCTCAAGTCGGCAAACATGAGTTTATAGTGTCCGTCCATTGGACTTACACCTTCACAGTTAGCTATCACAACCTATCATTATTGCCTAATTAAAACCTTTAGCACATAACCAAATCACCAATTCTAGAAGTTTAATTACCAAGACATTATGAAGTGGTATAGTCATACCGACTATAGCTTGCAAGCAATGTCATTAGCCAAAACTTAGGGGATTCCCATGTGCCCCACATGATTTCCAATTAAACCTAATCCATGGCCACCAAGTCCCTTCCAATCCATTTAAAACCATTTAAACCAATTTGGGTTCCATTACCATATTATGCAATGCAAGGTTTTCAATAAAAGTCAAACTATGTGACAAACCATTCTCATATGCATTTTAACAAATATGTTGAGGGCATATAGTTTCCAAAACCAAGAACCAAGAACCAATTAACCATTCCCATGCAACCACATATTAAAACCAACATTGTAACATGAAAAACCATAAATAGAATATAGGAAAACATTATCCAACCACTAGTAACCAAACCCCCCAGCATGTATTTCAAAACCCAAAACATACAATAATAATACCCTGAAAACCATCCATGAAAAACATGTTGTTAGTTTGAACTAACAATGAGGAAGTAGTAACATGCCTTAGACAACAAGGAAGATGGAGAGAAACCACCCTTTGGATCCCTAATTGATCGTCTTGAAGAAAACCCTAGCCTTTCTTGAACCAAGAGACTTGAGAGAGATTTTGAGTGTTTTGAGAATGCTTGATTAAGAAATAAAGGGTTAATAAAGTCCCAAATGTGTTTTATGTCATGGGGTCAAAAGAAGTTAAGAGGGGAAATATCCAGAATACCCCTAACTTAAACTGTAAAAATCACCACAGGAGGGTACGGTTTGGACCCCTTACTCGTGCTCACATCATATGAGAGGTACCCTACACTCATACCTTGATCAGAATGTTGGACACCACATACTATCCACCATATAACTCCCCTTTCCCCACTTGTTCCCATAAAATATGAGTAGTACCCATAAGTCGTATCCAAGATAGAATCAAAGAGGTTGGAAACTGGATAACATATGACTTCATATACCACTCGTACCCTATCCTCATGGCTTATGGTGAGCCATTCGTACTCAAAACCAAGTCAAGTCACTAAGTTTAAGATTAAGTGAAATATCAACCCAATGACCCATCACAAACCATACGACCCGTACACCAAACCATAACTATAACAGAAACCTGACCACCAAACACTGGACATCCTACGAGTTGGGTAACTTGAACCGTACCCTCACCATACGAATTGTATGGTGAGTCGTATGATCAACAAAGAGCTAAAAAGTTAAGAAATTTTAAAGGGCCAAAACCCAAGGTGTTTGACCTATGCACCCCTATGAAATCCAGCCTCAACTTAATCGATTTTTTTGAGTTATGGTACACAAGGTCTTATGAGGGACAAGGGCCAAACATGTTCATTGTAAGTACAGATGGAAATATGATAGGCTAATAAAAGAAGATGGTCAATTAAGGCTCAAATTTAGGATAAAAAAACTGATTTTATTTGGTCGTGCATTTAGGCAAAAAGTTGACTTATTCAAGAATGACTTATGATTCTATCCTAACCAACTATCCTACAACCTAGGGAAAACAAATTGAGCAAGTTTTGTATCGCAAACAAAGTGAAATCAGTAAACAATCTCACACCCACATAGCATAGGGTTACACCATCAACTACTACCTATCTAGTTCATGCATTGCTACACTACAGTTATTCTGCCAATAATACTAATGCTATAACAAGATCCAATAGCTATCGTAATTTAACACAACTACAACATATAGTCTAAAATAAAATTTTAGGAGGGGTATCCTTTAAATATCAAAAAATTTAAATCAAAACATTAAAAACTTGATTTCATTAGGGTTCCCCGTGTTTCTCCTAATCAAACACAATAAAAATATAAGAAAAACAAATTTAACATCCTAGACGTGATATTTCTACTAGGATATAACCATAGAGAAAATAAATACGACAACAAAAATTCCCAAGAGGATATAAAAACCCACAAGTACAGCCACCCTATCAAATAAGCATGTGTTGTCCCAAATGCATTAGACCAGGTAAAATAAGTGAGTTAGGAACATAACAATGACATCTAGGTGAGTTGGTATAGTGTCTATCAAAGTAACAAGAATCAAAATAAATGTAGAAATAACGAGAAACCTTGGGTTGCCTCTTAAACAATGAAAGATTTAACATTGCGGCACGATGGGGGTGTCTTGACTACACAGACTATATCAAGATATCCCTTGGGTTGGATTCCAAAGTCATCTAAACTATTTATCACCAAAACCACCCTTATGTTCTTTGGTTGCTTCATAGTTCTACCAATATTTAATATGACTTCAACATTATTCAACCTAATATTAGCTCACCCCGCTCCATATCCATCCATGCTCTATCGGTGGCTAAAGAAGGTCTTCTAAAAAATAAGGGCATCTCAAAATTGACCTCACAATCAAAGACAATAAAGTCTGCAAAAAAAGATAAAGTTTTCTTCCATGAACAAAAAATCAAACAATATGCCCAGGCTTTTTGACCATACAATCTACTATCAGTAACCGCATCTTTGTTGGTTTAGGTGTTCTCAAGCCTAATTATTTGAACACTACCAGAAGTAGCAAGTTAATGTTTGTACCTAGGTCACACCAAGATTTGGAAAAGTTAGATGACCCAATTGTACAAGGAATTGTGAAGGCGTCAAGGCCAATTTTATTTTGAATAATAGAATAGGAGGCAATTGCACTACAATGGTGCAAATCACCAACAGACTCATAACTGATAGTTCTCGTCTTTGTGACCAACTCTATTATGAACATTGCATATCTCGACATATGTTCAAGTGACTCCACAAGTGGATGTTTATAGAAAATTTCTTAAATGTGGACATGAACTTATGAAATGTTCCAACCTCCCCCCTTCTTCTTCAAGCACTAAGGCATGAAGGTGAAGGCTTAGGAATGTGGTTTAGCATTTGTAGGTCTTCAGCCTCCTTCTTGATTTCATCATTCACTTTATTTTCATTAGTTTGAGTATCTTCAACATCTTTTAGGATCTCTCCATAATTTTTTTTTATTATCATTCACCTTTTCTTGAGACATTGAGGGAAATATAGAAGAAGTTTTGGGTGTGGAGGAAGTTTTAAGAATGGAACGTACATTTTTAGAATTATCTTTACCTATTTTGTGGAATTTATTTACTATATCATAAAGATCCTCAACTTGTTGGGGTGCGTCAATAAGAGTCTTCCCATTTCTTTTCGTGACAGCCATACAATGAAAATTATTTTTTGGGTTCTGGATGGTGTTCAATGTAGTAGACATCTAAACAACCTATTTATCAAGATACTTAATGATGGTAGCATAAGAATCTACCTTTTAGCTTAGCCTGAAAATATATTCTCTAATCTTTTTAAGGAAATTTTCATATCTCTCCGACCCCTTAAAAAGTTTTGCAAGAAAATCTTCCATCCTTGAATTGCCATAATAGGCATCATGGTTTGCTGGAGGAACATAAAGGCCACTCCTGTCCGCCACTCCTTTCCTTATAATCGTCTTTCTACTTCAAATCACCATCCTTGTTCCCCACTCTTCTCTCTATACCGAGACCAATTATAATTAACTTCATAGTAGTACCGACCTTGATTCCTTTATATAAAGTTCTAATTGCGTTGATTAGACCCCTGACCCTTGGATAAGAAACCCGCCACCTCTCTATCAATATATTTAGCCTTCTTTTCAAAATTTAAATCTTTATATCTTGAAGATTTACCTCATGTACTCCCTGTATTGATCTCCTCTGCTCCAACTGCAACAAATTCTTCGTAAGCAACCCAATCTTAGTCCTCAGTTATGCCACCTCTTGAGTTACTATATCACCTAGTGCTCACAACTCTATGAAATCTCCAATTGCATAAGTACCAGTTGAACTATCTTCCTCTCGAGAATGCCACCCTAAATTGTTTTGTATAATCTAATCTAAGATCTCATAACAATACTCCCATCATTGACTTATGAAAGCCCCACTAGTGATAGTGTCTATTGTAGTCTTAGTGTTAACATTCAAGGATCGATAAAAGATCTCTAGTAAGTTTCTACCAGTAATCCTATGATTTGGAACACTATGTATCTTTTTCTTGAACCTCAACCATGTCTTTTATAGTGCCTCTAAATGCAAATAACAGAAGTTGTATATCTCATCTTTCAATTGCAACATTCTAGAGGGGAGGATTTTTTTTCCAAAGTTTAACTTATTCCAAGTAGTAGTATATACAGGGAGCAATTCTCCCAACCATAGAGTAACTTCTCCCATAAAAGAGAATGGAAATAGCCTCAGTAGAATTGTTTCCTAACTCACCCCAAGTAGATTATATGAAGTGCAAATCCCCATAAAATTTATAATATGCATGTTAGCATCATCAGTAGGAAGGCCAAAAAACACCTCTTTACAATTTAGCAGCTAGATATTGGACTCATGATGTCGAACTTAGTGCCTTAAGTTAATTATATTGGAATGATTACACCTGTTTCAATTTTCTCCATATAACCCAGGTCTTTCTCTAGGTCTTTATAAATAGAAAGATATTGTTGGAGAGGATGTTGTCCCTTATTTATTCTCAATCTATCCCTCTCATCAAGCATAGCAAGATGATCTGTATCTTTTTGTCTAGCCTTCTCTTCCTTGTTATCCACTTAATAGTTGCTTGCCTAGTATTTTCCTCATCCATTAACTGAGTAGTGACTTGTTTCATAGTTTCTTGACCATAATGTTGTTGTAGTAATTAATTCAAAATTACATGGTCATCATTAACCCCCTTGATAAGGGCTCTTTGATCACAAACTTCTTTGTTAACCATTCTTCGATTGTGTCTTAAAGCTCTCTCAGTCTCAATATCAAGTAGAATTAGGTGATTTCCTTGACTCCAAGTATTGTACATACAGTGTTGTGTTCCCTAGAAACAGTAAAAAAGTAAACTCAGCAAATAAAACCAACAACCCAACAAATAAAATCAATCAACTTTGAAACCATATTCCCCGTCAATGATACCAAAATTTGATATCTCCCAAATTATACCTTCTAGAAAGTATAAAGCGGTCTCCTAATCAAATATAGAAACCAACTAGGTGGGGTTGATCCCACAAGGAAAAGGTTAAAATTCTATGAACTGTTTGTCTAAGAAACTAGAAAATAAGTAAGGAGGGTTATATGAAAAAGATAAATAATAACAGTTGATGATTTTGGATTTGTCATCAATATGAGAAAAGCGCTAGATTTTGAACCCCGTGAATTTATAACTGCATAGGTTTCTCATGCTATCAAACTATTACGGTGCAATTCATGCAAAATCTAACAAGACCGACTCATCTAAATGTCTCTCAACCTTAGTTAGACGAATTTCACTCTTCTCATGTTGGTCTTCAAGTGTTGGACTTTTAACCCTTGTTATTGATCTCAGATTAACACTCCCTGCAACAACTCGAGTTATTGTATGAAGGTTGATAACTTTGAATTTCTGTTGTTATTGTTTCCCTAATTTTGCTTCTCTCACAAGAAATTCTAGAATACAGGCAAGTCCTTAACTTTTGCAACCATTAGAAAACAATCATAACAGAGAAAATACCAATACATGCAAGCACTCTGGTCTAGAATTTGCCCCACACTTAATATATTTTATTAATTCGGCATGCGAAAGTCCTTTTAGGTGTTTCATGCAAAAATCAAGAAGGTAAAGGCAGCTCTAGCTAAATGGAGTAAGGATACTTTTGGGGACTTTTTTAGAAAAATTGCTACCTTAGAGGATGTGATTAAAGCAATGAAAAATTAGTTTGAGATATATTCAACTCCGAAGAATAGAACAGACTTGAGTAGGGTAGATAAAAGTTGAAGACGTTCATGTACATCGATGAAGAATATTAGAAGTAGGAGGCTGGTAAGAGGTGATTCAAAGATGGGGACATAAATACCAAATTCTTTCACTCTTATGTAAAAGACAGGAAGAGTAAACTTCATATAGAAGAGATTCAGATATCATAAGGTGATATGGTTAATTTTAATGAGAATATTAGGGAAGAAGCATTATCATTTTTTGCTGCACAGTTTAAGGAAGATGTCAGGAGTAAAGATTTTAGCATGTTAAAGCATATTCCTAAATTGATTTCAGATGATCAGAATGAGGTGATGACTGCTCTACCTACAATTGAGAAAGTTAAGAAAGTGGTCTTTGATATGAATTGAGATAGCACCAGTGGTCTAGATAGTTTCTCTAGACATTTCTTTCAAGCATGTTGGGAGATAGTTAGAGAGGATATTACTAATTTTTCTTCTATGGTTTTCAATTACCTAAATTTATAACTCATACTAATCTGGTACTAATACCAAAGAAAGAATATATAAATAATTTTGGAGATTTGAGGACTATAAGCCTAAGTACTTTTGTAAATAAGATCATATCAAGATGTGTGCATGAAAGATTGGTGTTTGTTCTTCTAGGTATTATATCAAAAAACTAATCAAGTTTTATGAAGGGTAGAAGTATAACAGAAAATGTCCTTCTAGCTCAGGAAATTATAAGGGATATTAACATGAGAAACAAATTTCATAATCTGGTCGTTAAGCTTAATATGGTCAAAGATTATGATAGAGTCTCTTGGAAATTCTTGACTAAGGTACTAAAATGGTTTGGCTTCTCAGAGATCATAAGTGATATGGTATGAAGGATTGTTTTTTATAATTAGTATCAGTACTTGTTAATGGATAGTCTTATGGATTGTTTCATTCATCTAGAGGTTTGAAACAAGGTGATCCTTTATCACCAACTTTATTCATTATTGTTGCAGAAGTGTTATCTAGAGGATTAAATAGTTTATTTGATGATGTGGAATACTAGAGTCATGGATTACCTAAGTAGAGACCTAAAATTAATCACCTCTCTTATGCTGATGAAACTATTTTATTTAGCTATAGAGATAAGGTTTCTATTTAAAAGATAATGAAAGTGTTGAGGGAGTATGAACTTATTTCAGGACAGATGGTCAATAAGGACAAGATTTTTTTCTACCTTCATGATAAGACCCCTTTAACCATTGGGATAAGTCTCAGAAGAATAACTGGGATCAAGATGGGTAAATTTCCTTTTATATATTTGGGATGCCCAGTCATTTATGGCAGGAAGAACAATTCTTATCTTGAAGACATTTTAAAGAAAGTTACTAGAAGGATAATGTCCTGGAAGAAGAATTTTCTTTCATATAGGGAGGGATTTATTTTGATCAATCATGTCTTACAATCAATGCATGTAATCCTTCTATTAGCTATGAATCCTCCGAAGAAGGTAATTGACCAACTTCACCAAATTTTTGCAAAATTTTTCTGGAATAAAGCAAGTTGTGATAGAGGAAAACATTGAGTTAGTTGGGAAGACTTGTGTTATCCTAAAAATAAAGGTGAAATTGGTTTCAGATCTTAACATAACATGTCAAAAGAACTCTTTACAAAATTATGGTGGAATTTCAGAGTGTCATCATCATCTTTATGGAGCTCATTCATATGGAACAAATATTTTAGGAAATTACATCCTATATTATCTAGAGGAACATGGGCATCATAAGCATGGAAGATGATAATAATTGTAAGAGAGGAAGTAGAACCTAAAATCTAGTGGCAAATAAAATCAGGAAAGTCCAGCTTTTTGGTTTGATGATTGGACAAAGATGGGGGCATTGTATTTCTGGAAACAGATTTTGCAGGGGAAGAGAAGATAGAGGTCAAGGAGTTCATTATAGATAGAGAATGGGATAGGCAGAAACTAGCTGGTACGTATCCAAGGAAATAGTTATACACATTATTGAAAATATCAGTCCTAATCTAGTGACCGAGGCAAATGAAACACCATGGTGGATGGCAGAAGTGAGTGGTAGATTTTCTGTTAAGCTTGCTTACAAGATTTTGAGAGCAAAGAGAGCGGAACAAGATTAGACAAGAAATATTTGGATAAAAGATTTATCTTTCAAAATTAATTTCTTTCATTAGAGGTTATGGGAGAAGAGAATAGCTACTGAAAATAATCTCAGGAGAATGAGAATTAGCTTGGCATCTAAATGTTACTATTGTGATGAATACAAACAGAAGACAATGTCCCATCATTTTCTAACAACTCCCATAGCTCAAAGGCTATGGAGGCAGTTGCTTCATGTGTAGGTATACCAGTGAAAACACATCTACAATAGTTAATCATAAGATGTTGGGATGCTTCTGTTTTAGTCAAGCTAAAAGTGGTATTTATGATCACCCCTCCTATTCTCATGTAGGAATGATGGAAAATAAGAAATTCTAGAAGACATGACAAGGTTTATAGTTATGACAGACTTTGTTATCAAAGACTACAAACTTTATATCAGTTCATACAGTTGAAATTCCCCTAGTTAAACATCCCAAATTACTGGAGGGGGAATGATTGGAGTATTACAAAGCTACAAACTAATGTTACATTATCATTCAATGAAGTGGAATTTTCACCAACAGGATGGGTCAAATATAACACAGATGGATCTAGTAGAGGTAATCTAGGAGAGAGTTCTTATGGATTTAGCATCAAAGATAGTGAAAGAAACTTAATCTATGAAAAGTCTAAGCCTATAAGAGTTGTTGCTAACATGGAGGCCGAGACAATATCTATGCTCAAAATACTAAGGGAATGTAAATCTAGAAATATTACTAAAATTTTAATAGAGATAGATTCTCTTAGTTTGAGAAATATGGCAATGAGAGAATGACAGATTCCATGGCGGATAATTAAATTAATGGAGGAAACATATCAATTAATTACAGGCATGCAACTAACCATCACACATGTTTTCAGAGAAGCTAATCAGTTGGTAGACAAATTAGCTACTATATCTCTAGACAAAGATGAACATGCAGATTCAGGATTTCCAATAGTTACCAATTTATTATAAGAATATTCTAAATATGGACAAAGCACAAATAGAAATATTGAGAATAAAAAAGAGGAGAATTCAGTTCATTCATCATGATTAACTCGGAAGCACATACAATAAGGTCTCACAGCCATGATATGTACATAAGTTTTTGCCATTCAAAGGGCGACATAACTGTGAGTACTAATCTACCTAGCCTAAGCTACGTCAGCTAACAAAAAAGAGTCACTAGAAAAAGAGAGGGTTGTGGAGTCAGATGTGCCAAATGTAATCAACCACTGATGAGGAGAATCAAGAGAATAAGCTTTAGGGCATCCTTTTTATCCCCACCACTGATTCAACTGCAATAGAGAAGGGAATTAGTTGATAGAAATGATTACAGGAAGTAAGTAGATAAAGGAACAATGACACACATAAGTTCATTAACCATCAGTGAACAAGACACAACTCAGTTATCGAATCCACCAAGGATCCTCTAAAATCCACTGGAAAACACATCTACAGAGATGAGATCAACAAGTTAGGGTGAAGCTTGGACAATAGAGAGTTGTCAAACTATAAAGGAGACTACCTTTACGAGCTGAAAATGATGAGCTCATTCTTATTTGTGTCATCAACAACATATATGATCCGCAGGAATCCGACATTGAAGCGATCTTCCAACGACGCCATTTTAGTATAAAGATGAGGAGTCCATATTTAGGAAACCATACTAGGACATATTTATATTGGGACACTTTGTCCCTTCAGATTCCTTTCTTTTTCTTTTTCCTTTTCCTTTTCAGCTTTTATCTTTGAGCTCATTTGAGTCTGTTTTGTACAAATTTTCTTTTGCCCATTTAATAAAATAGGTCATGTCCAAAATTAATTAAAAAAAAGATTTAACACCCGTAAAATTATAATAAATATGTTATCTCCCTAAAATTGATATTTCGGACATGTTGGTAAAGTTAGATTTTCTTTCTGAGGTTGTTTCGATCAAAAGTGAGTCCCACACCCATATTTTCAATTTTTCAACATTTCAACCAATAGGTCAAAATGAGCTCGGGTGCATCGAGACCCAAATCAAAGATCTACCTAGTCTAAAATTAATATTGCAGAGTTGCTGATGCAGTTTGTTCATCCATCCATTGTACGAAATAAAAAATATCCACATAAGTCTAAAATAAGGCTCTCAAAGCCATCAAAATAACAATATCAAGTAAAAGGCACCAAAATGCATTGAGAATCATGTCAATCACCCCCGCACCACATAAATACCACAATCCAATAATGGGGTGGGTTAAAATAGTCAAATCATATAAAATCACAAATTTCACATATTTTGTCAAATTTTTAGGTCGTTACATGCCTCACTTCTTCTTTTTCTACTACTAGAAGCACAACCAGACATGGTACCAACGGTGCCTTTAACACCAACTCTAGCTTTACCTATTTTTTAACAAAACCTATACCTAAAAACAATTCTGTCATTGTCAATTCATAGACCGCAAGTCTAGTAACACAAATAGGTCAATGCTCAAATGAAAAGGCCAAAATAACTAAGAATTATCCCACCATTAAATAATTCAGTATAGAAAAATACCAGAACTGAATCAAATTTTTTAGAAAAATAATCAAAATCCAACAACATAATCAACGAAATTTTTTTACTCAAATATGTGGAATCAAAACTCAACTATTGCTACAAAATCAAACTAATTAGCTATAAAATTTTCATATTTTTACTATTTAATCAATCATATTTGAAAAGAATTTCATATACCTAAAAATTTAACACAATCTAAGACATTATCAATTCATAGACCACAAGTCTATAAACAGAATTAGGTCAATGCTCGATTTAAATAGACAAAATAACTAAAGATTATCCCACCATTCAATAATGCAATACACAAAAAATACCAGAATTGAAGCAAAATTTCTTAACAAAAAATTCAAAATCCAACAGCGTGATCAACGAAAAATTCTGTCAATTTTGTGGAATCAAAACTCAATCATTATTACGAAATCAACAAATTGCCAATAAATTTCTCGTATTTACACTATTTAATCAATCATATTCAAAAAAAAATTCCTATACTAGCGCTTACTACAAAATGGATAACAAATAAAAATCACTAAAATGGATCTAGATATAGTCAAAACTTCATTTTAACTTAGAAAGAAAATCGAAGCCCTTTGCTGCTGGAGAAGAAGATGAAGTAAAAATGGATTTTGGGAGTTTTTCCTTGGGAGTAGCGGGAAGAGGAGAAGTTGAGGAGGAGAGAGAGAAGAAGTTTAGTTTAATATTGAAAGAAGTGAAGGGAGTTAGATGTAGTTTATTTAATTCTCTAAGTTTTAAAAATGTTGAAAAGGTTCATTGTACCAAATGCGGACCCCATTTTTTTACTTTTTGGACCCTAATTCTAAAAATTAAATGAAAAAGAAATTTAATGATTATTTGGCAAAATAAGTTTTAAAAGTGACCGCTATGTCAATTCTTCTCATAAAGCTTATAGTGGTGGTGGCCTCACTTGATTCAATGGGTCTGTCATGGAGCATTTTTTTAATAATAAGTGGATTAATATATTTGATTATTACTATTGTTTTTCTGTCTTGTCAGAAGAAGGTCTGATAATTCCCTTTTGATGTTCAAGTTGAAGTCTAAAGATAGAGATCCTAGTATGTACTTTAGATTTCTTAATTTTTAAACTGAGTAACCTATCCTTTTTATGTATAATTGAATAAGCTTTAAATGAAGATGCTTAAGTATCTCTTGAAAAAGAGATCATGGAAAGAATTATACCATCCTCATATCCCTACCATTGTAAATAATGGTGATAGTAGGAAGCTTATTGCACCGGTTTCTATGAAAAAGCTCAAGGAGATTATCATTTTTATGATTATTTATCGCCCATGATGATATATCAGGAATTTTTTATTATTTACACTCTGATATAATTAAAAATAATGTATTACTAATGATTCTTGATATAATTTTTTTTTGGGGTTACATATAAAATATATGTTTGTTTTCATAAATTTGTGATTCTTTTTTTTACATAGGTGCATTAGACGGGAGGGCATGGAGGTCACCATTCAGGTAGAAGGTTAAATTCTTTTTGATTTATGAATCATATTTTTTTTATAATGTCATAGCTTTTATTTGTAACTTAGTTTTAATATTCTTGCATATTCGCTTATTTTCAAAAATTTATAATTCTTTTCTACACATGTGCAGATAAGAGGATATGAGGTCATGAATTAGAGAAGAAGATTAGATTCTTTTGATTTGTAAATCATGCTTTATAGTATCATAGTTTTAATGTGCAATTTAGTTATAGTGTTATTTAATGACTGTTGTATATCTGTTTTATGAAATTTTTTGTTCTTTTTTATACAAGTGTATTAGATAGGAGGGTATGAAGTCGACAAATTATGGTAGAAGGTTAGTAGGTAGTTATGCTTTGACTTGATTTGTGGTAGGTTTAGACTTGGTGGAATTCTAAGTGCATTGTATCTGTCGTAGTATTACTATATTAGCCTCAAATTTCTTTTGATATATTTTTGCATCTACTGTATATTATGCTTCAGTTACCACATTATTTTTCTGAATGTTATCCATGTGTTGATGATGATCAGTTAAAATTATGTGTAAGCATGTACACTAAACTAGTTTGTACGTACGTGTGTGTACTAGTATCGTTTGACCCGTACCAAGCCCGGTCCCAAACTACATTAACATTTAAATTTAGAAAGATTCTTCAACTTTTTTTGTTACTCTATTTTTTATTTGTTTCTGTATAATATTATATTAGTTAAAAATAGTTCAACAATTTCTCAATATTTTGAGAATATTAAATTACATGTTCGTTTCAATTTTTTGTCTTATTTTCTTTAGTTCATTTCGTTTCAAAAAGAATGTCGCTTTTCTTTCTTGAAAACTGTTTAAGACTACAAGATTAAAAGATATTTTGGTCCTTTCTACACATTTTTAGTTTAAAACCACAAAATAAAATATTTGTTACTTTTAAAAATTTCAAAGCCAAAATCAGACAAATAAATTGAAATAAATGGGGTAAAAATATTTGTAAGCTAAAAAAAACTTTTTCAACCAAATGCATACGTTAATACTCTTCTCCTTTTATATTTTACTGAAAGTATTTGAATTAAAGTCTTTAACGATCTAAATTGAGTTTTGCCTATGTAACTCCCCGAGAGTACACCCTGGGCGTCATATGGAGCTTACAGTCCCGAGGGACCACAAGCTAACTCTTGAGCTGATACCTGCTATTAGCATTGAATAATATAATAACATATACAGAAGAACAACTGATAAGCCATAAGGTTTTAGCAACTGAAAATAATAATGGAGCATGAATCTGGAAACAACTGCTAGAAACAATTGTCTGAAACTAATAAAATAATAACAAAATGGACTGACTGTCTATACTAGTCTGAAAAGCCTCTACTGACTGATTGTGGAGCTGATGGGACAAACCCCCAACTAACTCCGACTAAATAGGTAATACTGAACTAATGAAATAACTGAGATAAATAGACCATGTCCTCGAAATATGAGGACTCACTACTGCTACAACTGAAAATATAGAATGTCTATGCGCGATCTGGGAACTAAGCATTCGAACCTATGATATGATACATCATAACGCAAGAAAAGAGTATACGATCAGTATTTTGAATGTACTGGTATGCTAAATGAGGTAGGCTGATATACATGGTTTCATGAACATGAGTAATAATGGACTGAGTGCATAGCATGAAATACTGAATAGAATGCATGAAATCTATAAATACTGAGAATACATGACCAAGCATAATACATGTTCTGAATATAATCTGTAAACTAAAATACTGAAATTTGATAATTGAATGACTGATATCTGTATGTTATGGTCAAGCAACACTAAAATTGAGTTACTGAGCTGATTACTGGACTGAGTTTGTGGGAGGTATCATCTAACCGACATGCTCTAATCTGAGCTAATCAGGGTCAAAACTGTAACCCCAATTAAAAGGGTGTTATTACCTTATCACGGGTACAAACATGGCTGTGTGCATCCACTAATTTGATGTCCCAAAGGACCAGGGTGTCAGGCCTAACTGATGGGTGACCCCTAAGAGGAAGTCAAGCCTAAACTAACAGGTGACTCCTCAAATCCTACGCTGGCTACGTAGTTCTGGAGTACAGGGACTGCTACTAATGAATTTGCATGTCTGACGGGGAAGCTTCCATCCCTGCACTCGTTCGGTGCTAAATCCTACTCCCAACTGAACTGACTCGAAATACTAAACTGTTCTAAGTTTAACTGATTATGATAACATATTTGGGACTATTCTAAAGATACTGAGACTAAGTAAACAACTAAGTTTTTAGGTATTCACCCCCCCCCAGGACTCGATAGAAATAATCGCAAAATAGTACTAAAGCTTTGAAGACATAATATGAAAGCATTTACTCAAAATTTATTCTTATAGACATTTCATCATACACTTGATGTTCATAGTTCAAGCTAAGAATTAGAATAGTTTAAAGCTTGTAGTAATAACATGATTTCAATATCAACATCACTAATTATGAATTAAATCAGCGAATAACATCATCAAAACATGTGGGGTTGAATAATAACGACAATTTCATGTAAATATGGTGTAGAATTACAATTCATGGTTAAAATCACAATTAAAATCATGAAAACTAGTAAAGATCCCAACTTTGAATTTAGAATTGGATATTTGGACTCCATGGGTGAAAGAAACCCATATATGAACACTTAACATACATGGGTTAATGAATTCGTGAGAATTGATGGTGAATTCTTGAGATTTGATCTTGAATCTTGAAGGCTAAGATTTGTTCTTGAAAGAGGATTAGTTTCTTGGAGAGGAATTATGAGTAATGGGGAACATAATTCCCCTTTAGGGTTTTAATTTCCTGTTTTGGACGAGTTTAGGGCCTTGGGAAAAGACCAAACAGTCCCTGAAATTTAAATTGCAAAAGTGTAAATCCCATTTTTTACTCCAGTGCGACGCGGTGCAATTACACGGGCCACTAGAAAACTGACAATCCTCAAATTACCCTATGGCGCGATGCGGTGCTATCGCATTGCGCCACTGGCACTGACAATCCCGATTTGGCACCTTGGCGCGATGCGGTGCCAATCGTGGTGCCTCACTGGAAAATGAAAAACACAAAAATGCCCCTTGGCATGATGCGGTGACACATTGGAAAAGGACAAACGTGGTTCTAACCATCATCGCGACGCATCCTTATCGTATTGGGCTACTATTTTTCACTAAAAGTGTTGTAACTTCTCACTCGAGTATCGAATTTGAGAGAAATTGGTATCGTTGGAAAGATAATTCAATTTCTAATAGTTTGGTGGGTCTTGAGCTTGAAAATTCTCAATATAGTAAAATGTATGCTCATTTGAAGTTGACTAAAGCAATATTCTTATCAAAAATTCAATCGGCAAGGAATATTTTGGTTCATCTAATAGCTGGGAGCTATTTGAGGCCTTAATGCACATCAAACTCACTCATAAAACTACTAAAGAACTATAAGGTACTTTGAATTATCTTGAAACATGGCTCTAACATTGGTTTGGATTTTTGGGGTATTACAATATCTCTCCTTTAGGATCATTCATCCTCGAATGAGATTGATTAAGCTAAAAGCACTGAGGATTTTAGGTTACATGTTGTACATACATGATGAAAACGTGATTACATGACAGAGTCTGAAACGTGACACATGACTGAACTAGTTTTGTGAATGCATAACTAACATGAGAATGATATGCAGCTGAAACTGAGCATGGAAAAGAGAAATTCTAAGAAGATTGTTACCTTAAGATGAATCTGAGATTGCGGAGAAAAGATGAGGGTAATTGGTCTGTATATCTGCTTCTGATTCCCAAGTGGCTCCCTCAACAGACTGATTCCGTCAAAGAACCTTGACTAGGGGAACTTCTTTGTTCCTAAGTTTACGAGTTTGTCGATCAAGGATCTCGACTGGAATTTCTTCATAAGAAAGGTTGTTCTAAACATCTACTCTTTCTAAGGGAACAACTACAGCTGGGTCACCAATACACTTCTTCAACAAAGAGATATGGAATACTAGGTGCACTGATGCTAAGTCTGTGGGCAACTCAAGTTCATAAGCCACCTTTCCAAATTGACTCAGAACTCTATAAGGGCCAACATATTGGGGACTAAGCTTCCCTTTCTTACCAAACCTCTTTACCCCCTTCATGGGAGAGATTTTTAGATATACGAAATCTCTAATCTCAAACTCTAGATCCTTTATCTTCATATTTGCATAAGATTTCTGTCGGCTTTGGGATGCCTTAAGCCTTTCCCTGATTAGCTAAACTTTCTTCCAAGCATCAAACACCAAGTCAGGCCCTATCAAAGAGGTTCATCTACTGAAACCAACCAATCGAAGATCTACATCTCCTTCCATATAGAGACTCAAATGGAGCCATCTGACTACTAGAATGATAGCTGTTATTATACATGAATTCAATCAAAGGCAAGTGGTCACCCAACTGTGTTTAAAGTCAAATACACACGCTCTCAACATGTCCTCAAGGGTTTAAATGGTCCTTTCTTCCTGACCATCTATCTGAGGGTGAAAGGTTGTACTGAGGTAAACTTGGGTACCAAGACACTTCTGAAAAGATCTCCAAAAGTAAGAGGTAAACTGAGTACCTCTGTCTGAGATGATAGATAACAAAACATCGGGAAACCTAACCAAATCTCTAATATAGAGCTTGGCATATTCCTCGTCTGAACAAGAAGTATGGAATGGTAAGAAATGGGCTGATTTGGTCATCCTGTTCACAATGACCCAAATCGAATCATGTTGCTGACGAGTACAAGGCCAAACCTGTCACAAAGTTCATGTTCACTTCCTCCCACTTCCAAGTAGGAATACTGAACTCCTATATAGACCCACTGGGCTTCTGATGTTCAATCTTAACCTGCTAATAAGTGGAGCACTTACCTACAAACTCTACGATATCCCTTTTCATCCCACTCCACCATTAGATTTCCCACAGATTGTGGTACATCTTCGTGGCCCCTAGATGAATTGAGTAACGTGCACCATGTGTTTCTGCAAGAATTTTCTGTCTCAACTCATTAACACATGACACACACAGTCGACCCTGGCAACACAACACACCATCTCCCCCTTGGAAGAAAACCTCTACTCTCTGACCTCTGACTAACTCCTTCAACTTCTTTCGACTAGGATATCTATCCTGCTTTTCTTTCACTTCGGCAACCAAAGAAGATTCCAAACTATTCTAAACCCAAATGCTACCCTCAGCTGAATCAACCAAACGAACACCAAACCTGGAAAGCTGGTGAACTTCTCTAACTAAATTTTTTTAATCATCCTCAACATGAGTAACACTACCCATGAAAAACCTACTTAGGGTATCTGCCACAACATTGGCCTTGCCCGGATGATACAAAACACTCATATCATAATCTTTCAACAATTCTGACCATCTCCGCTAACCATATTCAAATCCTTCTGCAAAAACACATACTGCAAGCTTTTGTGATCTGTGAAGACATCAACATGCACCCCATATAAATAGTTTCTCCAAATCTATAAGGAAAACACAAAAGTTGCTAACTCAAGATCATGGGTAGGGTAATTCTTTTCATGGAGCTTAATTTGTCTAGAGGCATAGGCCACAACCTTACCCCTCTGCATCAAAATACACCCTAAAACAACTCTCACTACTAAAGAAATGCCAAAAAGCGACGGCCAACATCGTTTTTTTGGGCAAAATCGATGAAAATCCGTTGTTTTTTTCGTCTAAAAAAGGAGCGTTGTTTTT